>VWZZ01004976.1:895322-976001 GCA_013399095.1 Psophia crepitans | reverse complement strand
TTTTTTTGTAACCATATGTATATCTGCCTCCTATCTTATTAGAAGAAAATGAGACTTTTCAAGAGCAAGGAAAAAATGAAAGCTTTTGATATTCATTGCAGCGGCAAACAAAAATTCAGATCCTCAAGCAGTTAGTTTTATTTTTGTCTGAGGTGCCTTCCAACCTGAATTATCCCACAATATCTTTTAATTTTATTTTAAAAGTATTTAAAGTCACTTTCAATTAAAAGTACAATAAAGTATCAAGTGCCCCCTTCCACTTGATGCTTACTTTATTTGAGAAATAGTTGTAGCCGCCTTGTTGCCAAAATGCTGGTGGTTTTGCAGACTCCTATGCAAATAGGCTCCTGTATCCTGAAATAAACTGAACGAGATGATAGTTACAGCTACAGGTATGTGATCTAAAGGTTTTGATCATGGAAAAAATGAAAGCATTCTGTTGCCCTAAGAAATAGGGGCTTGGTGAGAGCTGCACGTGGCTGGACTGTTGGTCTGACGAGGCATCGAGGAGCACTTGGAGCCGATTACCCGGATGCAGGCTGCCATGGCGCGCGGCACGTGGGCCCTGACAGGCAACGTGGCCGCCCTCCAGGTGAGCTGCGCTGCAGGCCAGTGGCTGCGCGTGCCTCAGGCGGGTCACTCGAGATGGCTGGTCTGGCCCTTGGCGGCTGCTGTTTACAACACTGCCCTCAGGGAGAAGCACGCGAGTCAGCACTGTGGTAAAATCTCCAGAGCTGGTGATGGACATTTTCTGGCTGTGCCACAGGGTAGGTGATTTAAAACGGGGTTTTCGGTAACACTGGTAGCCCTTTCTGCCCTTGCTCCCTGCTTTAGAAGAAAGCTTTTAAAAATCTGATGCACTTTCAGTCACTGTAAGAGTTTTGGCCTGGCTGTTCCTGCAGAAAAGTTTTCCTCATAGACCTCGTGGGCTGCTAATGGAAGTGGGCAGCACTTTATGCCTGCCTTATGTCCTGGCCTGTAACGAATCACTCTCCAAACTCCATTACAAACCAGTCAAGAAGGGGCTGTTGCTTCAGTAAAACGTTCTGTAATGCAGACAATTTCATTTCTCTGTCTGGAATGGAAAAAGTGGCCTTTCCAGTGCCTCACACCACAGCAAGAGCTGGGCTCTACTGTATTAGAGACCTGCCCTGTAGCATGTGAAATAGCTGATGACTTTTGCACGAAGAACATATCCTCAAATTCCCGTAAGAAAAAAAATTGTCAGAATGGACTTACACTTCTAAAAAACTCTCCAGGCTCAGTAAAAATTACTACTTTTTTTCCAAATAGCATTCACCTCTCTGAAACACGAGGAAATGTGTGGGATGCATTCTCAAGCCTCTCCACACTCGCCATTCACTTCAAAAAGTTTGTTAAATTTTTCATATAAACCCTGAACTCTGGGAACTTGGGCATCAAAAATTTACTTAATGTAGAAATCAAGATATGAGAATTGACAGTCTGCTGATCATTTTCCTTCTGCATTGTAGTTTTGTAGTTTTGGATCACCTGTAGAAAATAGTTAAGAGAAAAGAGGTGGCTAAGTAAGGAAAAAGAAAAAAAAACAAACAATGAAAAGCCTTTTTTTCTAGTTACTACTTTTTTTTTTTTTATAAACCTTTGCAAAATGCATTATTACGGAATGTGCTATTTTCTGTGGCTGACTTGTGACAAAGCTTTGAATTAGTAATTTGGTAATCCATTATAAACCATTTTAGAACTAGTAAGAACAATGTTGTTCAAACACATTTCAAATGCAATAAACACCCAGAAGAAACAATAACAGTCATGGTAGATGGCAAGCAGACACATAACTGGCTTTGAATGCAAACCTGCTGTTTAGGAACCCATTTTGTTTGCTCAAAGGTTGTCTGTCAGAGGTTCTTGCAACCCAGATGCATGCAATTACTCTCACAGAAATCAATGAAATTGTATGTAGGAGCGTGAGAGAAAAAGATCCTTTTCAAGTAGGTAACTATTCCATTCAACAAAGTTCCCTACTATGTTTATCTTGCTTGTACATTTCAAAGGCCTCTAAACAATATTTACTATTACTCTGTGTGTAACTCACTCTGCATGCAGAGTGTCAGAGGAAGCTGTGGTATAGCTTCTTTCTCTGCCACTGTACTGCTAGGGCAATATACTGCTGTGAAATCCAGCCTTGCCAACAGAAATAGAAATACTGCAGCACCCCAAATGCAAAGTTAAACATCTAAATAATTTCCCTAACCAATGTAGCTATTTGTATTTACATCCATTTGCTCTAAGTAGTCGGGCTGATTGTATTTTTTTTTTTTATAGTCAATATTGCTATTTTGTAGGAAAGATGTTTTTTGACAAAACAAATACTTTCACAAGTGTCTCATTTGTGTTCTACTATTTCCCTTCAAAAATACAAGTGGTTGAATATGCCAATATTTGGTGGATAATAAGACATTTCATTCAAAAATTCTGCTATATTGTGTCGTGGGAATCATGGTTGTCTTTTCTTAGATTGTAAGACTGGGCTCTCAAACTCCGTTAAATTGTTCTTGATGTGCTCTGACCACAGACTTCCATGACATACCTGGCTGCTCATGATGTGAAAGATTGTGGTGCACCCTAGAAGATAAATCTGTGAGGGAGACTAGTAATATGAAATATTAGAACTACAGTTCCCCTGGATCTCTCAGTTGGCAATGTTTCTGAAGTGAAATACTTTGTTTTCTTCTGAAAGAGTTTTTGCTGTTAGCTTTCCTTTTGGAGGGGTGGGTATGGTGGTGAGGAACAGAAATAGTTCTTTATAAAAATGCTGATAGCTCTTTTTCATTGTTTTTCATTTCTGTTAACCTTTTTCTAGGAAAAGTCCTTTTTTTCTACCATCTCATTTAGTTGGGTACTCGGTATTCGTGATTAATAATGAAGCTGTGTGACATGTTATATTATGAATGTACGTTACTATTTTAGTTCTTTTGACTCAACGAATGAACCTTTAAAAGCACCATACACTTGAAAGAAAAAATGTAATCTCCTTATGTATCTTCTCCATGGACCCAGAATTCATTTCTGTGAATATTCCTACGAACAAAATGTCAAACATATGGATGTTTTAAAAAGGAAACAAAAAAGGGTGGTAAAAACATTAAATCACATTTCTAATTAGAAGCCAATTGCATGTCTTTGGTGATGTTAATGCTACTCAAACAGTTGCACTGGCAACTCTTGGCAAATACTTATTTTTAAAATGGTGACTAGTCTGTGGTTGTTGCAGGGAACTGAGTTGGAAGTTATGTTTGATGTTGCTAAAAAGGACAGAACTCTGTCTAAATTGGAGTTGTGAACATGGACTCCAGGTTCAGATGCGTACGCTGGACTTTTGCCTTGGTGCTTTCTTCCATGTAGGAAGGAAGCCTGGTAATGAGAGATGGAAAGGAGTCGTGGTTCAGGCCACCGAGCTGCATGTCCTGTGGAAAATATTTGAGTTTTGATGAGTAAAATGCATAAATTAGGTGGTAGCTGCATAGCTGTAATAAGCATAAACAGGGAATATCTAGTAAAATGATATGGCAAGTATTTCTCAGGGAATCTGTGGTCTGATTTATATTCCTAGAAGTCATTTTTTTTAACATCTCAAAAAAAGCAACAGATCACTAATTAACAGAAATCTGCACATGAGTCATTTACAAGAAGGGAAAATTGTTAAGAAGCACTTCAATCGACGTAGCGTCTCACTGGCATTTGATGAGGAAGGCTAGCACAGGCAGCTGAAAGGTAGTCTGCTGATCTGAAATCTATACATACTGGTTTCTTATCCCAGCAGGATTCCCAGCTCTGAATTGGTAGCCTCTTTAGGTGGTGCTGTTTTTATCCCTGCTAGTCTTTGGGGAACGGACTTTTTATTACTCTATGGTATGATGTGAGCTGTAGGTAATCACAAATATGTGAACTGTACACTGTAAATAGCTCACCTGGCCCTACTGGCATTCCCCTGTAAAGTGTCACAATGGCACCTGGAAGGAGAAAGCTGGAAATATGTGCCACTGGAAAATAAAAAATAAATAATAAAAAAAAACCCAAACAAAACCTAAAGCCTAGCAATAAAGACTGTAGAATAGCAATAGCATGATCTAGTAACACATGCAACAGCCATCGTTTCTGGATTAAAGAGGAAAAGTTACTTGTTGGGTGTCAGGATGATCAATGGATTGTTTTTACATTACATCAACACAGCTTTTTTTCCATATGTTGCAGCATTGAAACAATGTTTTACAGTTCCTGAATGCAACCCAAAAGAGAAAAAGGGTTGTTCAGCCAGCAGCAAGAACCAATATTTTTCTTATCTATAACACCTTCAGTTATTACAATGGATAGGTGCCCTGAAAATGTATTCTCCAAAAGCTGACTTTTACCCTGTACTTTAAGAGAGATGTTGAAAAGTTCTCCTGATGCCTGTTCCAGCTGAGGATTTGTCTGTCTCCTTGGTACATGCAAATTGCCTCAGGGTTTTATTATGGAAAAAGTGTAAGTGGTAAAGTCAAGAGCAAGCAACTAATGTTGAGGAGAGATCATGTCAGAGGATCATAGAAAAACAGTTTGGAAAGGACCTTATAGATTGGGAAGGACCACTGAAGGGCATCTGGTCCCATCCCCAGTCAAAGCAGGGCTGAATTAGAAAAGCTTTCTCAGGGTATTGTCCTATCAGGTTGGTATAGGAACTTGGTTGTGGAATAGGTGGATTGTCTGCTATTTGGTTGTTTGCACAGGCACTCTCAGTAAGAGTCTGGATGTTTTAGGTATATCTAGACAAGAGGAATTGAGCTCTGACCAGAGCATGTTGCAGGAACATCTTTGTTCGGATTTTCTGGTTTGCTTCTGTGAATGATTCGTCCACTGGGAGGAGGGACTGTCAGAGGAAAGATCAAGAGGAAAAAGGGGCCAGGTTGGTTGTTGCTGTACCTTCATGACCATGCTTTGATCCACAGTTAAGTATAATGAGTAAGAGCTGACAAGAAAATGCAGACAAGAACTGAGTGTATTGAGCCTTGGCACGGGCCATACAAGCACGTTATTTGAAAGGTATAGACAGTGGTATCGCTGGGTACTGGTTTGATTGGCAGCTGGTGCCAAATCCTGGCTATAAAACCCTCCAGTAACTGCGATCAAGGGAAACACTGCTATGCAGACATCCAACTTTGTGTAGAAGGAGGATCCAAGGTGAAACTGTTGTTGGTGCCGAGCCACTGAACAGAGCCTGATGCTGGAGCTGGTCACAGTGGGTGTCGTGCTTCCTCCAGGCAAGACTGAACCAACCCTCTCAAGTGGTAACTGGGGTGGGTCTCGGTTTGTGTGCGTGTGTGAGCGTAAAGCTTTTCCAGCCAAAGCTTATCTCTTGCTTGGTCCACTTAATAAGTTGAGCTTAGCAGTGTCACGTTGCCTGGTGTTCCTTTTCCCTGTGACACTGGTATATAGCTGAATCTCAGGATGACAAGAAGTCCATACGTCACTGGCTCACATGCAGTCCGGCTCAGGAGCTGCAAAGTGCCATTTGGCCCTAAATCTAGCACCTCAGATACTGACACTGTTTCTCTATGGAGGCTCGCCTTTGCTGCAACTAGTGGTCCTGTTCTCCATCCTTACCTCTGTGGATCAATAGCTCCTGGTGCAGTTTTTTGGCTGCTGGGAAGTATGGCTGGGCTGGTGCAGGGTGCTCACAGGTGAGCAGGTAGGGATTAGCTGAAAACTACTTTTGCATGCAACGCAAGCACACATCTGCACTCCGTGGTTGTAGAAGCAGACTGCTTGCAAAGCTGTAATTTTAATAGTAATTGGAATTGCATCCCAGAAATCTTTCTTCCTTTCTCAGTTAAGTAAAAAACTTATAATTCATTCAAAAGTCTGAGGATTGTGCTGCAGATGTCTTTATTCTTTCTGGCTTTGGAGTCCTGTATTCGTAGTGTTAGGTCAAAAGAAGGCAAAGCAAGTGTAAGACACTTCCAAAGCAGTTTGCTAGCTAGACAGGAATATTTTCCATTATTGCTTTAGATTAATAAATGTTGCAAAAAACCAGGTATGCAAATTTCCTCATTTCCTTACCAGGACCAATGAATGTAGCTGGTTCCCTCCTTTGCAGGGGAAAAAAATGCAGAAAGTTTAAGCATATCCTTAAGTCTAACTGAAGCACCTGCCATTGACCGTTCTGACAGTCTGATTCAGAATGTATGGTAGTAATCTGTAGGCACAGGAAAAACTACTTATTGCCAAATAGGTTGAGTGAGTTTTAATTTTACACGGTTATGCCTGGCTACAGAGAAGAAATATTCTTAGCACTCTAAGAATAATAACCTATTCAGTGAGGAAAACATATTTGGACAGGTGTTTGGCAGAGAACTCTCATAGCATACAAGAATTGCGATAAACCCAATCAGTGGTTACCAAACTTTTTGGAACAATGCCCACCGCATCTTACTCCGTACCAGCCGACAGCCAAAAATACAGGCATGGCATACTGGAGGAGTTCTGAACAGTTTAAAATACTTCTTGAAATTTATATTAGAAGATTCCATACCACCAGTTGTATTTTGGTTAACTTCACGCCACTGTGTAGCGTACGAGGTAACAGCAAATGAAAACAGTGCTTGGTTCTCCTTGCTCAGTGGCTACCAAAAATATAATGAGATGAAATTAAATATTATAGCACTATTGCGTTAGCCCCAAAGGATGGGGCTAATTCCACACACAAATGAAAGGCTTAAAGAACTCAGCTGTGGCTCTGAACATGTGCAGGGTATGACATTAACCATAAAACCACAATGTACTTTAATCAGGATTTTTAAACAGCTTTCCCTTTTAAAGCATTGGGCCTGACTCTAATCTCATGGTATCAGCATAAGGTAGATTTCGTTCTGCTGGAAGAAGGTCAGATCAGCCTTTTGTAGCAATATGGCATGGTCTTTCCTTCTGGAATTTTTAAATGAAAATTGAAGCTGAGTTTTAATTCTGAATAGATCCACAATAAGCTTCTCTGATAAGAATTACTGGTGATCTGCTACCACTGTCCATCTAGCAGCCTATTAAGGAACTAATTTTATAACAACCCCTTAAGGCAGTAATACTCTTTTAAGAAAAAAAAAAAAAGGCAAAAAATTAGCAGAGTTAAATTATTTTTCCATGACTGTTTGAAAAAGAACACCTAGAAGTTTGAGGTTGTTCTTATCATCCCTAGCCATTAAATTCACTTATTTAGCTCTGGAATAAGCAGGTGAAGTTAATTATATTTCTCCTACTGCTGGCGTATCTTTGTGGTAATGTTTTCAGCTGCATGACTATTGCGTGCTCTATGATAGCTTAGAAATTTTAAATTAAGTTTGAACCTTGGCCAGCTTCATAACTGATTTAATTTGACATTGCTCCATTGACTTTGCAATGTCGAATGTCACTAAAGGAGGAGATGAGACATGATTTCTAATGTTTATGAAGGCAAGAAGTGTTCAGCCATATAAAAAATTTAAACACTGTGATCTTTAAATGAAGCATATGAGAATACTGAGTTAATACCAGGTTAATCAATGCTGACAGAACTGAATTGCTGCTTTATAAAAAATACTGTGAAACTATAGCTGGATCAGCTAGTGATACCAATAAAAATGTACTCCTGAGTTGGTGTTTGCATGATTCAAAGAAGATAGTATGATATATGCTTCCTAAGAGAAATTGGTCTTGCTATTTAGCTGTTTCCTAGAGATTAGGTAATAACATAAATAACACAGCTGGCTTCTCACAATCTGCTGTTTATTACATTTTTCGTGCATTGTTCATTCTGCACTGGATACAAGGTGAAGCAAATCTGGATTAAGAAATTGGGCTTGATTCTAGATTGTGATGGTCAAGTCATGGAAAATTGATTTTATTTTTTTTTCTCATAACCGAGGCAGCATTTACACTATGAGAAGCCAGTTTCTTATCTAAGTATCAATCTGGAGTGGTCCCATGACTTCAAAGCCCTGCTCCTCTTTTTTTCTGCCAGTGCTTCATCTGTTCACCTCTTCTCTCACTTTATTGTTCTGTCTTCTGCTTCATACCTCAGTGCCTCTTTTGATATATGTCCTGTGCTTGGGTCAGCCTTTAGTTTTGTACATCAAGCATGTAAACTACATTATTGAAAGTGCTTCTCGAACCTGTTTCTTATGCCATAGTCTTCATCTCACACTTTGATTTCATAAATGAAATTCTGACTTCATTGAAGATAATTACAATAGCTTCCTGAGAGACAAATTTAATTTTCTACGTCTGGACTTGTCAAAGAAATATTGAAAAGTATTCGAGGCAGAGACAATTGGATGGATTTCCAGAAGTTAGCATGGTACACTGGCCAGAGTTTTAATTTTTTAGAATGCTTAGTGCTTCTAAAAAGATTTTTCCACTCCTGTTAAATGAAAGCTGAGTCCTTCTGAGATTGAGTCTTCAGAGGTAATAGCATTTACACTCTTATTCACCTTACCTACTATCAGCAATTTAGCTAAGGTCTCTCTGTCAAGAATTGAGTCGTGCTAGATTTCCTCTGTAATCAGTAAGTGGAGAGGAGCAGTCTAAGGGGACAAGTCTACTTCTCTATGATATATATCACCCTCTCGATGTGCTGATGTCTCTCTCTGGTGACTACAGTGATGTTTGTGATGACTAGCTTCCAAGTCCGGGCAACTCAGATTTCATCTGAAACCTTAATGTCCCAGAAAACCAAACAAAAGGTTAGCTGTGAATAGATACAAAATTAAGTGAAGTCAATTCAAAACTTTTGAGGCCATTTGACTTGCCCGAAGCTTTACCTGCTGGAAAAAGACTGTAAATGTTACCCAAGGATTCTCTCATGCTCCTCTTTGAAATGCTGGGTGCCATGGTGCCTTCTTGTATCCAAATCACATGTGTATCCATGATGCCATATTGTATCCAAACCCCAAAAGCACCCTTTTAATTTAGTAGGTAAAAATCAGGAGTAACAGAAGGATGCAAGCACAGTTCTGAAGTAGTCCTACTGTCCTAGCATTAATGCTTTGAGAGGCTGCGGTCTTTGTTCTACGTTTCTTGCTGAACTGTTATTCTCATCTGTTACAGGAGTCTCTCTAAATAGATGTAGCGCCTTTTTTTTTTCTTTTTTTAATCTATTTATGAACCCTGGACTTTAAAGCAACACATACCTGTTCAGGCACATTGTTTAGGTATGTAAAGGCAATTGAAGCATGGAATAAGGTGACTGCAATACCAATAGTTTTTGTAATGCTTTCCACAGTGCCAATGAGAGCAAAGAGAAGGACAGGAAAGAAGCAAGCAATATATATAACAATGAAAAAAATACAATGCCTGTTAGCACTTTATAGCTCTTTGGACTGTGTTCCTATCAGTCAACTACTTCAGTCTGAAGATAATGCAGAAAATACTGAAGAAAATGCCTAAAAAGCAGAAAAGATATCAAGAACAAATTGAAGTTTTATGCCACACAACTGGTGCTTGTATCTTACTGGTCAGGTGTGTAATTTTGACACAAGTTTTCATAATGAAAAGCTTTCATGGCAATGACATGGAGGTTCAGCAGCACAGCAGTAATCCAGACCGTAACTGCTGTTTTTATAGCACAAAGTATTGATACTTTATTCAACTGGTGGTACAGCTGAAGCACTTTAAATAAGCAATCTAATGTGATGACAGTGAGAAATACAATCCTCCCTGTCCTGTTCAGTGGCAACATGAATAGATTAAAACTGCAGAGAAGTTCTTTGGAAATTCACTATTCTCTTTTCAGGTTGTACTGCATATGGAATGACAGACTAATCATCAGTAAGAATTCAGAAACAATTATGATGAATAGAGAGATGGTGCTTGGTCTCTAGTGATTCCTGTAGAAGCTCAAAAGATCTCAAAGCAATTCCACCGCCAAGCATGGGGTCAAGAATTACTGAAATTGTATAGTGTCCACTTGTCATTTTAATCATTGCTGCAGTTCTGGAGCTTTTCCTGGCTTCAATATCATCGTTGTTGTTGTTGTTGCTTAAAGCCTACTGCCTACAGTCAGTTGGTAAACTGAGCTGTTTTCTAGCCAAGAGTCTGTGAAGTGAGCTGCAGAGGAAGTGCAGTGAAGTTTCAAGATGTGGTATATTTATATGCAAATTATGAGTCATAATGAGTATGACGGACTCTTTCAAACTGCTGAGAGAGGTGACTAGTGAAATATTTGCTCAGATGAAGCATTACCACAGCATGCCAAACTTGGCTGTACTGTTTTTAGGTCTCCAGCAAAACCACATGTACGCTAAACCCATTAATTTTATTCTTGCTTTAGCTGAGTCTCATTCAGTAAGAACTGGTCCAACACAAACAAATGGTTTCCTTTTTTCGGAACACTAAATCTGTAGATCAGTGTCCATTAGTCAACAAGTACAGCGTAATAGTCAGTGTCACATTTGTCAAAGTGTTTAGGCATCCGGCTTGCTTCTGAACATTAACGTCCATTAGTCCTTGTGTGTATCTGTCCAGTACTTTCTTTCTACAGCTGTCATCAACAGCGGTATCGCAAGGAAGGAACTCTGTAGCTAAGAAGCCAGGTAAGAGAGAAAGATGCCTTGTGCTCCCTTATCAGATACACCAGACTGTTCCCTGAAACAAAATATTTAATGTTGTAACGTCTTTTAAATATTAATTTGTCAGTAAGCCTTTTTGTCCATTACAATAGTAGATTCCCAGGGAATCTTTCTAAGCTGTTCGCTTTATTCTTTTTGTCCTGTTGGGTAGCAGACACCGTTTGATATGGTCTTATCTCCAAATGGTTCAGTTTAAGTGTGAACTTGAGGATGAACTTAAGGTTTATAGGCAGTCCAGACATAGCTGAAGCTATCTAGTAGAAATCAGTTTCACAGGCATGTCTGTAAAAGAACGTGTTCTTATGCATTATTTTCATATATGCTGTCTTCTGGAATATTCCCTTTTTTTTCAGTTGTCAGAGGAAATAAATAAGAAAAGGATTCTTTATTTTCAAAGTATTTATCACAGTACGTCTTATTCATTTCATCTGTGATATGGAGAATTCTGGGGTTTTATGATTGTATCACAGCTGTCAGAAAATGAGAAGAAATTCTTAAATAGAAACAAATAATTTTGAAATAGAAAAAAAAATTGACATGTTGATTTTTGTCACATAAGGTGAGTGAAGTCCTCTGTTTTGAAGAATAGAATAAGAAAATTATGATTTCACCTATACAAAACCTTTCTACAGTTTTCTAGGATGCTCAGAACCCCCAAACCTGTTAGTTTGGTAGCTTAATAGCTGTAAAAAACCGGTGACAGAGGTTCTTAGGCTTCTTCATCGTGGGGAGTACACCATGCTTCACCCTCCCTGATGCCCATTCTGGGAATCCAGAGGGCCTATATTGCTCAGTAAATTTGAGCTATCAGTAGCATATTTGTTACGATAGCAGCAGAAAGATTACATTAAGTGGGCTTTTAGCATAACCCATGCCTAAAATGTGCAGCAGCATTTGTCTTTCAGGGCACATTTCAGAACTCTTACAGAAATTTTTTGCTAATAGAAAAGTTTGCATCATCCTGCCAAGGTTTCTCAGGTTTAACAGGATGGTTTCATCTGCAGCAGTTCTGATTTTCTTTGAACTGTTGTTGTCTCATTGTATTTTAGATATAAAGTGCTATGGTAATTTTTGATGCAATGAAGCACATTTACAATTTAACTGAAACGTGATTGGCAAACCAAGATCCTGGATATGAAATTGCAACCATAACTTCAGAACTAGGCTCAGTATGTTTAGACACAAAATGCCATACTTACTCATTTTGGTCACTCATTGCCGAAGAATGCACATGTGTGTTTACAGTATATATATAAAAAAAATATGGGATGGCACTGAGAACATTTTGTAACATTGCTGCCCTACTATATTCCTAATATTCTTTCTTCTCCCAATATTGCTGACTTAGAAGTAGTTGTGAAGAAATATACTACCTTGGAGTGTTAGGAAGAGCAAGTGTTAAGATGTGTAAAAACCAGCTAATTTTGTCACATTTCTGTTTCCTTTCTTCAGTATTGACAGTAAAAGGGTGACTAATTAACACAGGAAGTTACAGAAAGACCTGCATGGCACCAATCAATAAGATTAATTTTGTGCACATAAATCCCAACGAAAGTTTTTGAATGCCAAATTGTCCTCTTAATTGAAATGTGTTTGGCTGTGAGAGAGAGACGGGGTAAGAGTGACTGAAGTAACTTCTGTAGGTTTAAGTTTTATCACATGCATTGCATAGTTGCAATGCATAAGGAAATTAAGTTGTTAAAATATAAGTATAGAAAGCCCATGATTATCCGGTAGGTTTGGGCTCTTTCTTAGGCTTTTTTTTCTTCTTCTTAGTATGTGCCTGGATGTGGCAGAGGACAGAGAGACATTCTTTTCTTTCCTGCTCGGAGAACCCTCTAAAGCAGAAAGCACTGGTTCTGGGCTGCAGTAAGGCTGCCTAAATTAGGTGTCGTGTCTTCATGGTCTCTGGAAAGGGCACCAAGGCTGAGCAGTATGAAATTTACCCTGGAGACACTGCCTGCGGAACTGCCAGTGGAGACTTTGCCTCATGAGTCTGTTTGGTCTCTAAATTAGCAGTATGACGTTAAACTCCAATTTGATTGATGTAGTTGTTAATCGTATGAGAGATATTGGCAGCCTGTGTTTTTGAGTTAAAGGAGCTAGTGAATAAGGACAGAAGCCATAGTGAGAAGTAAACATAATACTCATGTCTTGCACTTTTATGATATGGCTGATTTCTTGCGATATTTTCTATCAAATACTTTATTCTGGGAAACACAGAAATCGAGCAATGCTGCTCCCAGTCATGTGAGCTTTATGAGTTGATACACTCTTAAAGGAAGATGGCTTTTTTTCCTTCAACCATACCAACGTAAGCCAATGTAAACTTAACTCAAACCACATTGAGCACTGTGAACATAAAGAATGTTGTCTCTGTTTTATTTTACTTTTGCATTTTAATTGCTTCTCTGCTTGGAATTAGTTTGACATCTTTTTTTTTAGACAACTGTGCTTTGCAACCAAAAGCTATTATTTTTATTTTTTGGAAAAAAAAATTGATAGCTTGAAATCTTCATAGATTTTACTTCTAGAAACCTCTCACACTGTTCTGATCACCTTCTACTGCTGGACTATGCAATATGACAGATGTCTGACATGTCTGGTTGGTCAGCTGGGTTGTTTCTGGTACGTTCCTCCTCCTGTGCTAATGCCCAGACTAAAGCTGGGTTAGGTTTCAATTTATTTGTTTCCGTGTATTTTGTGAAGAAAGGGCAAAGAGTAGCTTATGTTTTCTTTGGAGCTTTAAGGAGTCAGGGTTTTTTTATTCTGAGTTCTTTAGTCTTGCGACGTAGTTTCCTCTGCGGAGTTTTTGCCTCCCCTGATGTCCTACTTCAGAGCTGTGTTTGCAAGAGATCACAAAAGAGGAGGTCATTGCAGGAAGATCTGTCTCCACTGAATATCTCTAGAGAAGGAGAGGAATTCAGGGATGTGAATGAATGTAGAGAGGCAATGCCTGCCTCTCCTGTTTAGGGCCTACCAGAAGAGGTTGGGCCCTTGCTGCAGTCTGACATCTGTACCGACCTGCTGCCAAAATGCAGTGAATACTTGTGGCAGCTAGATATCTGTCATGACAGTATAAGACACAAAACCATGTGTTTCAGCTGCAATTGCCTCAGAGTGAAAGGTGGCTTTTTGTTGATATGTGTGTTTTTGGACTGTGGGTTTGGAGCCCGTGCTCTCCAAATGCAACGACCGAGCACTTGTGTGCCCTTTGCTATACCCTGAACCCTTCCTGTCCAAGCCGACGCTCTGAGCACTTTGTTGTTTTTATTAGGCTTTTGCTTGAGAAAGGAAACAGGATTATTGGGCAGCGGCTTGGCTGTATATAACCGCTGTTTAGTTTTTGTTCCATTATTACAACTGTTTACATTAATTGAATTTTTAATAAAAGCCTGAGCAATTCACACAGCAGGTGTTCTCTGAGCCTAGTCAGTCTGAGGTCATCACGGCTTTCATGGGCAATTTTGCATCTTTTTTTTTTGTTTGTTCCCTGCTGTTTTGTTTTGCTTTGTTTTCTATAGGTGCCCAAGAGAGAAATAATTGTGTGTTTTCTTCCTCATTTACTTTGTTTGTGGAGGGGTTATACACCATTCTGATCATTCCAGTACTTCCTCGGTGAGTCCCTCCTCAGATTATTGTGGTTAAAGTAGTATTATGTGCTTTTCTAACTGTTGGCTTGCTGATTGCTTGTTGTAGTCTATTTTCTGTTTTCTGCTATTCATTCCACCCATAATTCCATTGATTTTTTGAGCTCCCCTTTCTAAATTAGACTTTGGCTAATGCAGACTTACCAAGCCTCTTTTCTTCTGCCCTGTGAGACTCAGAGCACTAATCACTGTAAGAGACTTGATGGGTTCTTATTTTTTTAAGTGCTCCTTCCTAGCAGAGCATCACACAAAAGCCATGACACAAAATGACATATTCCCTTTTTCCCCCTATTTTTAGGGAGGAGGAAACATGAGCAAGGCACGGGCAAGTATCTGGAATGCCCAGAACGCAAAGTGGACCCTTGCCAGCATCTGGTTCCACGGGTGTGCATCCTACTGAGCCCTGTGCACATCTTAGGGCTGGGGCTGATGCACTCCCATGTTTGTTTCTCTGCAGAGAAACTCCCAGAGGATCTCTGGAAGTTCACCTTGATTTTTCTAAGATCTTCAAATGGTCTGGCTCTCTCTGTGAGATTCCTGGCTCTGTATATCACAGCAAACTATAGGGTGCTGCTGAGTTTGCTTTCCCATTATTTATTAGATGGTTACTTAAGTAAGATTACTTACCCCCACCTCAGTTTCAGAAAGCTCAGTGTTACTACTTCATTTTCCCTAAATATTTATATATTTAGCTGTGCTATGTTGTCTCTCTAGATACCAGCAGTCTCCAAATCACATACTTCAGCATTTAAGCTGCCAAATACTGATAGATGGTAGGCAGGAAGATATTAAAGCACAATCTTGTAACAGTCCTTCTAATACTGCTGTATATAATCACTTACTGAAAATCATTATCTTCCTGTAATAGTATCTTCACATATCAGTGAGACCTGAAGATGCCTTTCTCAAAGATGATGGTGACTGTTGGGACCAAGATTTTCATGCAGATGCATTTACTTCAATTTATTAAAAAAATAAAAATAAAAATTAAAAAAATAACCACTGACGACACTTCCTAAGTACCATATACTGAAGGTTTGGTCTGCACACAGTTTTTTCCTAGCACTGAAGTTTTTCCCAGCTACGACTTTTGAAAAACTTCTCTTCCAACTGACTTATTCTGGTGAAGCATTATTTGAATGAAATTGTACTGGTATAATTTAATTTGCTTCTCATATTGTAATTAGTCTACAATAGTGTTGTAATAGCATCAATACGAACAGATGTGAATAAAGCCATTTTTATATACACAGGCAAGCCCTAAAATTAATATTTCCCCTAACATTTAATATCATTGAAGACCCTGCTCGTGCTTTGAGAACAGTAAAGGAAGTTAACTATGTTATCATAAAAATAGTCCTACTGCTCTTCCTTGTGTGCCGTGAAAAAGACAAGCTGATGTTAATAAAATCCTTCTGTCTCAGCTTTCGAAATAATTTTTTTTCACTTTGTCATGAATATATGAAAACCCTTTAGCCCTCCAAAACCAAATTCCAGTTAATTCCACTGTATTTTCTGATTAAAAAACGTGGTTTTTTTTAGTCATGCCTTTATTTTAGTGGGCTGTATGCAGACAGGAGGGCTCATTAGAAATACATTTTCTGCACATCAAGGTTATGCCTGAACTACCTTTTCTGCATTCAGGGAGAATTTAAAAGCTGAGATTGCCTGAATTGTAACCTTGATGTAATACTTTGACAACAACAAGTTTTTAACAGAAAGACCATGGACTTCATCTATTCTTTTTTAAAGAATAATTGAGACCTTTGGCTTTTGATTCTTTTGAACAAGCTAATTTGCATTCCTATTTCTTCTCCCGGAATTTATGCTTCACAGAGCTCTTGCTTAATAGATGCCCAATATTATCTGCACAGTGTAAGTGTGAGAGCTCTTTAGCAGCTGCAAGACTGGGTGATGTTTAGCTGGTCACAAGATGTCCGTACTGAAGATAAGAGAGGAAGTGCGCTGTTCTCATCTCACTGAACATCATAGTCTTGCTCAAAAGAACCTTATTTCCAAGGGACACTGGCATCTGTGATATGGTTTAGCATGTTTGGATGTTCAATACAATATTAGACATCTGAATATTAATATTAGGCATAACCAACCTGATAGCAAATCTGTGCAGAGTTTTGAAATATAAGAAATATATTCTATTATACCACAAGGTAGGCAGCTAGGTTAGTCTGGTGGAAAGTCCTCACAGTTTCACACAGATTCTTCCCATTGTTTCTTTAGGGTGATTTATAATGATATGGGGCCTGTATTTTCCTTGCTCCTGATGTACGACTGATAGGGCTATAATGTCAGCTGCTGCTTGCGGCAGCATATAGATCTGTACATCTTACAGCCTTAGCTGTAGTTTTGCTTCCTATTTCTGTTGAATCAAGCACTGTAAGGGGACTGTCATTCAGAAAACAGTGCACAGCCAAAAAAGAACTATAGTGCAGGGTGTTCTTTAATTTTTTTAATAACTTTTTTTTTTTTTCTTTTTCAAATGTGGCTTTCAGTCTCGTGGCTAACCTGTGTCCTTATGTTGCACCTTGTGAGCTGGTAACTCACCCATGTTAATTCCTAGTTATATAATATAAATGTCAAGCTTGTTCAAAATTCAAGTATTTCACACTGCCAGAAGAAACTCTCTCTTCTGTAGACTGAAGCTTTTTGGCAATAGGGTCTGGAGGAAGAAGCACTTACTGTCTGTGATCTCATCAGCCTATTTCTTAAGCAGCAGGGAGATGGACAGAAAAAAGCATTTTTACAATGTGTCTGCCAAGGGATGAGATGATTTCTTGCTTTCGACTCTGAAAAACTTCCAAGATACAAAAAAATTTCAAGTATACACAAATCTAAATAGTAAGTTTAGAAAAGTTAACAAATATTGACTGGATTTAAGCATTAACCACATTATAAGCACATTTACGGAAAATTCACAGATGGGTGTAACCACCTGACTTTTTGGTTGCAGCAATACAAAAAAAGACTTTATTTGCTGAGCATTCAGTGAATGGTTATAAATTATTGCGTGAGAAGATGTAATAGGTCTAGTATTTTATACTTTTACTATCATTTCTACTGAAAGTAATCAGAAATACTATACAATGCCTATAGTAAATAGCTATCACTATCCAAGGATCTTATGAGATTAAAAGTACACAAAGCAGTGTGTTAGAAAGGAAATAGTCTTATCTCTGTCACACAGCAGAGAATTGGAAGTGAGGTTTATAAGGAAAATCTTTGGCAAGGCTGAACACCTGCTAAGTGAGGTCTTGGAGAACTTCAGAACTGCTTCTTTTAGAACAGATCATATGTGGAAAGTCAGGTAGGTGTCTGTCTTAATTCATATTGACTTGGAGCAGCTTTTAAGTTACTCATAATCAACTTAATAACTTCCAAAGTGATTGTTTTATAAATAGTGACAAATCATTTGGAGGTGTTAAGAAACCTGTTTTTTTTTTTAATGAGACTGCAGATCAAAATATTACAAGGTAAGTTATTTTAAAATGCAGTTATGCATAATAAAATTACTTGCAAACCCAGAATTTTAAGTGACTTAAATGATACTTTTTAATATATATAAATGGTTAAGGAAAATCCTACAGGCCCTTTTTATTTATTTCCTAATATGACTTGATTTAAAGCCAACAAAACATATAAATCACATTTCTGTTTTGACCAAGTGGCAGAGAACACACATATGATGTATTTAGAATTGGCAAAGCCTCATCTTGATGAAGAGTGCTGTAAATTACTTTTGATTAAAAAAATCAGCAGAGGAAGTGAAAAATCATTACTACCAGAACAAGAACAATAAAACATTAATGCTCTGTGTAAAGATTGATGGGTAGTTGAGAAGTTGATTTGTAAAAGTCACCAGTACCACAGGGCATGAGTTTATTAAGAGTATGAAAGAGGCAGAGTAAAAAATGAGCTCATACTTTAATCAACAGAAATGGAAAATAAACAGTTCAATATTTGTAGGCTTCTTTCAATGGCATTTTAGTTTGAGGGTAGTTGCGTCAGCAAAAACCCCCAAAGACTTTGACCACTTGAAAACCAAGTGATTTGTCCAAGGAGCTGAAGACAAATAATAATGGGTGGAAAGGCAAATGTGGAAGAATCATACTTCATCTTCTTTCTGATAATTAAAATCAATAAGGAAATGGATGGAAAATCCGTGCTTTTTCTTACGTGTATTATATGTAGTACCTCACACAGATAAATAAAGCATCAACTCCAGAGCTGGATGAACCCACTCATGCAAACATGGACAGGAGAGTTAGGGCCCTAGATTTGAAAACTGTTGGTGGCTAGGATCATGCCTTCACATCTGTTTCTACAGAGACACCCTAAAATTGTGCTACCTTACCAAGGGTCCTGATCACTCCTGTTTTATACAAACTGATAACAGCTTTTTCTGCTCAGGAAAGAAGTAGAAGGCCCAACAACTCCAGTGAAAATGATTGTCTAAAAGTTAGCGATCAGTTGACCAGACCTTCATGGTTTCAGAAACAGGCATCGTATGTTTGACACTAATTGTATTTGGCATCCTAGCTGAAAATTCAGAGGAGAAAGTCCAAGGATCTCACAGGCATAAAATATCTTCTATTTTGAGAGATGAGTCACAAAAATAAGAAAGGACAGAGATGCTGGTGACTGTGTGTATTTCTGTGTACTGTTCCCACTGTTGATCTAGAATAGGAAACTTTCTTGATGAAAGTCCATGTGCAAAATTACACTCTTGGAAGCTGCCATACTGACAGTTTTCATACCACTGGCAGAGGTAACATGCATTTCTTATTCTATCTAGCCAATATGCCTATATTTAACTCTGATGTACAAGCACTGAAATACAGTATAAGGAAGATATTTTATCCTCTTGCTCATTTATGGTTTACTGCAAGATGCTGAGCTTTTCTGAGAGCTCGTGGGAGTCTTTAACTCCCACTAGTTTTGTTGAAAATTTGGCGTAAATATCTCACAAGAATGTCTGACATTTTGTGGAAACAAGCTCTGAGTCCTTCACTTCTCTGAGGTTTTGTGAAGTACTTCACTACAAGCTGATCAAATACATTGATATAACTATCAAACAGCAGCTTCCAAGTATCTAACTGTTTAGTTCATTTCCCTCCCAGTACGCTTATTTCTGTGCCTCTGTGTTTGTGTGATTTGATTTCCCCTAGAAGTAGGGCTAAATCTAGAAAAGACTTTCAGTGCTTGATAAAGAAAAGAAAAAAAAAATCACTTAGCCTTGGAAAAGCCTCAGATTCAGAAGCCAGTTCCCTCTTTGGCCTGAGAACAAGTAGAAATGATCACTCTTCTAAGAACGGATGACGTGACTGCCTCTGCTTGTCATATATACAATAATTATATATGACTCCTGCAGTTCATACTTCAATACCTTTTACAGTTCTTATTAGTGGGGTTTTATGTGTTTATATTGAGGGGTATTCATTATTGTAATTTATCTTCCAAAAGCCTTTATTTCAGTATACGTCAGGATTTTACAGCTTGTGGATTATATGCTTCTCTTTCTAAAAAGCTAAGTATTTTAAAAATGTAAATGTGTGGTAAATGTCTGAACTTGAAGAATAATGTAATAATATTTTATTATACAGCAAATCAAACAAAATGATGCTTGGGGAGAGGAGGTACAGTGCTTTCCTACATTAGGGATGCTCTCGTGGGCTCTAAGGAATAAATTAGTGGTGTTAGCTGCCCAGAAATCAGCTTTCTCTGTGTGTTGGAACTGAAACTTTGGTACCATGGAGAAAACAACTACCACATGAGTATGAAGTTTTAAAACCCTTTAAACAGTAGTGAAGATGTATAAGGAGGTGATCTGTTTCAATGCAGTGTTCTTGTGTAATATAAATATTAATACACAACACTTTTTTGTTGCTTATAACAGTAGTTGTAAGATAGCGATAGTTACATTGCTGTTGTAAACATGATTGTCTGAAGATCCAGGAGAAACCAAGCTTGCAGGGAAGGCAATATCTCTTCTTGGACCTGTACACCAGGTGGACAGGCAACAAAAATACATAAGGGTTGAGATTGTTCTGGTTATACACTGGTAGATAAAATAAAACAATGTGAACTGCATATGGGATTGATAATTTTTTCTTGACAGCCTTGCTCACCAGACTTTCAGTTTCAACAAAATGGGGACTTCTGTAACTTGCTTGATGGTTCCTTATTCTTCAGCTCCCACTGCGCTTGGGTCCAGCCACAATTTCTACTGCGATTTTGCTTCCAATTTACAATACTAGTAACATTCAACTGACAGTTTTTAAATGTTCTTCTCATGGAAGAATATAAGTCAAGCTGGTTTCTGTCTACTTTCAACTTTGTTTTTCCTACGAAGTCCCACGTCTGTAATGCCTTGCTCTTCCTTTGCTGCAGTATCACTTGTGCCTTTGTATCCATGCCAATCAGAGATCTAACTAAAATTTTATGTCTTTTTTATTGATGTAGCAGAGATAGGTAAGAAAGAAAGAGAGAGAATGTACTACATTATCTGTTCTTTTAAATGGTGTTACGTTGATGTTATCAACTGCCATAAGTTGCTGTTTCCTTACAGGGCCAGTGGATATCATTTAAAATGATGATGAGTATATCTGTCACACAACACAGCTTCCTGACCTGGTTCCTTGATTATGCAAATTTGTGGATATGTTAGTTTACTCCCCAGCTTTCTTCTGGAGGGAACTAATTAGTTCTCTTGGGGTCTGTCTCCATTTATAATTCAACACACAGGAATGGAACAGTAGATCAAACTGGATGGTGCTGAGGATCCTCATTTCTCTCTTATTTGTGTGCTACCAGTGTTGTGAAGTATGTCATGGGCTGCTCCCCTCCTGTCATCAGCTACCTGAGATTCCTACTGATGTGCAAGTTTGCGTGTATCTCATCTCGCATGACGTTATGTTATGGTGTGTGCTGTCTCTGATGTGCCATGAGAAACAATGGCATGCCAGCATGGCCTCCACTGTTGCCCCCAAGGAAATGATATTGTAGGGTCACAGGCATATGACATGGGCCTGGCACACCTATGTGACTAGTCAGATATAGAGGGAGAGGAATGTGAACAGAAGGCATTGGAGAGAAGGACCCTACGTTTGGTCTAAAGACAGGAAATCACTACTTTGACTGTCAGAAGAGTAAGCAGAGTTTATCTGTGTTGCTCTAATAAAAGATATTCTCTCTTCCCATAAACTTCACTTTTTGTTGAAAGGAACTGCATCTTTTAAGGGATACTGTAAAACTGTCATGTATTGTAGGTAAGTCTGAAGACTATTTTTAAAGTCCTTTTCTCAAGATCCCTGGGGTTTTTTTTTTCCAAAATCTGGCTGTTTAAGAAGTCAGTCTTTTGCAAGTTTGGCAATCTTATCTGCAGTGTAGTCTTATCTCCTCTCAGCTGTTTTTTCTCAGTTAGGAGGGAACTCTTTCTGCCCACTCAGAAAGTGCAGAGTGTCTTTATAGGACAGCATAGGAAATACACTGCAGCATGTTGTCTGGAAAGCTAAGTCCATTGGGAGTAATTCTTGTTGAAGAAACAGCTACCCTGTGCTTGAAATCCAGAGCAGTACTTTCCCACACCCACAAAATACACTCCACACGTTGAGACAATTTATAATCTATGATGCTGGGGGAAGGGGGGCAAGGAAGGATTGGAGTCATAAAATTATTAATATTTAAGATTGAGAGGTCTGCCTAAGAAGCTACCTTTACTTAAAGAACATTCCTTTCGACTAAAAGCTAACTCTGTGATTATTTCCAACTCCCCACTTCTGAGCTAAGCTAATACTTGGTGTGCCGCTCCTATAGGCTCCATCAAGAGACATCCTTCCATATTGTCATGTTATTTACTGGTTTATTCCTTAGAAACGTGGCAGTTAGCAAGCAACTTAAGGAGTTCATCCCTCCAAGGGATGGATACCTGGCTTTGTTAACAGTGAAATGATTGTTTTTCTTTACTACTTTCATTTTTTCTCTGAAACAGTATATAGATTCAGTCTCTGCAAATAATTGGCAGAGAATCGATGAGCAGAGGGAGAGGGGATGTCCCAGCTTTCATAGTTAATAAAGCTTCTGTCTGAACTGTCCTAAACTGCACCTGCATTCTTACGCACTTGGAGTCCCCAGATTCTCAAACAGGAGTTAACAGTCACCTTTCTGAGATGGCAAAATTTGAGTCAGATATGTTGACTAAGGTATCAGGTAGGGACTGTACACACACACACACACACACTCATTTATGCAGGCACGCTGTAATGAGGGCTACAAACATACAGTGCTTTCAGGAAGAAACATTTTCAGAAATTATGTGACTAGATATCTAGAACATTAATTTAACTTCTTTTCAGACATCAGCAGAAAGAAAAAGGCTGGAGAGATCTCAGAAAAAGAACTCAGAGCAGACAGGGAACTTTTAGGAGCATGCTGTTTTTCAAGGAGACACTTGGACACTACAGGAGTCCTAGCATACCCGCTATTCCCTGGACAGTAACAGTAATGAATGTCTTGCTATGAAGGCCAAAGCAAGCAGTGTCGGGTAGGACAATAATACGAAATGTGAGCCCATCTGTCTCTATGATTAATGGAATGAGCCCCTTCCAGAAGACAAATGGAGTTAAGGAGACCTTTCCAGAGGTTGTGGAATGTACCTGGTTTACACAGAGGTGCAGCTAGGCTAAGAATTCATGTAGCTGTTGCTAGGCTTTAGAATATATTCAAAAAGAAGACTAAATTGCCCTCTAAGGAATAAAACAGTAATTTATGTCCTCTTGACCTGCAATGCCAAAAGTAGAAAACGTTTACTGAGATTTGATTATAATTCAGCATTAACACTGGCTGTGCTTTGGCCACTTTTAGGTCATTTTCATTTAAGATTCTTGACTTCTGCTTGGTAATGCTGGGTAGAAACAGCTCTCTTCTTGTCTTTTATGACTTCCTTGGTATCTGTATCAGGGGATGAATAGGTCAAGTCTTTCTAATTTGAAGTCTGCATTTGAAGAATGACAAAAAGAAGCAGCACCTCATTGAGAGACTGCTTTACTAACTTCAGCCTTCAGATTTTATCAGCCATACTTAAAATTAGCATTTGTATGAAGAATTAGCCTCTAATTAATTAATTTTTTTTCCTCCTCCCAAACTACACAGACAAGTTTTAAAATAAGAAAATACAATTTGGTTTGTTGTTTTTTTTTTTAATTAAAAAAGCAGAAGATCTTGGGGGAAACTTTGAGAAGATTAACACATAAACTTTATATGAAGACTCATGAACAAACATCTCTTCCACCTTAGTGGAGAAAGTATCAGATGTTGCATGGAGAAAGTATCAGATGTTGCATATTAATCAAAACAGCTAGACTTTGATGTTTTTTGCAGGGTGGTTGGGAGGGGAGGTAACTATGTATTGCCTACCTTCCTCCTGAGATGCAGTACTCACTACTGGAAGCATGACTTTACCTACAGCCTTGTGAGTCCCCCCATAGAGTGGAAGGACTTCTGTGGGGAGTTTGTGCATCTCAATAAAGTCTTTTCTTTCCTTTCTAATGCCCTGCTAATGCTTCATTTTCATCTTGTGCTCTACAATAACTTCCAAATGTTTTCCTGGAGAAGATTTGCATAGCGAGTTGTTGCCCATGTTTCTATGCAGCTGACTTATTTGTGGTTATGTGTGTTACAGTTGTCCCCACTGAATTTCACTCTATCGTTTTTAGAACTTTCTGCAAATGTATCAAGAAAGTTTTGAATTCTAAGCCTGCCCTCTAGGATACTGCAATTCTGCCTGGTTTGGGATTGTATGTGTTTTAAATTCATATGCTGTCTATCTCATCATCCAGAGTACTGTGACTATACAGCATTGAATGTAGGACCATTTTTCCAGTCAACAGCTAACAATTCTCTGCAGTATTTTATTAAACTATTTTTAAATATCGCTTGAAGTTCAAATGAGTGTATTTTCACCTAGACAACAGTTTCTTGATTTCCTTCTCTTCTATGTGAGCCAGTGTCTTGGGCCTTAGTGGGGTCAAAATATGACAGGTGCTATTTCTCTTTTATTTACCTTGTTTCTAGAAGAAAATTAGATTGGCTTGACCCAATGTTAGTTGTTGTTAACCCATTCAAGCAATGTAGATATATACACTATACATAATTTTGTAGAAAAACTACTGTCTTGGTTCACTGTTCTGTGCTGGGTAATGAGAAGATTAATAAAATATAAAAAAATTATTTAAGAAAATCAGAGATTTCCATATATAATCCGTAGCATCAGTAAGACCCAAAGATCAAACAAGGTGGACTGTTCCTGGTCAAATTAGGGGAAGGTCAAAGATATTTATTAAAAGCATAAAACACCTGGCTCATTTTCTTTGCTTCTATTGAAATATCCTTAGGAGTAGTTAATAACATCTAATGAGAACTGGAAAGAAGATACTTTCAGGAAGCTCAGTGGAGGTTTTTCAAACTCGCATAATATCTGAAAGCTGCAAATTTACATTGTAGTGAAATAATTCCATATGTATTTAAGTGATTCCGTAGCCAAGATTGGACTATAGACATGTTTTGATATAGTGTAAGAGAGGGAGAGCTCTAGGCCCATATGTTCTGTTTTTTATGTGTATATGGTTTATTAATTAGAGGAAAAAATAATAAAGTAACAGCTGAACAAATGCGCAGAAAAAAAAGTGGGACAGCCAGTCATTCCTGGAGAAGACAGTAAGGTAAAATGATGTGATAGTGCAACTGCAGTACGTTACCAAAGAAAAACTTACATGTCAACAGCTTTTCAAAAAGATTATAGTACAGCCATTTCTGTAAGATCTCAAAACCAGTAGCGTTTTTCTGAATTCCAGCAGAAATGGACTGCTTAAAGAAATCAAAGCTTTCATTAAAAGGGGGAAAAAACAACTACTCTAGCCCTTGTCATTGTTGAGAAAAATGAAATGTAACCTTACTTCAGAGTAATGCCTGGGAACTTGGAATAATAAAATCAGACTCTAAGAAATTGCCATAAAAATCAAGAAGGTGCTTGACCTCCTAGTCTTTGAGTGCGCAGGGAGTTGTAATAGTGGAATGTGCTGCTCAACCTGAGCATATTGTGCTAGGTTAGCAGTGCAAAGAAAGAGCAGAGAGCCATACAGTGAACAGATGATGTGTACAGAACGATTAAAGAGAAGGTAATGTGGTATTGATCACTAAAACGGTTGTCAAATAAATCTAAATCAATCTCTCTTAAAGTAAAGGCATAAATGTTAAGGGGATAAAAATCTCTTAATGTATAATGGTAACAGACCAAGAAGCAATAAGCAGCATGAGCTGATGATGGAGGAAAAATCATGTCAGATAAACTTAATTAATATTTTGGAGATTGAATTACAGACGGCTGCAATGGAACAGACATAATTTGTATGGCCGTCAGATCCTGCTCCTATTTATACAGATGAAAATCCCAACTGAGTCTGTTGACATCCATTGAGTTTCTGCTGACTGAACTCAGCAAACAGGGAACACATCCCTAGGTTTCACTGAAACAACATTTTCATTGTAAATATTCATTCAAACATGCCTATGCATATTAGTATAGTCAGGTGAATTTACACATCAGAGAAAGAAGATAAGTGTATAAATGTGGTTCTGGGGGAAGTAGGAAATGAGCTATGGATAATAATAGTATTATGCAAGCTTGATTTGACTTGAAAACAAGACAAGAAGGACTACACGAGAAGTTCCTAAAAGATAGTGTGTTTACTGAGAGGACAAAGTGCACTTGAGGAGCTTGTACCACATGTTTCATGGTCTGGGATGTGATATGAGGGTAAGCCAGGAGTCACAGAGAATGCAAACCATAGTGGGATAATGCCAGAGGATTGCAAAGGTTGAAGGGAGACAAACCTGCAATCTCATTCATACAGCAGGGAGTGGTCCTTAGGAGTGCTCTTCCCTCACAGGACTCCCAGATTTTGAAGGGTGCTAGCTGGAACACTGCAGAATAGAGCTGCGGGATGAGGCTGGGAACAGCTCTCAGTCTTGCTTCCAGCAATTGTCTGTTCAGCAGCAGAGATGAATCCTGAATCACAGGGTAATCCAAGACAATTTACTAAATGAACTTGTGCCATGCTCACAGTTCCAAAATGTGCATAGTTTCCTTTTTGCAATGGGAATTAAGATCCCATAGACAATATCTAAACTGCTGGTAAAGTACGTACTCAGTTTATGAAGGACATTAAGGTGTGAGGTAGTGACAAGTAGAAGTATAGGTAAAAAAAGAAAATTATTCTACATAAAAATATTTTTTAATGCTCAAAAATATTAGGGTTATTTTGAGACTGGTTTGGATAATGCTGGGTTTCAAATTCCCTGTAGCAGATTCCAGTGGAATGTGTGAGAGCACCATCAGTGTACGAACACAGGTCTTGAAGTCCCGTTTTGGCTCACTGACTCCCACATTACTGCCACCAGCCATGGCATACAGTTCCGTCTATAAAATGGGAACACAATTGCTAATAAGCTTCAAAGTTATGAAGTTAGTACAAAGGGATAGAATAATTGGAATTGAATAGTGTCTACAGCGTAGGGATATTTTTAAGTATACTCGGAGCACAGTGTGCCAAATACTGAGGAAAAGACAGTAGGACAGGAGAGCATATAGTTGTTGCTATATAGCTGGAAGGAATTATTTGATCGCTATATTACTGCTCACCCTGAGAATATTGCTAATTTGATGTTTACACATCAAGGGTAATATCTTTGTACAAAAGCAATTAAAGTGGCAGGAATCTTTTTATTAGTCATCTCTGTTCTGCTCTAACTGTCTTTTTCTCAGTCGGGCACCTGAATTTTCACAACATAGAGTGATTAGAGAAGCAAAGTTTTAACACGATAACTCTAACTCAGAAGACTATGCAGTCTTTGTTTCTCACTGCTGGATACCTAGGATAAGTACTGAGTGTACAGACATTTGGAAATGCCAGCTCTGAGAACAAACAAACAAACATATGCCGTGGATCAAGGAAATGGAGGGCTAATGAAGCTTTTGTCAGATGCCTTTCCCCGCTTGTTGTGCAGCTCCCTTTCTCTAGCTTGCTGTTTAGCCTACAAGCCTCAGGGAAACAGATTGTCTCAATCCAAATTTTTACAGTGTCTTGCTGAGCGTGGGGGCCTTACATCGTAGAGTATTTGCTTTATTGATCACTCAAATACAGCTTTTCCTTCCTGGTCTCCAGCAAGAGCAGAAGCCTAAACAGAGAGGGTTGGCTTTCTCCCAGAGGACAGGGAATCCTAAAGAAAAACTCCTCTGAGCATGCAGCAATAGCAATGTCTACTCAAGCCTCATGGGACATATTATGTCTTAGCCACATGCTTGGTAGCTCGATGTGGTAGTGAATGCAGTAAAACCCCTACATATAGTGTGTTCAGCAACTCAATATTTCCATCCCTGGAGAAGAAAAGCACTTAACAAACTCAGTGAGAACAAATAAAGACAAGGAGGATATGCCATTCTCTAGTGCCCAGGTTGAGAGGCAGTGATATTAGCTATGGGGGGCAGCAAGAATAAATATCCCTTCCCCACCAGCTCCAGCAATGGAGTTGTTTCTGTGCTCAGTCCCTGCTTTGAGGACACCGACCTGATGAGCAGGTATAAGAATTTGTGCTTTAACTCTGCCTTTGTTCTTCTCTAGCTCATCCTTTCCTTTGTCCCATTTGAAGGGCTCTTCTGCCTCTCACTGCAATCCTAGGACAAGTCCCTTTAAACCTTGTCACCTTCCTTTTCCCCAAGAGAGTAAAAGTTAAAGTGTTTTTCAGTGCTAAAATTAAGCAGAGTAGAATTGTTCAAGGAGTTCATGCGCAGCCTGGTTATATGTGGTTTCCTCCAGCTGACGTGGCTGCTGACAGTCTGACTCATTGCTCTTCCCAGATACGTTTCTCCACCGCTATTATGTCTTTCATGAATGAGTCCTTAAATGTCCTTTCAAATGAACAATATGGTTTTGTCATTGTTTGACCAGTCAGAGGATAAGGAGATGAGATGGTATATCACAGAGAACATTTACTTCCAGGCACTTTTACTGTAAGAAACTGTCTCTGTAGGCATAGCTTTGAATAATAACCCTTATAGGAAAAAAAGGACATCTGTTCAGGCCTTCCGTGAAAGCGACAGTAATATCAACTTAATGGAGAAATTTTCCAACAGGAGACTATTAAGCTTTCCTGAATAAATTAATGTTATGCAGTTTTAATGGAGGTCTGAAATAGATATGAGAATTAAAGAGAATATAAAACCTAGGTATTCTGTGGAGCTTTACTTGAGTTGATATAAAATTCTGTCTTTCAGATGATTGCATAAAAGTAAACTGTATTTTTCAAGCAGGCTTTAATGATCTATGTCAACTACACTCTATTACAGAAGGAGAGCTTTTAACTAATACCTTAACTAATGAGTGAAGGTATCAGCCATTGGCCCTGTGAGATGAATACCTTCAGCTGGATCAAGCAAACACCACGAAGACCAGAGCTGAGAAGAGTTACTTGGGGCCAAGTAGTTTCAGGACTTGTTCCCCATCAGTCCCATCCAATTATAAATTAAGCTTGGATTTAATCTATGCTGGCTGGTTGTGATCCCTAGAGAGTCTGCAGGTTGGGATTGGCAGAGTGTGCTTAACTCCTGCCCCTAACTCATGCCTGATAAAATCAAGACTACACCTGGAAGGAAGGGAAACAGGTTTAAAGGATCTGGCTGCTCCAGTTTTGTGTTTGCGAAGGCAGGTATCACGTTGGTTTTTTTCTTCTTCAGTCTGGAGCAAGGCTTATTAATTGAAGTTCCCCTTTTTACTACTATATCATGCTAGAACTTCAACTTGTGGTAGCAGCTTCAATGTACTGGTGAGTACTTTTTTAAAAAAAAATAATGTTAATGACTGTCATCTCTTTGTAGGTGAATTTCAATAGACTTGGAAATGTTTTGCAAAAATGTTTTTGTGCCTTTTTGAGTTGACCCTAGTATAATCTCCTTCATGTAGACTTTCTGTATGCTACCTGATATAGGTACCTACCTGATAGGTCAAGAAGGAATGGCCTCAAGTTGCTTCAGGGGAGGTTTAGATTGGGTATTAGGAAAAACTTCTTCACGGTAAGAGTAGTGAGGTATTGGAACAGACTGCCCAGAGAGGTGGTTGAATCACCGTCCCTGGAGACATTAAAAACACGTGTGGACATGGCACTTCAGGATGTGGTTTAGCAGGCATGGTGGTGCTAGGTTGATGGTTGGACTTGATGATCTTGGAGGCCCTTTCCAACCTTAGGGATTCTATGATATACTGTATGCTGGGTAATTCAAGAAATTTGTTATTTCAGATATATGTATATATGTAAATGCATTATCATTTCTCATAAAACCCAGAAAAGGTAAGGTGTTTTTTTTTACCTTAGGAAATGATTCCAGAGTTGGTGCCCATAGAGAAAAAGAACAGTTAGTTTACTTGGCCTTGAATGAAAGATCTCTGTTTAGGTGGTTTACGTGGTATTATTACTGTAGCTAATCCTGTCCCTGGGCTCTCCATTTCAAAAATGAATACTTAATGTCGCTTTAAGTAGTTGCCATGGAAATCCTCACAGCATGAATCTCTTCAGTGAAGACCTTATGGCAGATAACTTACATTATGTCTATTATTTCCCTAAACACATCAGGCACTAGTGTGAAAGCGGGGTTGCGTGCCTTTAAAACACGTGCACAAGAACTACTACTTCCTTTTTCTAGCATACGTTTCCTAACCTTTCTTCTTCAAATCCGATAAATAAATGTCAGATTCTACTAGTGTGCATGTATTTGAGAAAACAATACAATGACTTGAAGAAATCTCTTTTAGCTCCTAGTCCCCTTTAGAACATTTTCAGATGAACCTCTTTCTTTTTTAAAAGACTTCTGTATGGTGAGCTTTTAGGACTACAAATATGGAGACATTACAGGCATTTGGATGCTTTCTGTTGCTCTACTGTAAAGACTGCTCTGAGCAGGTGACATCTTTGCTAGGGCAGGGCCAAATCTAAAAAATGGAAACTATGAATGGTCTTTCAATTTATAACTTTTTTGTTTGTTTGTTTAGATGACTAACAAACTAATTTTAGAGGTTCCTTTGGACTATGCTTAATTTTTAGTTGAAATACCAAATAATGGTATTTAATTGGTATTAATAATGGCATAGTTACTTAATTTTTTTTTTGCCTTTTTTTTTTTAAACATGTTCCCATTGAGCCCTGGTGCTGTCTTCTCCATGTATCTAGATGTTAACATCAACATCTGAAAGCTGTTCCTTTTTAACAGAGTGCAGCTAACAATGTCTGTTTTTCTAGCATTTCTGTAAAGAGTAACTCAGCTGTAATAAGGATGTTACAGCACCAAATGTTTTGTCCTTTTATCTTGAATAAGGTACACTACTAGAGTGAAGTTATAACCCACAGAATAGAAATGGGATATTGGAGCGTACTTTGTGTTAAGCAGCCTTCGCGTGCTGATGCAGTTCCATCATTGCGTCAGGCTTCAGCTATAACGCCTATGTAGACAGAGAGCCAAACCGTCTTCTGTTGCAGTGCGGTGAGATCAGGGTCGTTCCATTAGCTACATATTTACACAAATACTGCTGAGAACGGCGTTTGTCCCAATATAGACACGTGAGGAAATTAATAAAATGGGTTCAATGCAAAATGTTAAGAAACAATTATAGAAAACAACAGTTTAATGACAAAATACACAAACTGTATAGAATTATCAGTGACACAGGTTTTCAAAATATTTTCTACTGTTTCTATGCCTTAAGGAAGGTGAATATTGTACCTTTCACAAAGAGTGTTTTTATTAGTCCTGCAGGGCAAGGAACTTGAGGATGACTGTTCATGTGATGATACAAACTGTATTTATCTCTATCCAGCTCCCACTGCACTGATGTTGATGTCATGGAAATAGCATCTGTGACTAACTTGATGCCAGCTGCAGCAAAGGCCAAACAGGAGTGGAGATGGCGCTAATGGTGGGTTAAAGCACACAGATGAGCAAGAATAGAAGAGGTTTGCTTTGCCACTTAACAGCTCCCCCATAGTAGATAAAAGGAGTACTTCATTCTCCTGAGCTTTCAGTCTGTTTCTCCATTCACTATATTCCCTTTTAAAATTGAGTCTGTTTAGCTTCCCCTGCCAGACACTCTGGCACAGTTCCTCAGGCACTTAAATATCATTGCGGATTTGGGTTTCCAAGCCTACATCTTATTTCCCTCTGAGGGGGAGGAAGCTTTGCAAGTAGAGTTAATTTTGCTATAGAGGAAATAAATGCCATGAAACCATTCTATTAGATTAAAACTGATACTAATAAAAAAAAGCACAAAACACCAAACCTCTCTGGCCCTCACTGAGGAATGTCTGTGAGCTGTGCAGCCCTACTGCCTGGGATGTCGTGAAGAGGCTGGGCTGGGTGAAGCATTTAGTGTAGTCAGCTTCCAATGAAGCCCAGGATAGTTCTTCCCTCTTGTATGATCTGCTTTTTCTGTCCTCCAGCAGTACGTATGGAGTGGATCCAACCCACAGAGAGCACAGATGTAGCTGCTCTATAAAAGCTTCTGAAACATCCTGTGTCTGACATAAATAAAAATGACCTTTAGTATCAATCTCTGTCTCTCTGACTGCCAATAATGGGCTAGTCGTGTTGCAAAACGCCAAGCGCGCGCAGTATGCTTGGCACAAATTTCACCAGTATGGGCGAGATACAACTAATTACCGCATAAAAATACTCAGAAGGCATATATAGGTGTGTTTGTGTGTGTGTATGTATGATATAAATAAACTCTACGCAACTATGCAATGTTATTTTGAGGGATGCAGAACACAGCAAAGCAACATTTGCATTATTGTAGTATAGCAGCCTGATTCTGTTAACATACTGGCATAAATCAGGGCAGCTGCATCTAAAATGGCAAAGATGTAAGTAGTGGCAAATTGCTTTCAATTAAGAATTGGGTGTCAGTTGCCTAGCTTATATTCAAAAGCTGGAAGAAATAGCTTTAGTTAACTGAACATCGTCATCCATACTGGAAAGAGAAGCCAGACTTGGTTGATTTTCATTGTAAACTCTGAGTTTGGTGGGGTAAGGCAATCTGATTCCTGAGTGCTGGTGTACGGTTTCCTATTCTGGTTTAAGAGTAAACCTAACCTAGTAGGTTTTGGTGCATTTAAAAAAAAAGAAAAAAAATTCTTGTCATTTTGTGAAGCTTTTGCTCAGTTTCATTCACTGTTTAGCATTCTCCTCCTGAAGAGAATGAAATGATATTATCTGACGAGGGGAGCCGCTCATTGAATGTTTATTTGCCACTCAGTAATAAAGCATATAGGGTTTGGACCATGTGGGGTGTTAGTCACCAGTATCAGGAAGCAAGCAGCAACTGTTAACGTTTTTTCTCAGGTTGTCATTAAGAAAGCTGATCTATTTGTGGTTCGACAATCTGCTGATGATTTTTTTTTTCTCAAATCAAAATGTGGTGTTCACCTTTGTTTTGTAATGTATGCCAGGATGCTGCAGACAGCTCCAATCTCAAATGTGTTCAGGCAAATAATTGCCACTGGAACAACAGCTATGTAGTGATACGTGCTTTCTGTCAGTACTTGCTTTTATTTTTTAGAAAAGTAGTGTTTTCTGCAACTCCATTTGGGGAGTAGGAATTCTCCTCCAGCTCACTAGCAGCACTGTGGCACTTCCTGCACGGCTCAGTTGATCTTGCCACAATATTGCGGAGCTGTACCGAGAGGGGGTGGAAATGCCCCGAACAGCAGGGCCTGGGACTGGGACGTTCCTGCAGAATGGCAGAGATTTGAGTTTGACTTTTCTCCTGTGCAGAGATGGGAGCTGTTCCTGGGGCTTCTGCTTCTTGTGAGACTGCTCTTGTCCTGGGGCCATTGGGTAAAATGAGGTTATAGGGCTCTGGCTGTGATCTGGAAGAAGAGAATGAGCTTTGTTCGACTCTTGGAAAAAGCGCAGAGCCCTGAGGCTCCTCAGTGGTGGTGGCTCTCTGCAGCACCCTGAGAGCAGAGCGTGGCAGGGGGGTGTTTAAATGACCTTCCAGGCATTTCCTTGTGGTTCAGCTGTGGACAGCTGTGCGTTGTGGGTGCGATTCTCTGCCCAGCAGAGGGCTTGTTGTGGAGCCTATTTAGAGGTGCCCAAATCTGCCTTCTGCATGCAGTCCAGACCTTGCCCGGGGGGGTTTGGAGGAAGAGAGAGACACCAAAAAGCTAGATAAGGTGCAATGACTGTATTTCAGGATCAAACCCCAGTAGTGTTTGGCAATTGTATGCTGAAGCTTTCAAGTTCAGTTCTACACGTTGGCAAATGTTTAGTTGCTTTACTCAATTGGATTGTCAAATTTATTTTCAAACCGTAAAGCATATGGTTTTAACTTATTGTCAACTTATCACATAGAAGTGCTTAAGTTTGCTGTAAGTACAAGCTTCATCACCTTCTAAGCAAACTAGTTTCCTTCAAGGGGGAAAACATTAAAACATTTTAAATATTTTTGCTGTAGTTGTACAACACTGTAGAAGTCCTACTTTTCTCTGATGTAATAAAGATATACCCAGCTTCCTCACTGAAGCTCCAAATGTGCTTATGCTTAGTTTACCGTCATAGCCATGACATCTTTCTCAGTAGCTTGTAAGATTATATAATGTAGTGGTTTTAGAACCCAAATAATTTTGCCCCAACTTCAGCATAATTTATCTCCTAAACCAGGAATGTTTGGGTGTGTTTGTTTTTATTTAGTTGTGTAATGGCCATGTACATACACCTATTTAGCAACTCTAAAAATATAAACTAATGTTCAAATCTGCCAGTCTGTGATCTTGTTGCAATTTATAACGAATTAAAAGGGCCAAGGATCTTGAAGATTTATTTAGCTTAGAGTAACAGCAGTTCAGAAAGTATTTTTTGGAGTCTGCAGAAGGGGATCTGATGTGTGCGTTGGGATTGATTTGCCTAATGACTTTGCCATTTCAGAGCTTGTTTCTGGAAAGGTGCTGAATACAAACTGTCCGACTTTGTGTGTGTATGTATGTATATATTTCCCTAGCTTTCAAGCTCTGAACAAGATTCCAGTAACATTAAATGGGAGAGTCTGTATGCACTTTCTGGATAATGACTGGAAATATTGCTGACTGGATCCAGCATAAGATCCTTCTGTACCAGATCATGCTACAACCTTTAGGTCAGGTATTTAATTTGGGCTGCAGGGCAGATGTTAACTTTGTCTTCATTATTACTTGAAAATCAACAGTTTTAGTTTGGGTCCAACCAGCTATTATTCAGCATACTTTGATGTTGAAGAGTGGCTATATAAGTAAGTACTTGTGTATTCAATCAGAAACAGATCAGGTGGCGATGACCTTCATTAGCTTGAAGTGTTTATTCAAGTGCACTCTTGATTATTAACTGATAATAAAATACATAAAACCCCAAAGCACTGAAATGTCTGCGCTATGAAGCAAGCTGGTTTTGTAGGAATTTGTTAAATAGCTTAAGCTACTTATCTTCCTTTACTTATATGCAATGATGGTGGGAGGGTTGCTTTCCGTGCATCTGTTCTAGAAAATAAATGTGGATGAAGAGCTGAAATCTGAGTACAATGAATGTTTTTAACAGCATGAAAGCATGTATTATATTCATGCAACAAGATAAGATTGGTTTACAGGTGTAGGTAAATGCTGTGTGGGTTTGAGGAAAGAGTTTACTGCAACACACCTGATTTTACCGGTTGACTGATCCACCCAGTTTAGTTTTCTGCCTCTGGTAGTTTGTTACCTCAAAGGAACAAGCAAGATCTAAAAATAAAGCAAGCATGGAGGAAGAAGAGTTCCTCTCTTGACTTTTACAAGCTGTCGATTTATGCACTGCAAGATGAAATGTAGTTAGCAGCAGATCATTATCTTGCCCTAACTGTTCTGTGGGTTGTTTGTGGGGGTTTTTTTGTTGCTTTTTAAAAAAAAAAAAAGACAATCTTGGGTTCTGCTATTGATCTGTGTTATGTCACTATCCCTGGGGGTGTTTAAAGAAAGTTGGATGTGGTACTTAAGGACATGGTTTAGTGGGTAATAGGTAGTGATGGGACAGTTGGACTAGATGATCCTTGAGGTTTCTTCCAACCTTAATGATTCTGTGATTCTATGTTGACTACCTGATCTGTGAGGGCCATTGTTTTCCTCTTGTAGTTCTTTAAGAACCAGAAACGTATATATTTTGCTTAAAGTTACTTTTTCTAGGTCATCTTTCAATATTATAGAAACATCTGGTGAAGACTTAAGCTTTATTTACTGTACTAGGATTAATTATTTTTTTTACGATTACTTCAAGCAATACTAGTTATCTTGAACTGGTACTGATGTATAATGTAACCTTGCCAATCAATATATTTTGAAATGTGAGATGTTAACAACACTTTATTAGGAGGAATATAGTGATACACGAATTATGGAAATAAATTGATAGTGTAAGTTGGCTTACCTCAAAATAAGAACATAAGTACCCTATCAGGTCAGACCCGTCTAGCCTAGTGGCAATAGCAGACACTAATTACTTTAAATAATTTTGGTCTGTATCGCTGATTTACATGAACCGAAACACTGACTTGCTCAATTTGAAGTACTGTAATAATGCTTATATCACTCATACCATTTAAATGCTATAATAATAGAAATCAAAATATATCAACAGCTAAATAGAAGTGTGTTATCTTTCCTTCTCTTCACAATACTTACCAGTTTTCTCATTAGGATTAAATGTTTTAAAGGCACTGCACAACCACAGCCTCTCTTGATACTTTACTCAACAACTGGCAGGATTGGACTGCATCACCTTTTCCCATTTGAAGGGAAGGGGAAAGCCGCTGACTTCCAGGATAGGTGAGATTCAGGCTTGGAATAACTCCCTGGATGCTTGTAGGGAGACTCAAAGTCCTTTGTGTATGTTTCTAAGCTTTCAAGTCAGCTCCAGCTTGTGGTTCCAGACAATCCTGCATGTGTTTAAGGTAATTCATTTATGAAGCATCTTGCAGATATGGCTTCTGGTCTGTGTAGGCTTTATCATAATACTGCTTAGAATAATGTTTCTATTAAGTCTTGGGGAAACAGTGAGCAACAGATGGACTGTCTATGCAATATTGTACTGATGAGGTTAGCACAATCCTGCCAAAATGTACTAAGTTTATTAAGTATGAGGTGGCACAATATCTGTACGATTCGGATGGAAAATGGGTGACCAAATCAGGGTGCAGGTGCACCTTGTATAGAAAGAACTGTAAAGAAAGTAATGTATATACATAGGACGTGGGTTTGTGCTGGTGTGTTACTGTGGACGTGCATGAACAAGCACATTGTCAACAGGAGTGCGTCAGGATGCTTTGCAGACAGCATGCCTATCTAAGCCTGAAATTCTTCTTTAGGAGGCAAGATGAGGACTGGAGTTCGCAGACTGTGATCCCAACAACTCTGGTGCCAAAGTATGTACTGAGCTGACCACATGTACACAGAAACAGTGCCAAACAGCTAAAAGGACTCCAGGAATCAAGCTTGCCTCTGGCCAGCTTCCTCATAGGCAGAGGAGCATGGGTGCATTTAATTATAAAAGTACCACTGTTGGGACAGTTTACAATGTATATCACACAGAGGAAAATGTAGTACCTGAAAGATTTTCAGACTGCTCAGGAGCCCCCTGGAACTATTTGAAGACTTGGAAAAAGAGCAGTTTCAGGTTTCTAAGTCACAGTGGTTAAGTATCTTGGAAGGAGTAAATGACAAGTGCTGCCTCTGCTCTCATTTGTGCTATCTACCAAATAACTGTTGAGGGTGAGGAACAGAACACCTGAAATATCTGCAAGTGTCTCTTCTCAGAAGTGACATTTTCTTCTCCCAGTACTTGGTATCTAGGCCTTTTTCTAAGTTTTCTCATGCTGGTTTGACCCTGATTGTTAGACATTCTTATGAGACTGGACACATCTTACCTAGTTTTTAGATGACAGAGACTCCTCAAAAGAAATTAACTGATGAGCTGCTCAGCCCTAGTTTCACACCATGGGCAGTAGCAGAACTGCAAGTGACTGAGCTGTGACTTAATGCTCCTGGTCTGGTTCTTCCTCCAATTTCAGGCACCTAGCACAGCACTTAGTAGAATTCAGGTGTTCAAGCATAAGTTGTCATAATAGGACTTCATCACAAATACAGTTTGAACAAAGCCTTTACTTTAACTCCTTAAACCTCTAAAGCTGGGACGTATCTAATCTAGAGGTGCCTTAATTTTTATTCTGAAATTTCCATAGCTCACAGTGTCTCTGGACAGATGAAGAGCTGTTGATTATTCTGGACATTGTGCTGTGTGTTGCTGTGTTTTATCCACTTATCCATCGTGAAATACAGAAACACTTCTGTGATATGAAGTAAATCCCTAAGTAGCACTGCGGTTGCTACCCCCAAACTGGTGGACTGAAAATATAACACTTTGGTATCCTAGATTCCTCAACCATAGATGTTCACTCAAGGAGCAGGCGATTCTGCAGACGCACAGACACCCCAATGCCAGTGATAATTGGAAAGGTCTCCCTTGTTCAAAGGGAGTGTTACAGCTCCTTTTCATGTGTGATAACCCACACCCATAACAGCCTTAAGGACTGGGCTCAATTTCTCAGATTATGTCCCCTGTTATGAGGAAGACGTAGTGAAGATCTGCTGTATGCTTTACTAGAAAAGCTAGTGAATTTACCTCCAAGTTATAGATTAAAGCCCAGTCATCTGAGTCTTACTCATCAGGAGAATGAACAGGTGAGTAAAACACATATGGCATCTCAGTTTAATGAGCTTTGTAGGTGAGAGATATAGTAAAGAAATATTTTCTGAACTTAATTACCAAAAAAAAACCCCAGAAATGGTAACTTTGCTTTCTCAAACATGTAATTGATAATATCTGCAAATATTTAAGTAACCTGGTTTTTGATGTTGTTAATGTGAAGCACAATATATGTCTAAAAATACCCCAAACAAACAACAAAACAGCACCCAATCAAAAAACAAACCCAAGAAGCCAAAAACCCCTCAGGGGAGATCCTGGAATAAAAGCAGGACAAGATAATTTGATATTTGTTCTTTCTGCAAGAAACCTCATAGTTCAAACAGAAGCAGCACTTAGTAGAAACTGATTATAATAATTTTTCTGCTCCCTTGTCCCCGCAAGATGCTTCTAAGGCTACTTTGACTTAAGATTTCTGCTGCATAGGAGCATCCATGACGCCAATGCTCCTGTGTTAGTCCCATTGCTGTGCTGTCTTCTCGATAGTGTAGTGCAGAGACAGCATCCAGCGTGACATGTGCGGCATGTTACCGATAACGGTGATTGATACTGCAGTCGGATTTTGTAGCTGATAAGAGGTTACGCAAGGCAGATACAGTGATCTAAGTAAGGCTTGACGTTGTTGCGGATACTATTTCCACCTTTACTAATGCAGCTTCCTCGCTTTCACGAAGCCCTGAGATCCTCCAGGGGTGCAGCAGATAGCTTGTGTTGTTTTTGAAAGGGCCTTTTAGCCAAAGGTCTCAGATCTGTGAGCTGCTGCCAATTAAAGCTCCCCTACTGTGGGTCGAGTAACTAACATTATGCTAATATGCTAATTTATTACAAATAAGTAAACTGAGACAAAGAAATTAAGACTGTTACCTAAGCAGACCTAACTATCTCTTCTATCTCCTTTTCTACATGCAGCTGACTTGCTTTTGAAAAGCCTTTAACTTATTCTAGATAGTATAATATATATTATTATGTAAGTAATCCTGCTACTTGGATCTGTTTTCATCTCCTTTCAGATAAGAACTATGGTCCTCTTTTTTTAAAAAAAAGTTACTGATTGTAGATTTAGCTGAAACTTTAACTACTTAGGGAAAAAAGTTTTAATTAAGTGGAGTCAAGTGCTGTGCCTAATTCAGTGTAATCGTTGTGTTAGACTATGCAAATTTCCAGGCATACCAACTAAAAGATCATTTAGATAAGATGAGTCAGTTAAAACTCAGTTATCATCAAAGTCAGCTGGCACAGCACAGGAGCTAGGCATAAGGCTGCTTGCGTTTTGGATCCTGAGCAATGCAGAGCGCAACACATTCTTCTTCTCTCTTCCAGCAGTACCTGGAAAAATAGAAAGAGAGATAATCCAGTGTGTATGGGGGGGAGCCACACACTCAAACCAACAACTAAAACACTGATGCTACTGAAGATCAGGGGAAAACAAACATGTTCTGTTCTGATTACACTTGCTCTCGTTCCATATGGGTGTATCTTGTGATACTTCAAGAATTACTCTTCACCATCACTAATACAAACCAAGCATCATGACAGCGTGGAGAAGAATGTATATCTACTTATGAATGAACCAAGGGGGAAGGCATCTATTCTGATCTTGGTGACATGAGGATGGGAACAGGGTCACCTCAGTACAGATATTTTAATGAAATAAGTACCTACAAACTCAATAGTATTTTTCCTGTGGTCATCACTTTTGTGTTAGCTGTTTCTGTGTCAGTTGCAGAGATGGCCCGAGATCAATCAGTGTGCAGCAGTGACACATACAATAAAAGGCAGCTGTACAGTTCTGATAAATGCTTTAATCCAATATGAACTGTGCTGGCAGATCTCTGCATGTGCATCATGCCATGATTTTTGAGAAAACACACTCACTCATTGAACTGCAGGCCTGGGAATTAAAGACAAGTGATTTCATGGAAGTATTGGAAGAAATGGTGAAGGGAGCAGGTGGCTGTGTTGGAATCACAGGCGCAGAGAACAGCTCTGCGTGCAGCTGGATGGCTTCAGCTCTTTCAGCAAATGCTTTAAGCGTTGTACAAAAGGTGCAAATGTCAGCATTAGTACTTATTAGATTTTTCCTGTAGGAAAGGACATTTTCATCATCTGCTATAATCTGCTGCATTGCATTGCCAGTGAGTATATATCATCATAGAATCATTAAGGTTGGAAGAGACCTCAAGGATCATCTAGTCCAACCATCCCCTCCCCACCTATTACCCACTAAACCATGTCCTTCAGTACCACGTGTAACCTTTCCTTAAACACCCGCAGGGACGGTGACTCCACCACCTCCCTGGGCAACCCATTCCAATGCCCAACCACCCTTTCTGAGAAGACATTTCTCCTAATCTCCAACCTGAACCTCCCCTGGCGCAACTTGCAGCCGTTCCCCCTTGTCCTGTCACTAGTTATCTGCGAGAAGAGGCCGACTCCCAGCTCACCACAACTCCCTTTCAGGTAGTTGTAGAGGGCAATAAGGTCTCCCCTGAGCCTCCTCTTCTCCAGACTAAACAGTCCCAGTTCCTTCAGCTGCTCCTCATAAGGCCTGTGCTCCAGCCCCTTTACCAGTTTCATTGCCCTTCTCTGGACATGCTCCAGGGCCTCGGTGTCCTTCATCTTCTTCACGGCGGGCACTTACTTCATCAGCTTATGGCACTACTGTGAAGAGTTGGCAAGTACTTATCCTTTCTGTTTTCTCTGGAAACTATTTTCACTGTTTTTTTCCTTTATGTATATCACATGTGTCATGATTATGAAACAGCCATGTGCATCGTACTCCAGGCAGAGAGCTGTGTTCGTAGTCTGAACCCCAAACCTTGCTGCATTGATGTTGGTTAAGCCTAGTCTGAAGCTGAGAAGATCTGTTGTGAGTGCTAATTGGTGTATTTGTGCCATCTACCTTTATGCACGGTCTTTTTCATGCTGCTTTTTCTTGGTAGTGCTTATCTTTTATTTTCCCCACCTTTAATTGTAAGAAGTGAACTATAATGAATGTCTGGCTTTGTTTGTTTCCTCCTGAAGACACTTCTGCCCTGAGGAATAATAGAGGCTATTGCAAATCCTGCATTCACAGATGGTGTGTTTCTGCACCAGCTGATACCCAGCCTGATGTGGACCAAATACACAGAATTTATGTTGTCTGAAGCTGGGAAATCACGCATTAAACCACTCATCTTGACTCACGTAGACTGGGCACGGACAAGCAGGCTGTCATCGGCAGATAGAGTCAGGGTTTTACCATCCATGGTAACAGTAGATGTGCCCTCCTGAAGGGACAGAACAGAGAAGCAGCTTTTAATTTTCCATGTCCTGTCACTAGCAGAAAGAAAATGCTGCAGGTAAGTATGGCAATCTTTCCCACTGAAAGAGCACTTCAAACCTGTTCTGTTTCATGAGGCCTAGCTGAGCATTCAGTTGGTCTTCCTTGTCTGACACTATCAGCATGAATAAAAACATGCTTCATGGTTCATTGTTCCCCATCATAAAGCAGCAACCCATTGCCTGACTCTTGGGGGTATACTGCTACCAATCTAACCTAGCAGCCTGCAAGTTGGTACAGCTCTGGAAGTTATAGAGAACCTCCTGGAGTACTTGAAGTTCCTCTTCTACGCTTCTGATTTTTAATATCTTTGTAAGTCTTGAAAAGCAGTTCACAGGTCAACCGGGAGCTGACAGAAGTCGCTAAGAGGAGTCCATCCACACTGAAATGGACCCGTCATTATTTTCTCAAGCAGGGGAGCAGAGTTCCTGCCAGCAACAAGGGCTTGATGGCATAGGCTGTTGCAAGCTGTGGTGTAAACAAGACATGATAATCTTGAAAGACGTTTTAATTCATATTTAATAGTCCCTGTGAATTTCAACAGAACAGGAACTGGTAGAAATATCTGCCTCCCAAACTAGGTGACTTGTGTAAATGAAAGCTAGCTTTTCTGGTTTTGCCCTTGGGCTGCAAGTATTTCCTAGCAGCCAGTTGAATGAAGGGCTTCTGGATCACCTGCCACTGTGCTTTAGTATAAACAAGTTCTCAGTTACGTTTTTATTAGCTTAGTCTACGTGACTCCAGTTTCACTTCAGTATGAAGACAAGTGCTTCAAGGCAGAAGTAATAGGTGGGATTTTTTTGGGGTGTGTGTTTTTGTTTTTTAATCACTCAGAGGCATTCTGATGCATTTACAGGCCCTACCCTGGGTAGGGTATATTGCAATCCTTATGAAGGATGCCAGTATCCCTGTCCTCAACATACAAGATAAGATGATTTTTAGGGGGGCAGTAGTTTACAGTTATTTTTCATCATAACTTGAAGAGTGGTGCATGTTGTTGATCTTTTCTATGAGAAGGAAGGTAATCACTTTCATTTCTGTTGCTGTGCTAGAAGGCTTTACTGCTGTTCAGTCTGCTCCGAACCGAAACATGAACTCATGGGCTAACCAGTGTGAATTGTCACGTACCAGCTGCCATATCCAGATATCTGAATTCTTTTTAGTTTTCTCAGTTGATCCTGGTCCATAAGCTATAACCTTTAAAAAAATGAAACAAACAAACAGAGGGAAGTAATGGATTCATCCCAGTGACCAAAATGTACATATTCATTTTCCTACAGCATTTAAAATGTTCTATTTATACAGAAAAATGTTCATAGAAGATGATGTTATTTTTACAGACATTAAAATTCACATTACGTTTGGTATTCTCATATTGATTCCTACTGATAAAAAGGGAACTGATCACACCTGCCACTCCTTATGCTCCTCTGCATCCTCACTTATCTATTCCTTCTGCCTCCTCCCACTCTCAGCTTTGCATCTATATCCTTCCTGCTTCTGTTCTTGGAACAGGCACTTCCTCCTCATGAACTCTGGGCCCTGTCAAGAGTCTGTGGAAGTAGAAAAGATTCTTCCATGAACATTAAAAAAGCTGCAGACCGGACCTTATTTTTCTCATTATCTGCCCTTTCTATGTTTTTCCTGGCAGTCCCACGCTCCCTGTCACTTTGCTGTCAAGTGTATTGGATTCTTCAGAGTGTGACTCCAAGTAACCCAGGGAAAGAATATGTTTGGTAAACTATCATGCATACAGCACAGCTGCCAAATGGTGACAGCTTCATTTATACCCAAAGTAGACTATGTTTGACTGAAGCGAGAGGTGCAATGTTTTGGACAGCCCAGGCTCTCTGGTGCTGTCCAGTTTTCCTTGTTTCCACTTTTTGCAGATTGAGGGGAGGAAAAAAAAAGTGTCTTTACACACTTAGATTAGACCTGTCACCAAGAGTGCTGTAGGGAAGCTGAACACACTGGTGAGTAGTATTTGCATCACTCTGGTGTTTCTGATTTGGGAAATATGGGGGGGTAAGGGGATGGAGGGAGAGCTGTTTTAATCCCAAAGAAAATGAATAGAAACAAGGTTCAGGTTGATTTTGTGAAGGGAAGTATCTGAGCTAGAAAGCCCCTGCCCTAAGTTAGTCAAATCCACGGCCAAAGACAGGCACTTGGGAAGCGCAGAGCAGGCTAAGACTGAGTTATTTTGTAGGGGTGCGTAACTTTCTCTGCGGACTACGCATTGTTGCCAGGCCTGGATTCACTTGGTCTGAACAGTAGGCACCTATTATCTGTAATTTAAAAAAAAAAAAAAAAATCCCTCTCTTTCAGAGAAATTAGACCTCCCTACCTCTGTTTCAAAGTTATCTCCAAACATACTCAAGGATTTCTTCTGTTTTATTTCGCCACGATGATCATTTAACCAGCCTTGGAAGGAAAATGTCTCCATAACAGAAGTGGAATTGAGTGGGAAAGGTGTTTCTTTCAGGAGTTCACCTGTAAGCAAGGCAGAGGGCTATCAGTGACACTTGCTTTCCTTGGTCTTTGCAAATATTTTATTGTTTACAGTTTGAAGGGTTCAACTCATAGTTATCTAGTCAAAAGTCAGTTTGTAACAGCAGTGTGCGCTACGGTCCTTATCAGGACTTCTTTCTTGAGGTTGTAAGATGCCGGTATTATTTGTGTATCTTCATGGAGTTGCTTCTTTGAAACTGTTGTGCATCCATGCTCGTTAAAAATGCACTCAAATGGTATGCAATAGAATACCTCGTTCTTGCTGGCATATTCTTCATTATCTTTGAGACCAGATCTTGCACTGCTAAATCTGATGTATCATCTTTGAGCCTTTCCTGAATCACCCCTTACGTATCCCCATACAAGTAGAATTAGGCCTGGAGAAGCATCTTACCCTACATCTTTCACGTAGTCAGTGCTGACTTTTTATGTTTCTTCTCCTCTATGTATTTTTAAATACACTGACCACAGTGGAGCAAACTGGTTATCACAACCCTAAATTTAATAAAATGCCTTTTTTGCAGCGTTCCTGGAGTTGTAGCTGGATTTAACTTCCAGCAATTCTCCTGCCTAACCAATTTGATTTAAAATAGTAGGAGGACTGAATGCAGTTTCAGTGCAGCTGGTGAAATTCAAGATTTGTGCTGTGTGTTGCTGATATATGAAATTAGCTTTAGTTATTTACCAGTCCACAGTGAAATACAGAGACAGCGCAATCACCTTGGTGATCCTAGGCAGTTTGTACTGAGATCCCATAGGGGAACGCCCATAAAGTAATTTCAAGTAATAATGCCAACCAGATGAAGGGAAAACCTGACTAGATGGCTGTCTCCCAAATGCATTGAGGTAATAAACCCGCAGCCAAATCTCAGTCTCGGTACTAGTAGCAGAGTAGGTCTTTTGACAGTATTAACGTATTCATTATGCAATGTTGTTCTGGTTCTTTTCTGAAGCTGTATTTCACTGCTCCACAGTGTTTTGAACGTATCGTTTCGGTTTTTCAGGGAAAGACATTTTGTGTGCAGTCTTCGAACAACATGTGAGAAGGTCAGTGTGTCCAAGGGATGGCAGCGTACTGAGTAAGCTACTGCCGTTTAACAGTAAATAAGTAATAAGCACTGAGTGTCTACGTCCATCTCCAGAGAATCTGGATGGGATGCTAATCCTTTTATTGTCGAAACAGGTTTTGCCATTCCCATTTATTATCTACTATATTAAATTAGATGGAAGAAATCAACATGTTTCTGCAAATAATTTGTCTCAGGAAATACTGTAAGCAATCTGAAGAAATCTGCAGCAAAAGGGGAACTTTTTCATCTGAAAGCTTTTTGCCTTCAAGCTGTTCTGAAAAAAAGCATCCTACTTTTACACTATTTAACTGAAATACTTAATATGCTTTTATTGAAAAGTAAACTCCTCTAGAGAAATTAAGAAGCACCGGAAGGAAATAGAAAATCTTTATATTAGATTTATTCTAATCTGGGCCTCGAAACTTTAAGATCTAGCCTGAACATTCTATATTTTCTTGTTTGGGTTGCTGCTGATTTATTTTCACAGGGCAATAGGCCTGTTTTGGGTTGGTTTTTTTTTTTTGTTTGTTTGTTTTTTTTTTCTGCCTTAATTTTCACAGCTTCATCAAACTTGCTTTGGAGGTAATTAGGAATACTTATATATTTTTGTCCTTAAAGTATGGATATGCTCAACTATAGCTGTAGTGGAAAGTTGGTTTTTTTGGCTATGGCCAGATAGAAAATAAAGGTCTAAAATATTATGATACATGTTCACCCACAGTAGAGGAGAAGATGGACATTTTATCAGAAGGTACTCAATGCAATTAGTGTTCCAATAGACTTTTAAATATTTTGTTTCATTAATAGTAGCAATCTTTACCTTCTAAAGTAATATGAAGATGATAGAGGTGGTTTGTGTTTTTTCCTGTTTTCAGAATAAAACAGGTCAATCCTGAATTTAGAAAAGCCTCCTGAGATACCAGAAAGTTGCCTGTTGGCAGGGCTTTCTACTAAAATGTGTGTCCTAGCTGAGATTGTTTGGCTTTTGTTTTTTTAAACTAACAAACCCCAAACAAACAAAAAAACCCAAACCACCCAACCCACACCACATGAAAAAAAACAAAACCAACTAACCAAACATAAGAAATACCAAAAAACTGGTATACAGCACTCGGTACGATAACAGAGACAGACTGAGCAGCCATGGGCATCCTGCTCAGCTCAAGGGGATACATCTTCTCCACAGGTTAAGAATTCCAGCATCAAGCTAACAATTAAGTTCAGACTTCATACACTGGAGAATGGGTAGCAAAAAGCTGAGTCTTTAGGGTGGGCGCTGCAATGTTTTAGGCAAGCAGAACTATGAATGCTCCCTGTGAGTTGCCAGGAATTTGGGGTACTGAAAAGCCAGAGTACTTGTACCAAGAAGAAACACAAAATCTAACAATGAAAAGTACCTATAAACTTCTAAGTTTGTAGGTAAATTTTTATCCCTTATTCCTCATAAACCTAACTTTGCTGGTTTTCCTCTTTCTAGTGATCTCTGACTCTAGCTGTCCTGATCAATGGGGACAACAGTAAACAGAGACCTATGCACACTTAGGGCAATGTAAAGCGTCATACATCCTACGCTTACTATAGGGCACTGGGCTTTCTTGCTGTGATTTGCAGGCACTTTCTAACAGTTTAACTTACTTCCCAGTAAAGGTGGACTTTTTATTTTATTATTTCAACCTTAAGTTCTTCAGGACAAGGGCTGTCTTTTGACACTTGTCTTGTCTGTGGTCCCTGGTCTGTGATGGAGTTTTAGCTGATTAGCAATTTGGATGTTAATGACACTTGCCCAGTGATGCCTTAATGGGCCTTTGGAAACCGAGTTGGCATGAAACAAACCTTTAGTGGGACTCACTATGATGATTTGATTACCTGTTATTGCAGAACAAATAAGAGAGCACTGTGATAGAGTACATGACGTATGTCTGACCTTATTAATAGCCTACCTGACTGAGTCTTCATTTAACCCTGATACTTACCCCTTGCGTGATGCCAATGAGGCTTTGGGCAACCTGGTCTAGTGGAAGGTGTCCCTGCCCATGGCAGAGGGGTTGGAATTAGATGATCTCTGAGGTCCCTTCCAATCCTAACCATTCTGTGATTCTATGAAAGCTGCAGGTGCCCTAGAGCTTCTGAACTTGAGCTAATGAGCTACAATGATGAGGATCCAATATTTTGTGATCCCACACATACCAGAGTTGAAGCCTGGTGCTTCCAAAGGAACTGAGTGTTTCTTATCAGGTTGATGGCTTATATTTAGATATTGTTGCATATACTTCTGCTTAGCCTGTACGTTAGCTTTCGACAGTATCTCAGGAAATGTGAGGTGGTGTGTTTCTGGAGTTCTTATGTCCTTGTACTATTGTGAGACAAGGACATAACGTGTTTAATGATGGTAAAGGTAAAAAATATGCCAGCAAAATGTAAGAAGATGGCAATTCTAAGCTAGTGAGCTGAAGTCTTGTATATATATCTCCAAGTACTGTATCACTAAGTGGAACATCAAATTTAATATTTTCTTACACATTCAGGAGATCCATTTAAATAGTTCAGTAGTAAAGGCCATTTCTGTAGATCATTTGCTATTAAATATTCATATTACAACAATGTATTCTTTATGGGTTTTATAGCTCTTTTCAGCTTTAAAGTAGAATGTGATATCAAGTTAAGCTGAAAAATACATCATGTTTACTGAATGAGTTTGTAAATATTTAAAAAAGGAAATTACAGGTTTTAGAGGAAGTTGTTTTCAGTTAAACAATAGAGACTATACTGAGACTGAGAATATGAAGCTGTAAAAAAACAGAGAGAACAGCTGGCAAGAAAACATCCCGTGAACATACAGGTAGTTACAGCCTCAACAGAGACCATCTCAGGAAGACTTTGATCTTGCTAGGAGTACTGTACTTCTGATAGCAATCAAGAGGACAGGTAAAAGAGGACTGCCACTGGCCTGCCAGGTATATGTAAGTGTATTTGCTTACACCAAACTCACACATTACACAGAAGCTCCCCCTTCCGTACCCCAGTGACGTGCCTAAGCTTTCTTGTCAAGAAATCAGACCACCTCCAGACCCCTGGAGTGTTTCTTGAGCCCTACCATACCTAAGCTCTTCCCATAGCTCTCTTGCAAACCTTGTTTTGTGAAGATTTTTTGTAAATGAAACCAGCAAAAAAGCACATTAAATACAATATATTGAAAGCGTCAATTAGCAAATTGATTAATGTTGGTTTTATGAAAAAATATACTTTTCAGTGACATTTCATTTCTAGACAGCACCTTCTAGATGGAACAATCTTTAAATCACCTTATATGTTCTTAGTAATTATGAAAGTCCCTCCACCCTAAGTCACTGTGCTGCCTCAGAAACAGTCTGTCCCTGCGTGCTGTGGCCCCATCTCCATGCAAGGATGTGAGATAGTCCCTTACAAATGGCGTCTCCCTCTGTAAAAGCAGACATCTTTATCCAAAGTGAAGCAGTTAAATTCTCTTTGTTTTGTTATCCTTCAACTGAGTGTAAAATGTCTCGTGCCATGGGCAGGGACACCCTCCACTAGACCAGGCTGCCCAAAGCCCCATCCAACCTGGCCTTGAACACTGCCAGGGATGGGGCATCTACAGTTTCTCTGGGCAACCTGTTCCAGTGCCTCACTGCCCTCACAGTAAAGGAATTTCTTCCTGATGTCCAATCTAAATCCCCCCTCTTTTAGTTTAAACCCATTACCCCTTGTCCTGTCACTGCACTCCCTAAGAAACAGCCCCTCGCCAGCTTTCCTGTAGGTCCTCTGTAGGTACTGGAATGCTGCGATTAGGTCCCCCCTCTCTCCCCTTTCTAATCATCCCTTCCATGTTTTAAAGAATACTGTATTATGACGAATAGTGCTGATGTGATGGTTTTGTGGCATTTCAGGTTTAATTGTCAATGCCAGCAATAATATATACCCTGGAATGTTTTTCCCATACGTGCCTACCTAATTCCTATGAAAAGTGCTTTATTGTCAATGTTAACAGAAATGTCAATGAGACTAGTAGGAGTTTAATACCTCTGCAAATAAAACCTGCGGACTGAGGGACCTGTGGACTGAAAAACCAAGTAGCTAGCTCATTCCATATAAAAATCCAGAGTGAAAGCAATGACGGTGACTGATTACTTTGGGGGGAGCTGTTTCATTTCACTGTTGTTGAGTATAGATGCAGAAACATTTAGCTGAAAATACAGTGCTTGCTTGGTGTAATCACACATTTCCCCGTGTAACTGTATTTGTTTTTGTAGCATGCCCTGAGAATTGGCATGACTGCTAATTTATGACTTGTCCCTGTAATTATTTCTAGGCACATTTTTCTTTGTGTCATTAAATCTATGCTGGAAACTAAACAACTTTTTTTTCCCTAATTGAAACAAAGAAATTTGATGAGGAAAGCTTTGAAAAATATTTTTGTAATAAAGAAACATAGCTTCTTCAAAAGGAGATATCACCAGCCAGAAGGAAGGGAATAAATTACAACAAAATGGCAAGATTTAGGCCGTAATTCTGTTTAAAGGCTCTTCGTGATATAGTTAGGTCATTTGTAATTAAGGACATTAAATTGTATTGAGAAATACTGACCACTGTTCCAATCCTAAAATCAGGAATCTTACTTTTTGTTTCTGAATCTGCCTGTTGGCATTTCGTTAATTCTTTGTGTGTAACTTCTGCTTCCGTAGGAGAGCAATAGATATTTCATTATAACAAGTGCTGAGACCTCACTACATTGGTGAGGCAAGGATTTGTACAGCATGTGTGAGCTATTACTACATAGACTTAGAAACACTAGTGAAAATGTCAGACTGACTCTATTAGTGAGTTTTCTGTTTCAGATGTTGCTATCTGGGGAGCATTTAGGAACGTAAGAAGAAAGAAGTTACCTTATTAGAGAAAACATACCTGCTGTGAAACTGCTCTGAGCTTTAGAGCATTTTAAAACACTAGATTTCTTTTTTTTCCTCACTAAAGTCTGGACAGAAAGCAAAACAACTGTTATAGACCATTTCTTCCATTTTCCCTGATAGGTTTATTATATACATTATGTACTAAAGGTCAGTAGTGGCTTGGCTCCCATGGTGAAACATTATGAGAGCTCCTGGAGATGACAGTTTATGTTCTGCCTCCCTTTGAGGAGGGTCAGCTGAGAATGTTGTGGGAGAAGCAGACTTCTTTCTGGAGACTTTTTGTTTGGTGACTATTGTCATTAGCAGTTCTGGGCTATGGAAGCCTGATGAACTTCTCAGAGCATTCCTGGCTCCAGAGAATGTGCAGCCTGCAGTCCTGGGTTTTGGATGATACATTGTAGTTTGCAATTAAAGTTAAGTAGAATTTTTCATATGGCAAATTACAGCAGCCATACTCCAGATATTGTAACTCTAGTTTGTTTGTGTATTAAATGTTGCTGACTTAGGCTGGTTTGTCCAAGATCTTAATCTCCAGTACTGGTTATACTCACTCAGGACTGGTGTGGTGAGGAAAGTTGTTAAATGCTAAGGGAGGGGAAAGGGAAGAAGCCCATGAGAGGTGGCATGGTGATACAGGATTGGAGGTGTATATTAGATAACTGTATTCCTTTCTTCCACTTACATAGTCTTTGCTTCAGGTGGGCTTCGGGGGAGATAGAGACATGACTTTGAAGTTACTTAAAGGATTTAGATATGATGGGATATAGATGAACAGTGTGTTCACGTGGGCATCTTTGACAGAACAGTCAGGATGATATGAAAAAGGAGTAGATACAACTTGTTGGTAAAAGATATAGAGACTGTGCCCCAGAGAAAGGTACAATTGTGGCGAGTCGAGACAGTTTAAAATGATCGGTATGAATACTGTTCTGTCCTGGAGACCTCTTGGTGGCTGTTTGCAAAATCAGTTCCCTAGAGGAACACTCCTTAATATGTAGATGCTCATATGCTGTTTCTTTTAATACAAGTACTCAAAGTAGAAAGAAGTAACATACTATATAGAAGAAAAGGAGCAATCATTCTTCTTTTCAAAAAATCCACAGTGATAGTATCTTTAGAATTATTTCAATGTACCGACTACAGAAAGGCACAGTATTTATACAGTAAAGTTAAAAAAAAAGGCCCTATATTTGCTCTAGTGCAAGCGAAGACAGAATTTCTTTCTCTCCTTGTTTTCATTTTTTCTGAGGTAGTTTTAATTGAAGTAATATTGCCCACTAGGCAGTTATCTTCATTCTTTAGCTTTTTCTTATGTTCTGTTATTAACACTCTTCTCTTTTGGTCTGCTTGTTTTCATACACCAGTGAAACAAGACTGAACAGCAAGTACTGTCTACAGAGGTTGCACTGGATTACCTACAGAGGGTAACAGTACAGAACTTGATTTTTAGGGCACAGAGCTCACCCTTATAACTTGTTTAATAGCACTACCGAAACCAGAAAACATTTGTTTGTAGACCGTGGTGCCCTAGGCTGTATGGTATTTCCTACTCCAGCTGACTGGTGCAAGCACCCAATTTTTCATACTCATCCAGGTCCTAGGCTTTGTCCGCTCTGAATCACAAGCGTGGAACTGTGCTGTATTCTGACAATACTAACCAGGTTTTAAGTCCAGACTGTAAATTACCCTAGATATATCTAGAATTGATGAAAGTTTTGCCACTGAAGTCACTACAGGACTGGGTTTTCTATACTATATCTGTGTGTTTGTTGACAATAAAGCTTTTACAGGAATTAAAATTTCATTGGTAATTAGAAATAGATTAATTAATTAAAATAGATTAATTAATTAAACAAATTCTAACCTTTCAGCAAGTGTGGCAGAATAAATTTTTAAACTTGTGAATACTTCTGTGAACAATGTTCAGCCGTCACTGAACTGGGGTTTGTATGAACTGGCTCTTGGCTCTTCGCTATAAAATTGGGATGAAATAGAAACCTTGAGAGACTCTTGCTTCCAGCCTGATTCAACTGAAAGTAGCAAGAGTTGTTTTGATAATTGTGATTCCTCATGTCAAAAATATAGTTTAGACTATACACCAATATATTCACCCTTATTGACAAAAGGAGGGGGGAGTTTTATCGGGCTTTGTTTCTACACCCAGTGATAAGAAAGGCTGGTAACTTAATGCAAAACAGTTCCAGGGAGATGCCTCAATTGAGAATTGCATGCAATACATATTTCTGATTGTATTTCACCTGATGGTATTTGAGTCCCTCTTCTAAAAATGTATCTTTTCATTAGCTACTGCTGCCTCTTCATATATTCTGAGTACCTTGCTTTTAGAGGGACTTCCCCTAGTGTTGGCTGAGGCAGAAACTACAAATAAATCAAGATAAAGTCTGGACTTAGGTTTTGGGGGGTTTTGGTGGTTTTGTGTTTTGGGGTGGTTTCATTTTATTTTTTTTCTTGCATGTGTGGTGGTTTTTTTTAAAGCAAATGGAGCTTGATTGATTCCATTTATAGCTCTCCTCTAAGAGTGAGCTGCAATCAAGGGTTTCTTTCAAGGTGTTTTTCTGCAATTTTATTCCATTTCTCTCTAAAAAGGGGAAGCACTAGTTCAGACTTATGTACAGATGAACCTGAGTGTTTCAGCTGGCACTTTTAAACTGAGGGGATTCTGGACTTTCAGAAGAGGAACTGGAAGAAAAGGCTGAAACCCAGCCCTCAGCACAGGCTAGCTCAAATCTTGGTAAAATGTGTCTTGAGTGGAACATCATGAGAAACTGGTTATAGCTTGTTATATGTTTCAAGCGTCATGCTGGTTGTTGAATTGTGCTTCTTAAGGAAAAGAAAGAGATGCTGAGGGAATGAATGCAAGGTGTTATTTCTCTATCAGTTGGACATGCCTCCAGAAGGAATATATTACCAGCTTACTTGTGTTTAAAAAAAAAAAGTTTGGACTGAGATACAAGTCTCACTGTCAGTTATAGAAGCTTCTAGCTAAAATTTCTGTAACTGAAAATCAGTGGCATTGGCCTCATGTATAGGACCTCACTGAAACCTTAAGCTTCTTATTGTCCATGAGAACTGAAAATTGGAACACTGGAGCTGTTCCCCAGGCTGAAAGACTGCCCTGTAACTGTTGACTGCTTTTTGCTTTTAGCAAGAGTTAAGACAAGAGCATTTCAAATATTGTCTTGACTTAGCAGCTAATCCAAGAGGAGAAGCCATTCAGCGGGAAAAAAAGATGTATTGAGCTCTGAACAAAATAACTATATTTACTTGCTTTTTTTTATCTTGAAAAAAAAAACCCTTTTTTCAGCTTTAATGGAAGTATTGCATGCCTTTTGGCCTTTTTTATAGCTTTTGAATAAATTACAAGAAAAAGGCTTCTGTACTGGATTTATCAATATAAATTTCTCAGAGCTCTGTGTTTAGAAAGACCCACAGAGATAGAATCATGTACCATAGCTTCTGATAGATTGTCAGGTTTGTTTTTTAGCTCTAGTCTTCTGCAAAAATATTAACAATATAAATCTTTGATGTTCTTTTTTCCTGCACTGATATAATTAATTTGTTACTGACACAGAAGCTCTTAGCTCGGACCGGTGAGGGATGCTTATTCGAAATCACCATATTGAACAAGGATAGTACATGTGAGATGATATTTTTTTTATTACAGCAGCATCTAGAGGCTTCATCTGAAATTATGTTTCCTCTACTACACACTGTATGAGCAGGCAGTGAGAAACAGTACCTGCCCTACCTACTCCCCACCAACTGCAAAAAAAACCCAAACCAACAACAAGAAAAAAAACCCCAAACCCCATCAAACAAACAAACAAACAAAAACCACAAAAAACCAAACCCAAATACCAACCACCTTTCCAACACCTGCACATGTCACACAGGTGACATGCAAATTAAAATAAACACATTTTGATCGTGAGTATAAAGAAAAGTGAGATCTTGGAGATGAAAGCATCTTATTTGTAAGAAACACAGAGCCTTTTTCAGAGAAGTACATTTCCTAATCAATCCAAGAGCCAATGCCAAAAGCTGGTTCAGTGGCAAAGTCTTTCAGGCAGAGTTTCTGACTGACTTACCATTTCCTAATTTCAAGGGCTTGTAAGGTCGCTATCCCATACATAGGATTCTTCTGTGAACTCTTCATTTTGGTGACCGTGATTTTGTCAACTATTTTTAAGAAAGGTGATGTTCATGCAAAAACCATCTTTCACTGATTTTAGGATTTGAGTAAGAACTTTGTTCTGTTATTGATTGATACGGCAGGCAGTGACGTTTTTATGGTGACTATCAAGCTGAGAAATGGGATAGATGTGGAATTAATGTCTCACTAGAATTTTTTGTCTCTATTAGAGTAATTCATAAAAATCATCTCATCTTACTTAATACATTCAGGAATGAACATGGAGATTAAGGACAACTGGTTCCAAAAACTTCTTACAGAGAGCAACTAAAATTTATCTTTAACTTATGGATGTGACTGAAGGATGACATTCAAGTTTCTCATATAGTTTTAGGAGTTGTGTAGCTGGGTATTATGGCTGCGCATGTGTGCACATGCAGTGCACCTGAGCCGTAAACTTCCTGGCTGCTTCAGAACTTTCCCCAGTTTTATCTGCGTAGATAAGACAATAGACTGAAGCTGAGCAATGAGATTGACTGAACTGGTGACCTCCACAACAGCATTTGGCTAACTGGTCCAGGTGAGAATCTCGGGCTGTCTGGATATCCCACAGGCAGCTTCTGCTGTCCTTATGCTAATTTGTACTTTTCCATGTGTCATTTAAGAACCTGGCAATGTCATGGAGACCCTCCAAATAGTTCCTGCAGCAAAACTGACCAAGTTGCACCTAACTAAAACACTTGCAAATAGTCCATAGAAACTGTTCCTGCAGGTGCAGAAATGGTCACAGCGTAGTCTTTTGTACATAGTTAAGACTACATGGGTGATATTTGGCACATAGTTTATGTTAATCAATAGCAATGGATCATGCTGGATGTTCACGTAGAACTGTGGGTCAACAGGACTAAGGTTTCAGCAAAACAAGTTTCCCACTTGCTGTTGCAAGTATCTTTGCAGTAGAGACTTTGGTTGCCATATGGAAAGGAACCATCATGTTTCACAGATCTGATTCCTAAAGATACTAATAAATGAGTGTTCTTTAACAGTCACTCTCTTTATGTCCTATGTGTCTCTCCAACAGACTCTAGAGAGGAGTTGCAACTGGAGTATCAGTGTGGAAGTTGCAATCACTATTCACGAACAGAGGCAAAATAAAAAATAGGGCAAGAAGCATGGAAATGAAATGTTAAATGCATCAGATCCTACATGATTAAAAGGATCTGCCTTTCTCTAGGTGCCCTTATTTCCCAAGAGTAGATCACAGTGTATAGTTGTAGATAAAGGAGTACAAGTAGGTATAGTGTGTGTAGATTCAGCTGAAAAAATCTCATTGTGCCCAGTCAGAAATGAAATTTTGTTAGTGTAAGACTTGAATGGCATGCAAGGATAGAGATGCTGAGATTTCACACTGTACAGTTACCTGATAGGTTGTTATGATGGCGTCACATGAACAACCAAGATGCTGTTGGTAATCATGTATATGGATGTTTTTTTGTGGTTGGGGTAATGAAAGGAATTACTTCCCAATGTAACTTTAATTTGCGTAACCAGAAAGAAAGCCAGAAACATAGATTTTACATGGACAGAATTATTACTGTTCAATCAGATACTATAAGTGTTCTAATTCTGAAATCAGTTTGCATTACCTGGATTTGGTTTTCCAGTTTTATGTTGTCTTGAATTGAAAAACCTGGAATAATAAACATTTAAACAATAGTAAAAAGTCATGGTCATGTTTTGTAGGTTAACAAAAACTAGGCAGTAATACTGGCCATTAAGCTTTGTGCTGAGAACAGATGTGCCAGATCCTCAGCTACTATCACATGTATTCAATGGGACTATATCTATTTGATTGACAGAGGGTTTGTCTGAAAGTCCTCCAAAATTCATGTCACTAAACAATTTCCTTGTTCACCTTTAGCAACCATTTAACAAATTGATTGGTTAATTGATGACACTCTCACATTTCCTAGAAAGCAGTGCTCTACCAAATTTGCCACAGTCCTGATTATTCATAAACAATATTGATTAAAAGTACTTGGATTAAAGCAAGAGTGAAGAAGCCCTAAACCAATTTAGTGTTCTACCTAGTTAACCTCACAACAATTCACTGTTAATTTTTCATTCAATTTCTTTTTACACTTTGCAGCAATGCGCTTTTACTTGTTCAAAAACTGTGTTCCAGATAAATGTGAGGAACAATTGAGAGGTTTTTTTAAAATGTGATTTAATGAGTTTGAGGTATACAAGATATGATTAAAAATTTGTGGAGCAGCAATTAACTTTTAAGAAGTCTATGTAAAATACAGCATAAATAGAAAATTAACTATGTAAGTCACAGACTGATGAAGATCTATTAGATCATTTTAATTGTTCTTTTAAGATTTACAAAGGAAAAGCTTACTCTTGAATTATTGGTATAAGTTGAGTGCCGAGATCTTCACAGTGAAACCATTTTTCATAGAGGACATCAGTAGATTCTCCAACATAGTATCTGACAAAGTAAAAACATTAGTCAATCCTTTTATTAACTAACTGATCAGGCAGTTTCAGTCTTTTCAAGAAAGTAGCTACTTGATGCTGTGTCAGAACATGTTATTCTCAAGCCTGGTGTACTTTTCTCTGAAGAGTGGTTATTTAGGGAAGCTTTCTGTTTCCCTGCTTAGCTGACTTGGTTGGTGGGGTGCTCAAACTTTTATCCAGGGCCTTGTAGCTCTGCTGTCAATCACAGAGAAGTTGCCAAATTCCTTTAGCAAACTTTCCAGATTTAAGCCTAGAAATGATTGGTGCCGTAGTTCCTTGGGACCAATAACTCTCCCTTTGGGTGCAATTACTTCAAAAATAACTGCCCCCAAATACCATTTCCAGTAACTGCTTCCATGCATCTATGAGATAAATGCTCATGCTTACGAGAGTCAGCTTGCTTATTGCCCATGCGTGGACTGGTAAAAAAACAAGGTGGCTTATGGACTTGTTTGCAAAAAAATAGATTGTTGTTGTCAGCTGCATAAATTTGGGAAGTGCCATTTAGCTCACTCCTCTGAAGAGGATCTTAGTGCTTCGCTTGTGTTATTTTCGTCTTAACAAATAAATAAATTGTGCTGAGCTCAACAGGGCAAGGTTGCTGTAATCTATGGAATGGCAAATGGAGAATTTACCTACAGATTTAAAATAGGCTGCATGGGCTGACAAGGGAGTGATGTTCTAGTACCATCACTCATATTGCGACTGACTATAAACAGATCCTATGTGTCCTTGGGGTTAAAGTCACTGGAATGTGTGTTTGAGGAGGGAAACATGCCTTATATAATTATACTGTGCATATTGGTGTATTAATGTCTGCCTTAGGTGGGACATATTGTCCAGAAACTTTCTAAGAGCTCTCTGGCTCCTCAAGTTTTGCAAAAAAACAGGGTACATGGAAGAGAGTAACATTATTAATGCCTCCAGTATGGAAAAAGTGTGCTACGAGCACAAATTCTGAACAGGGAGAGTCTACAGAGAAGAGAGGTGTTACAAATGTCTGAGTTGGGAAAAGGCTTTGCACCTGGGAAGAATTTTGCCACTTTACTAGGTGTTAAAGAATACAACCACACAAATAACATCAAGCCTAGCTGTTTTTGTACTTGTTTGCTATAGGATTAATATTAGCTAGTGCATTTTTCTTACAGTCCAAACCATGTAATCATTACTTAGCCTGCCCCAGTGTTTCAGCCTACTTACTCTTTGCTTGTACAATAATTGGCATGTTGGAGACTGATTTATGACTGAGGCTTGTAGGCATGATAAATAATGGAACATTAATGTAATATTAGACCTTGAGTCAGCATACTTCAGTTTATTATTACTTCTGCTTGTACAGTCTTTGCTGCAGGTGGCTGGGAGTGAAAAATTTTGACAGGATTAGAGGTTCTGGTTGCAAATCCCCATCTTTCCTGGGAGCATGCAGAGAGACAATGTGGGTTCAAAAGAATTACATGATTGTTCACTTTGAAAACTTCAGGTGTCTTTGTTCATCATGTCAGAGAGTTTTAGTGCTCTTGTTTTCACACTAAGTGATTTATTTTCATGCACCTGATTAGCCATTTTCAATTAAGAGTGTGCTTTGTTAATCCAAGTATTTTTTTTCCCACCTGCAAACCATATGGTGGCATTTTGTTTAATTTCTCCACAAAAGCATGACTATACTGGAGTGCAAATCTCTAGATTTACCTGGGATCCCTAAAAAGCATTCAGCATCTCTCCAACTCATATCATTCACATACTTCATGTACGAAGGAGCTTATTTTATTTAAAGTTACCTAAAGCTACTCCTATTCCTTTATTGCAAATATTGTTATCTGAATCATTGGCCAGTTGTTTCTAGCTCAAAATATTTGTTTTAATAATGTAAGTCCTCACAATCCACAGACCTGCAAAGAAAGGGAAAAAAGGGACAAGTGCATTTATGAACAGTGTTTTAAATGAACTGGATTTGTCTTTAGTTTGGAATCCAATCAGATGTTTTTTGAATGGGCCCTTTCTTACTTATTTCTTTCTTCAGCCTTTTTTGTTTGAATGAAAAAGTATCTCTTCCTAGCTTCACATATTTGCAATCTTCCTGCCGTGACACTGCCATGAAACCATCAAAACCGTAACCAAAAGGACAGAAACCGTACCTTACGGCTATTACCACAGTTTAAAATTCTTAAATTACATGAATTACATGTAAACTCCCTTTGGTCAGTCATATCTGGTTAATATCAGCTTTTCTAACTCGGCTAATGTTACTGCTGTGACTTGCTGCCTTAGACTTATGATTTCTGTATGACCACAAGACAAGGCTTAGTCCTGCTCCCACTAGAATGCAACGTAAACATCTCATTTCTTTGAAGATGCTGTTCTCATAAGGCAATAAAAGCTAGGCACAGGTACGTACAACATAGAGGGGTTAGTGTTAGGAAAACTGACTTGTGTTTCCAGCTTCCCACACATTTGCCAAGAAAGCTCCTCTTCATCTTTTTGCTTGCAGTGCTTACAAAGGAATTAATGTTCTGCTTGCCAGAATTGATAAGAAAAATATTTTTTAATTTGTGTTTTTACAGAGCTCTCAGATTTTAAAACGTAAGGAAATAGCAGTAGGCAATACATAAGTAGATAGTTATAACCACAACGTGCATTTAAGACATTTCAACATGTTCCTTGTTTAACTAAATCAAATGCTAAATGAGATCTCTGTTTATGTGTGTATAGATAAATAGACATGTGGATAAAATTATCATGGAATTGCCAGGGTGAATCTGATAAATTATTGGGAAAGTAAAATACAGTATTGTATTGACATGAGAAATTAGTTTATATTACAAATCCTAACAGATTAGCCAACAGTTTATACTTCACCTGAGCCCATCAATTTCTGTCTTTAATCTTTCCCTCTCAATCACAAGACCCACAGTGTTTGCATATCTCTGAGGAGAATGAGGTATCCTAGCAGGCAGGAGGAACATCTGTTCAAAGAAATGGGAAAGCATCAGTGTCAGGAAGCCTTTGTTCTTTGTGTTGTCCTTCTCCTCCCCCCAACCTGAAAAATCCTCTGCTCCTTGCCCCAGTTTCCTCCAATTCTTTGTTGGCCCTGTGCTGCCACCCACTTTGGTACCACCAGCCTGACAGACACTGCTGCTTGCTTTCTCAGGGAACGATGACCATTGACTCTGCAATCAGCACCACCTTTATGGCAGCCAGGTGCTCTCCTCCTGGTTTGCGCGGTGGTGCTAGACACAATTGAAATTAAAATCTAACCTGTTACTCATCTGGAACTTATACAATTACTGCAATTTCTGGGTAGCTGAAAAGGAAATAAGAAGCGAGTTTGTTGTCAGCTCAAGGAAATGTCTAAAGTAATCAACCACATGTGTCCCTCCAACACAGCAAGCACCTGTGATTGCATGATGAGGAGTGTTATTCTTTCCAGAAATAATTAACAAATATGAGGGGCTACTTACTCGTGCAAATGCCAAGTGAATGAGCAACATTTGGCTGGGAGAAGTCTATTACTGAAGTTTGAGAAGAAACTTTTTTTCCAGCAGCTATCTGATAACACAGGAAGGTGGTAAGCCTGTACTGTTCTTCAGTGCTACAGATTTCTTAGCAGAGTTTGGGCAAGTCATTAAAATTTCTGTGTCTGTGTCACTAATGATAGTGCCTCCCCAGGACTAGTGTCAGTCTTCCCGCTAAGGATATTGTGTGTGCCTTTTCATTAATGCTTCTGGTACCTGCCAAGATCGCAGCTGACTGAACTTCTCCAGTCTGAAATGTATTATCAGAATCTCACCGTCTATAGGTTTGAAAATGTCGATCTGTTTCTTCATTGAAAATGTCATAATGCTTTTAACATCAAGCTGTTGGGTCTAATATGTGTCTTCCATTTTAGAGGCTGGCCCCACTAGATCTAATAATTCAAAGACTGAGAGCAGTTCAAGCTTGTGACAATAATGAGTGGAATAATAACGAGTGGCAGTTGTAGCACATCTAATAACTTGTAGTAACACCAGGTAAAATACCTGGTCACGCTGTCATCAAGAGCACTGCCATCTATGCTTTAGCAAGCCCACTACTCTATGGAAAAACCACTCAGTGCAGCTGGATATGTTTTATTCACACACTGCTCTTTTAAAAGTGATCTCCTATTGTGATGGTTGTGAAGTCCAGCTGTGAGGACTAAAGAAGGCTGGAAATAGAGGAATCTCTTCAGTGTCGAAGTTCTAGGCAGTTCACTTAATGGCGTGTTTGGGTGGGTGGGCGGTATGTACCTGCCAATGTGTAAATAAAAGACTGATCCACTGAATTGACATGGCAGATTCCCTGCCATGCAGGGAATAACTCCTCTCAGTATATTCCTGACTATCTGGATGGGTGTCCCAAATGCCCAGAGAGATTTTTATCTGTTATTGAAATCGTGAAATGTTGAACGTAATATATTGTAACTTGCTGTTAATTACAAGGCATTTGTTATACTGCATTCAAGATTTTTAATTTTTTTTTTTTAATCCTGATGCTCTCTCTTGCACAGCAGGGATAAATTGCTTTTTAAATACTCAATAAAATATTCACTTATATTCACATATCTATGTACAATGATAATAGAAAAACAACCCTGTTTTACCTCCCCTTCTCGGATGACAATGTCTCTTGGTTTCCCATTTTCAATTATCTTCAAACACATATCTCCTTTAACTTGGTAAAAAAGCTGAAGGAACAGGAAAATAAGATTAAGGGAACTGCTCCAAAACATTCTGTACTTCACATTCTGTATATAAAGGACACGTGTACAAATACATTCAATCTGTAATTGCAAATATTTACAGGTTTTTTTCTAACATTAAGTAACAGACTTCCAACTTCTGTTGCTTTTGAAAGTGTTACGAAATATGTATTGTTTCCATTATCTTACATAGATTGTCAAATGTATCTAAGAAGTCTGAACTGTTTATAGAGCTATTCTGTGAAGCCAGTGGAATTCCATTGCGCCGCCATTGCTCCTGGGAATTACTCTTTGTAGTGCTGGGAGGTTATGGTTTAGACATCCATTAATTACACATTAAATACAAAGTTCTTTTCAGATGTAGCAGGGTCAAATTAAAAGTTACTTTTTTAAATGAGCTCCAACTAAGCATGCACAGGGTTTTTTTGGTGTGGGGTTTTTTTTATTATTTTTTTAATGGAATTTTCTGATATGGGAATAATTGTCCATTTGGAAGCTGTTCTGCTTTCTGTGGATACCCTCAATGCCCAGCAATATCTACTCCTCTTCCTACTGTGCATGTAAAAGGATTACATTTGTAACACGTATAAGGATAGAACCACTGAACCCGTAATTCTGTCTTCAAGGGACTTTTCCACAGCTCTGTTTTCAGAGTAGCTGGGGGGGTGTGTGTGTGTGTGTGTCTCTGAGGTGCTCAGCCCTAGCCTGGCATTTCACAGCAGAACTGTGCTATGATCTGTAAGCAGGTCCCTCTTTGACCTGGAATGACAGGCATGTTTTTCCTTGTTTTATATAATACAGAGCAGTACTTTAAAAAGTCAGCTTTAATTTTCTGTCACTCTCTGCCAAGCTTCTATATGCTTTCTACATTTTTGTCTGACATATCTGGAAACCAAACCGATTAATTCATATAATTGAAGCTGAAACTGTCTGAAACCTGATTAAAAGTTAGAACTATAATGATTTTTTTTATTTTTAGTAATTCTCCACAATTTAAGCAAAATGGAAACAAAATAGGGGAAAGAAATCACAAGAATATATAAAAAAACCCAAACTAAACCTGTTTCCACATTAGAAAAGTTGAACCAATTTTTTGAATCAGGATTATTTCCAAAACGGTTTTGAAGTATTAATACATGCCTTTGGGAATTCAAGAATCACCTTTATGTATGTAATAATAAATATGCTGCAAAGGAAATGAAACAGTAGAGAGAACTGAAGATGTTCTGGAAAAGAGCTCATGCTGAGAGCTCTCACATGAGTGAAAAGTTCACCTTGTGCCAGGGACATCACCATGGATAAATTATAACTCTTCTCTAGATGGCCACAGTGTCAGGCTACTTATCCTCCTTGCACTCCATTTCCCCATGTTCTTTTCCTGTCATTTTCTTTGGCGTTACTGAATGGCCATATAAAATGCTATAGTAGCCCTCATTACAGAGCACATCAGGCAAGGCTAACTGCTCGTTGTACAACATGACGTGATTTGGGTGGGGAAATGATCTCTCCTTCATTTCAAAAAAGACTCATTTAATACCCTGATGGATTATCGCATAGGCCATTGATTAATATGGCACTGGTAATGTTGAAATTGAAAGAGCCTTTTTGAAATGTCGAGCTTTGGAGCATTATCTTCCCTATAACTACTGAGGGAGCTATTGCTGAACACATGCACAGGACATGCAGGTGAGGGAAAGGACAACAGAGGCAGAGTTTTATTCTTGTGACCATGAATCCCATGGCCAAGCAAACTTTCTGGTAATGAAAGACTAGAGATGGGGAGGGGACATCCAGTTCAGTAGTCAAGCATCACAGTCATAAGGAAAGATTCTGAACACTAAATTTTGAATTACAAGAATTGTTTTGCAATGGGAAAGGGGGAATGAGGTTGGCTACAGGTTGTCAATAAAAGTGTTTTTCTGACTTAATTTGAATAGTAGCTTTCACTGTAAATTATGGTAAATGGTGTTATGAATGGTTAAAGGATCAGGAGCACAAGCAGTGTTCTCTTCTATCCTCCCAGCTGCAGGGAATGATGAGGGGAGAAACAGGAAGAGCCAGCAGATCAATACCTGATCTGAGCCTGATGTCACCAGCAGAATTTTGGGGTTTGTAATCATGGGTCAGACTACACAGCACCAGACCTGCTGGTGACAGACAGGGTACACCTGTCTCAAAGAGGGGAAAGGATCTTGGCACAGGACTCATCAGGGCTCACTGGATGAGCTTTAAACTAGATTTGAAGGAGGAAAGGGATAAAACCAGGCTTACTAGAGATAAGCCTGGGGGTGGCATGCCAATGTTTGAGGGACTGTTCTAGCAAGGTCCTTCAGTCTGCTGTCTCAGTGAAGATAGGGGATAGAGATCCATGTGGCAGCAAAGCTGCAAGGGTTATTGATGTGTTAGAAACCATGGGAGCACCTGAGAATGGTCACATAGGAAACAGGGCTTCCCACAAAAAAAAAGGTGGTGAGATCAACAGCCCAGCTGAAGCTCATCTACACCAATGCAAGCAGCATGGGCAACAAACAAGAGGAGCTGGAAGCCATAGTGCAGTGGGAAAACTATGGTATAGTTGCTGTCACAGAAACATGGTGGGATGACTCGCACAAGTGGAGTGCTGCAATGGATGGCTATAAATTCTTCAGGAGGGATAGGCAAAGAAGGAGAGGTGGTGGAGTAGCCCTCTATGTTAGGGAGTGTTTTGATTGTCTAGAGCTTGATGATGGTGATGATAGGGTTGAGTGTTTATGGGTAAGAATCAGGGTGGAGGCCAACAAGGCAGATATTAGGGTGAGATGCTGTTACAGACCACTCAACCGGGATGAAGAGGCAGATGAAATATTCTATAAACAGCTGGGAGAGTTCTCACAATCCCTAGCCCTTGTTCTTATGGGGGCCTTCAACTTACCAGATGTCTGCTGGAAATACAATACAGCGGAGAGCAAACAATCTAGGAGGTTCCTGAAAGATGTGGAAGATAACTTCCTGACGCAGTTGGTGAGTGAGCCAACTAGGGAAGGCGCCTCTGGATCTTGTTTTTTGTGAACAGAGAAGGGTTTATGGCTGATGTGATGGTTGGAGGCCATCTTGGGCATACCAATGAAAATGATAGAGTTTCTGATTCTTGGAGAAGCAAGGAGAGGGAGTCAGCAGAACTGCTACCTTGGACTTCCAGAGGGCAGACTTTGGCCTGTTTAGGAGACTGGTTGTCCCTTGGGAGGCAGTCCTGAAGGGCAAAGGAGTCTCCAGGAAGGCTGGACATTCTTCATGAATGACCTCTTAAAGGTGCAGGAGCAGGTTGTTCCCATGTGCCAAAGGATGAGGAAAAGGCTGAGGTACGTAATGCCTTCTTTGCCTACAGCCTTTAGTAGTATGAACAGTTGTTCTCCAGGCACCCAGCCCCCTGAGCTGGAAGACATGGATGGGGAGCAGAATGAAGCCCCCATAATCCAAGGGAAATGGTTAGCGACCTGCTACACCACTTAGACACACACAAGTCTATGGGGCCAGATGGGATCCACCCAAGGGTACGGAGGGAGGTGGCACAAATGCTCACCAAGCCACTTTCCATCATTTATCAGCAGTCCTTGCTAACCTGGGAGGTCCCAGTTGACTGCAAGTTAGCAAATGTGATGCCCATATACAAGAAGGGCCAGAAGGAGGATCTGGAGAACTACAGGCCTGAACCAACCTCAGTGCTGGGGAAGGTTATGAAGCAGATCATCTTGAGTGCCGTCACATGGCACATACAGGACAACAAAGCAATCAAGCCTGGTCAGCATGGGTTTATGAAAGGCAGGTTCTGCTTGACTAACCTGATCTCCTTCTATGACAAGGTGGCCTGACACCAAGTTGGGCAGGAGTGTTGATCTGCTTGAGGGTAGGAGGGCTCTGCAGAGGTATCTGAACAGGCTGGATTGCTGAGGCCAATGGGTGTGAGGTTCAACAAAGCTCAGTGCCATGTCCTGCACTTGGGTCACTACAACCCCAGGTAATGCTACAGTCTTGGGGAAGAGTGGCCAGAAAGCTGCCTGGCAGAAAGGGACCTGCATGTATTGGTCTGCAGCTGGCTGAATGTGAGCCAGCAATATGCCCAGGCAGCCAAGGCCAGCAGTGTCCTGGCTTGTGTCAGAAATAGTGTGGCCAGCAGGACTAGGGCAGTGATTGTCCCCCTGTACTCAGAACTGGTGAGGTCACATCTTGATTACTGTGTTCAGTTTTGGGCCCCCCACCACAAGAAAGACATTGAGGTGCTGGAGCGTGTCCAGAGAAGGGCAACGAAACTGGTGAAGGGACTAGAGCATAAGTCTTATGAGAAGCAGCTGTGAGGGAACTGGAGTGGTTTGTTTAGCCTGGAGAAAAGGAGGCTGAGGGGAGACTTGATCCCTCTCTACGGCTACCTGAAAAGAGGCTCTAGCCAGGTGGGTGTCAGTCTCTTCTCCCAAGTAACAAGTGATAGGACAAGAGGAAACGGCCTTAAGTTGTGCCAGGGGAAGTTTAGATTGGATGTTAGGAAAAATTTCTTCACCGAAAGAGTTATCAATCATTGGAACAGGCTCCCCAGGCAGGTGGTTGAGTTACCATCCCTGGAGGTATTTAAAAGATATGTAGATGTGGCGCTAAGGGACACGGGTTAGTGGTGGGCTTGGTAGTGCTAGGCTAACGGTTGGACTTGATGATCCTAAAGATCTTTTCCAACCTAAACAATTCTATGATTCCATTCTTCAAAGTTTTTTTTTTAAAAATGTCTGAGTGCTTCAGTAACCCATAAATCATCTGATGTGATTAATGCAAGTGGCAATAATTACTGAGTCTACTGCTGTGCTCATACCTTGCACTGTTATCAAGAAAACTGTCAACTGTTTAATATCTCAGTGAGTTAAAGTCCATGCCCGTTTCACAGGACAGTCTGCCAATGCAGTATTCTATGGTATTTTTGCTGGAGTGCTATTTTTTCTAAATGCTGACTGAGCTTTGTATGCTGGGCAAATCTAACCTCTTCCTAAGTATCTCCTGGAAAAATCAAAGTACTGGTGCATTTGTGGGTGCACACACATGAGTGTGTACATATATATATAAAAATACATAGATAGATAGATAGAAAGTCAGTAGAATTCATGCTACCTGAAAATACAAGCTTTTCTAGTTGATCTGGTTTTACTAGGATAATCTGGTATCCATTCTCCACAGCAGTACTGAAAACTGAGGAAATGTGAAACATTTTCACTCTATTAGCATTAATGACAAGGTCTCTTGTGACACATAAAATATACATATATGATTGCAGAAAAGCCTAGATTTGTACATTGCTACTGCATAATGGATTAAAATCGGACACAGATTTGTCTTTCTAGGTGAAGAGTGTAGCTCAAGGAAGAAACAAAGGTTGTTCACCAGGCTTTTTATCCATTTTGTTATTGAATGTGCTTATTTGGTGTTGTTTTTTTCAATTCTTTTTATACCTCCTTCTTTTCTTCCTTTCATTTTTCCAGACTTTTGCCTTTTATTTACCCTTCCTGCTTACTAAGCGGCATCTTCTCACTACAATTATGCTAAAAATATCTCTTATTAGCTCTCACCTTACCTCTAGAAGTTATGACCCACCTAGAATCATTCTTTACCCTAAGCATAACAATTTTTTCATAACATTGCTTAGTAAGATCATTATAACTGCAGTTATAAACTAAACTGAATGTCCCTTTAGATTGGAAGTTTATGTTTTTCATTATTCCTTAGTCTGCTTCACCCTTCTTGATCATGCTTCAAACCTGATAATATTGTGTTAAGCTGCAATGAAAGGCATTATGACCAGTGCTGAATCATTGTCCAATCTGTAAAGGGATATTTCACTCAGTTATGCAGACCCATGAAATATATTATGCAAGCATTTTGGGAGAAGAGAGGTGGGAGTTCACTGTTCCTTTCAGTGGAAGCTACTTGTCTTGATAGGAATTAATTTCAACAGGGTAGTAGAAATGTAGACACTACCTTAAAAAGAGCACTATCATCCCCATCATATTAATGTGGTGGGAATTATATTGCTCCTTCATTTCTAGCAGTGTATCCTAGCAGAGTAAAGAAAGAAGCATGTAGTAGGGGAAGAACACGGTATTTCTAATTGATTTGCATAGGTCAATTATAAAACAAGTCTATTTTATTTTATGTACTGCAATGCATATAATTTAATTTAGAGCCACCTTTGACATCAAACTCTGCGTAGACGTAGAAGCCCTGAGCTCTCTGTGAAGGCTTTTGTAGCTGAGAGCTTATTTACAGACCTCTGAAGACACCTGCAGTTTTCAGTGTACTTTGAGCACTGACTGCTTCTGAAAGTGGAACTTGGGATTGCTCAGCTGCTTCTCAGATTAGGCTCTGACTTAGCATATCCTGGCTTGTATTGCTTGTCAGATTGCGAAGTACTAAATTAATTTGCAGAGCAAATCAAATTCTGATGTAGGAGTAGAGCCTGGGTGTTCTCCAGGCTTCAGTGGTGACTGATCTATTTGAGCACAGAAAAACAATTTTCTCCCTCTCTCATCACAAGGTTTTTCAGCCATCAGAAGTCTGGAAGGCAAACAGATGAGGGAGGCAGAAAAAACTATGTTGTGGGGTTTGGGATTTTTTTCCCCCTCTGCTCATTTACATGTCATCTGTGAAACCTGCATACTAGCCAAAACTCAGCCCAGCAATTTTGTGCAGCAAACATTTCTGAAGACACAATCTTTCTGATGCACTCTTATTACTTTCTAATAGGATAGAATAGAATAGAATCATTAAGGTTGGAAGTGACCTCAAGGATCATCTAGTCCAACCATCCCCCCACCACCTATTACCCACTAAACCATGTCCCTAAGTACCACATCTAACCTTTCCTTAAACACCCTCAGGGATGGTGACTCCACCACCTCCCCGGGCAACCCGTTCCAATGCCCGACCACCCTTTCCGAGGAGAATTTTCTCCTCATCTCCAACCTGAACCTTCCCTGGTGCAACTTGCAGCCATTTCCCATTGTCCTGTAGCTTTGTTTCTTATTAACTGTTATCAAAGAGTTTTCACCAGATAAATGTGTTTGATTTTTTTAAATGTAAAGAAGCAAAGAGATTTCTCTTGCTTTGCTGCAACTCATGTTCTTGGTTTTATTTGGGAGATAAGCACCGTGATAGCCCCTACTGGAATACCATCCTAGCCCCTCTTTCCTCTGCTTCCTAGGCATCTAGTATCCCCATACAATGCAAAGGGAGAATTTAGCTGCTACAGAAGAATTTCTCTACCCAGAGAGCAGTGCACACTAAAAGAAGGGGCCAGGCTTCATTTAAGCAGGTAATTTGTCAGGAACTGGAGCCAAGTCTTACTTGTGGTGTGTGTGAGGGGGAGAAAAAGAGAAATTTAAACTCAGATTAGAAAACTCTGATGAGCTGTAACAGATGTGACCTCAAATCTGCATCCTGATTCAGAGCAAGGCATTACTGTATCTCAATCAGATTGTGTAAATATGCTAGAAGAAGCTGAAGAGACTGGCCAAGGTCATCAGAGAGGGAATTTCTGTTCTGAGAGTCCTCTTTAGGACTGCAGTGTAAAGGCTCTGATCTGTGGGGCTTATCATCAGTACTTAGGTGGCTGTATCCACAGGAAACAACCTAGAAGCTGAGTGCAGAAACTCAGGGTAAAATAAACACAGCACAATGAGAAGCAGGGCTTTTAAACCAAGCAGAATATTCTGCCAATACAAACGTCGCAGGTGGTAGATGAAAGGCTGGTTTGAATTTCTCTGCATGGAACTGCACTGTTTTATGTAGACTCAACATCAGAATATAAATTGTTAAGAAATCAAAGTCAGGTAGTTGAGATTCATTAAGTGGTGGACTGAAGTGGGTGAAGAGACAAGAGTCTAACCACTTTTATGATCCAGATTTAGCTGTTAGCATATCTCACTTTCCCCCAAAGCAGCCCATGCGATGCAGTAAATAAAATCTGAAATTGGTTTTACTACAGCTAAGATTTGTGATGATCATGGCTTTTATCTGTCATTAACTTCCTCCAAAACATACAGTTCCCTGCAGTTTTTGCTTACCTTATTTCTTCAAAGTTATATGGTAAATTTATAAGATAAGATTGGAGGTTTTTTTCCCCTACACCTCAGGCTATGCAATGCTGAAACTCACAAATACTACTGTATGAATAAGTTCTAAAGACAAAGGTACATCCGGGACTGGACCTGGTACCTGGAATGCACCTGGTACCCTGTAGCCATCAGGGGTTGAACATCACGTCAGGGTCACCACAGAAGCTTTCAGTGGTCTCATCAAGGTGACCACACAAGAACTAGCTATATAGAACACACAAAACTAGCTATATAGCACAAACACTTTCTTTTTAGTGCATATTAAGAAAGTTTTGTCTAGGTAGCTACACAGGTGCATTCTCACAGCAGGTTTTTTGCCATGTTTCAACAGAAGATGCGTTTCCCAAAGCAATCCAGTTTCACTTTGAGAATGAGTCTAATTTAGAGGAAAAGAATGTCCGAGCAGATGTTTGTTGACTCCATCTCTGTTCTGATGGAGAAGGCAGCAAGGGGGATCTTAACATTTACAAACAAGAAAAGGAATGAATGTGACACAGTGGTAAAGTCAAGCCAAAGAATGTGAACGGTTTAACTCTCGTAAGGTGCAGCTTGGTTTGTCTCCTTTTAAATCTGTCCAGTGGAAAACAATGTCTCGGGTATGAGGCAGTACTTCTGTGGAGAAGGACGGCAAATGAGTAGTATGCAGAAAATTAAGAAGTGAAGTAGTACAGAGAAAACTAAGGAGAAAGAAAACGTTGAGTTACATATTTAGGAAACGCTTGCAGAGAGGAGGAAAAAATTGCTCAAAACTAGCTGCTGTTTTAGCCTAAACAAATGTTCAGGAGACAATCCTAAAAGGCTTTGAAGAGCATCCAATTCAAGCCTCTAGTTTTTCTCATAATTAGGCAGTCACAGCTGATCTTCCTGATCCACCTGCACATTAACAGCGCCAGCAGAGAACAGCTCGGCAGCAGGAGGATGCTCCTGAGCCCTCATCTCTGCATGTGAACTGCAGGCTGACAAGCGCAAGTTGTGCCCCAGGACACACCATAAGCTGTTTGATAAAATAATGAGCGAACAGATATAAGCAATCCTAAATTTAACTTTCTTTTCTAAACCAATACTACTTTGCTATCAGAACAATACTAGTAGAATAGCATCAGCTAAATTCATGTAAAGGATTTGTGGGTTTTCACATTCATGATTTGGCCTCTTAGCAGTATGCTTATATAGTTTGTCTTTCAAATTATCGCTCGGAACTATAAATGACTTTTTACCTGCCAAAATGATGAGCTGAATGTGGGTTTGAATGGTTTTTTTTTCTAATTCCAAGTCTAATTTAGGAATATGCCCTTTTACTAGTATACTCTTTGCCTCACAATTCTTCTCTAATGAAAAACATGCATCTAAAGGTGGACTTAGATCAGAGGAAGGTGAAAATCTGTCTAATAAAAAGTTATGGTAAAATGCAAGATATTACTATATTGTACTTCCATAAAAGCAGACAAAATTGACCCATATGTGAAAATGATAGGTAACCAATAATGCTTCTCATGTGTACCTTGCCAATTTTCCTATCTGATTTTATATTTATGGCTTTGGTTACTGAGTAATTGTGGGAAATTTGCTATGTAAATGAGGATGTATTGATACTGAGTACCGTGTCCAGTTTTGGGCCCCTCACTACAAGAAGGACATTGAGCTGCTGGAGCGTGTCCAGAGAAGGGCAACGAAACTGATGGTGAAGGGACTGGAAAACAAATCTTATGAGGAGCAGCTGAGAGAACTGGGGTTGTTTAGTCTGAAGAAGAGGAGGCCCAGGGGAGACCTGATCGTTCTCTACAACTACCTGAAAGGAGGTTGTAGTGAGGAGGGTGTCGGTTTCTTCTCCCAAGTAGCAAGCGACAGGACAAGAGGAAATGGCCTCAAGTTGTGTCAGGGGAGGTTTAGATTGAAAATTAGGAAAAACTCCTTCACGGAAAGAGTAGTGAGGCATTGGAACAGACTGCCCAGAGAGGTGGTTGAATCGCCGTCTCCCTGGAGACATTCAAAAAACGTGTAGACGTGGCACTCCAGGACATGATCTAGTCGGCATGGTGGTGTTAGGTTGAGGGTTGGACTTGATGATCTTGGAGGTCCTTTCCAACCTTAGTGATTCTATGATGTCCAAAAAATCTCCTATCCAGTTGAATTAGAAATAATTTACTATACTGTCGCATACTGATATACATTATGCCTTTATAGGTATGACTGACTTTTTTTATATTGCTGGAAAGTCATATAAAGGGTTTAGGCTTATTAAAGGTAGGCCAAATTCCTTTCAAACACATGAGTATCTTGCAAAGAAAAGAAATCCAAAGTAAATGATATTAATCTGACTTTCATTTTAAGGGAAGAGAGGAAGAGACATTTAAAAAATGAAACTGGACAGGGATGGATCAGGGACCAAGGATAATCCAGTATGAACTGGGGGACGCAGGCAGAGACAAGACCATAAACTAAAAAACCCACCAAACCAATATATTTAGTATTGTAGTACAGGCTATTGCACCAGTTAAATTTCTGCTCCTTTTTTTGTGTGTTCTGCTCTTAGTTTAGTGGCCTAACATATTCTTCAGAGCAAGAAAACATAATATTTGTATAAGCTCAAAAAGGTTAAGCCGCAGAAAAAAATATTTGGAATCGTTAACTCCCATATTTACCTTTCATGTACCTTCATTTTATGCTTTGTCAAACCTTAATGTTGTTCACCTTTGTAACAAAATTCACTCATCCTTTGTTAATCTAACATATGATACTTAAAGACATGCCGTAACAACAGTGTATAGATTAGATATTCTCAGTGCTTTCTGAGCAGTCACCCTACAGGTGTGATTACTCCTTTCCCAGGGACAGTATTGTGTTGACAGAACCACATTTTGTTTTCCCCATCTCTGGAATTTCCTTGTGATTATATGATGGATGCTAAATTCTTCTGGTTAGCAACAATCACTCCACAGGCTCTGCCTGAGACCTGGCTTTCCTCCTTCCTAGCCCAAGGAACCTGCTGGCATGGTCCCAGGTGTTTCCAGAGCTCCCCCTGTGAAGTGTGTGAGAAGGGACATAGAATCATAGAATGGTTTGGGTGAGAAGGGACCTCAAAGCCCATCTAGTTCCGACCCCCCTGCGATGGGCAGGGACACCCTCCACTAGCCCAGGTTGCCCAAATCCCCATCCAACCTGGCCTTGAACACTGCCAGGGATGGGGCCTCCACAGCTTCTCTGAGCAACCTGTTGCAGTGCCTCACCACCCTCACAGTGAAGAATTTCTTTCTAATGTCTAATCTAATTCTACTCTCCTTCAGTTTAAACCCATTCCCCCTTGTCCTATCACTACATTCCCTGATAAACACTCCCTCTTCAGCGTTCCTGTAGGCCTACATAATTGAGCATGTTGGATAACCTAGAACACGACCAATGTGCCTGTGCCCACAGCCACGAGTGGGCTGTGGGACTATGGTGGCAATCCAAAGCAGGCAGGAGTCAGACTCTGACAAGGCACCAACACCTCTTCCAGAGCGGTACGGTTATAATGACTACAAACACCTGCACGGCACAAGTATAACAGAAAATTACTGAAGGTTGTTGTGAAATGGTTGTGTTGGTTTTGTGAGAAATGGTTCAATGATAAGTAAACACAATTTTTTTTTGTTTCTTTTTAAAAAGATTTATTGAACTTGACTCACTTCTACCTTGAACTACATAGATGCTAAGTCTTGGTTTCCAATGGTAATTAAAATTTGGTGTCCAAATTTTATTGGAATTACAGGAAATCAAATTACTCTGCTGAAAAGCAAGGCAAATTGTCTCCCATCCTGAAATCCTTACTGTCAGGCCCCTACTGTCCCCTTAGGGTTCTGTCACAGCCAGTTGTGACTGTGACTCGTTGTCCTCTGACTCCAAGCAGACAATTCCACGAAACAGGCAGTAAAAAAAGTAGATGCAAATTGTTACAATTTTGATAGGTTTCTACTCTTTCTTCCTACATTCTGCATTTGGTGCAATGGCTACGCACAACCCAAAGCAGTGGGATGGTGCTTTTTTTGATACAGAAGATGTGAAGAGAAGGAGACTGATTTGAAAACTATTTAGAGACTCTAACTTTCCAAACCTGAACAAAAGCTGAAAATGCTAATATTTTTTTCACAAAGTCTAGAAAAATATCATTTCAAGACAATCAAAATATTTTTATGCTTGAATTTCAAAAATGTTTTGAATTATAGATCGACCTTCTGCAACAAAATAGCATTTTAAAAATACCATCACCTTTCCAAAGTTTTGTTCCAAAATGTTGAAATGAGACATTTTGATGTGTTAGAAAACTTTCTCTAGTTTCCTGTTGGAAGAGAATTACAGCAAAATAGATCTGATCTCATGTGCTTGTTTCAAAGGAAATGCACAGATGGTGTATGGTTCTGGTGAATGATTCTGTTTAAGTCTTTGAATAGATCTAATAAATACAACATCACTGAGCTTGGCATTGCTAATCTGTGGCTTCAAAAGTAGCCGCATTTTAAACACTATAGATCAATTTAAACTGCAAAATATAAACAACCTATAGGTTACCTCTTCTCCTTCTTCAATGTGATAATCCTTTCTTTCATTTGGCCCTCCAACAAACATCACGTTTAATTGATGACGATGCCTAGAAAAGAAAGTGACATTTTAAAGCTGCCTCCACTCATGATGTTCCTTATTTCATTTTTTTTTCTTTTAATTCTTTGAGGACAGTGAGTCAATGAAACAATGCTGAGTGACAAGCAACATCCAGAATGAGATGGACCTTGGATTTATCTCTTCACTCTACCACTGTCCTGCTGGGTGACCTCCCTCCTGGTGTTTCAGTGTCTCCAGCTATGAAAAGGGGACAACGACAGTCACCAGCTGTGGAAAGAGCTTCCAACTGTAGAAATAAAGATTACTACATAAGAGACAGGAAGAACAGAAAAATGTCTTTTCAACATGAGCCGATTAGGTCAAGATTCTGTAAAGGTAAAGCACTTTTTTAAGGTAGATAAAAACATACTTTTTTCCCATTGGTAGAATTACTAGAGAGATACTGATGGTGGGAATTATCAGCTAATTTCTCTTCTATTTATACTGGTTGTGCTGAGGTGGAACAACATTACAATGCTTTCAGTGTGGTTGTTGTTGATTCAGAAAAGGAGATTCAGGCCCTTTTTCTTCACTCTGCCCCTTTCAAGTGAACACTTCTTTTAGCTGGCACAAAGACTAGATATCATCCCAATTATCTCTCAGTCCACTTATGCTAACAAAAGAGGTAAGGTAGCAGGTTTTAATTTACTAAAAAAAAGCCCTGTAAATCAGGCCCATTAGCTGTGACACAAAATTTGTTCTTAAGCTCTTTTTGACATGTGAACTGGAGGGTGTTGACCTCTACTTTTCAGTGAGGAGATTCTGGGCAAGACATGAGCTAACAGGAGATCCCAGTAACACAGAACCAGCAGAGTCACGCTCCCCTGGAACACAGGGAAGAACAATGTGCCTCTGTGTCAGCACCTCGGAAGCCTGCATTGAGAGAAGTTATTCTGAACTGCTGAACATATACATTTGATCTGCTATTATCATGTTTACCTTGAAAAGTATTTAAATGATAATGAGCGACACAGTAGGGATTAATAAAGCAGAAATAACAAGTAACAGTGGCAAATTCCTTGGTCAAATAAAAATCTAAAGAATTAAATTAGATTAGGGTTCTTAAATTGACTATTTTCACCATAGGAAGCTGTATACATTATAGCACTTGGCTTCATGCCCACATCCTAAAATAAGGAACCAAAATCAGAACTGTTTGTACCATGCAGATTTAATATTCTTTTTCAAAAATGCTCTGTAATAGTTTTGCATTAATGAACCCCTCTTCTAAAGAAGGGCAAGAAGATCAAAACAGTAGCAACACAGCTAATAATTAATGAAATAATTTAAAATCAAGTCTGGAGAATAATATGAGAGAAAGACAACATATGGGTATGTTGCACCCTACTTTTAAGATGAGTTAATTTTTTTACAGCAACCCATACAGTTTTGTTATTAGTTCAATAACTGAAAGTAAAAATATTGCTCTAAAAATCACTGTTGCTTAACTTTTTGTTTGGCAAATCTACCATTAATTCTGTTACCCTATGGGTTTAGCTGGGTTTTACATAATAAACAGCAACCATGGGATAATGACTCCTATCATAAACAATTATATAATGACACCATCAAAAAAATCCAGTTATCAAGTATAAACAGGAGCTGTTTGCTTGTCTGTATTGCTAAATAAAGTAGTCTGGTTAATATAGTTGCATTAAATTAAGAAGAAAAATCATGAGGAAGGAAAGCAGTTTCAGTTAAGACTGCCAAAATGCAGTTAGAGTGTCATAAAGGTTTCAGGGGTGTGAAAATTACTTGATTGCACTATTTTTAGAATGAGGTGCTAATCAATGGCCTATTAAGTTTTACATACTCTTATATTTCTTTTCTTAATCACATTAAGAAAATAATACCAGCAGGCAACCTTTTAAAATGTCTCAAGACCACAAAGAATGAGATAGTCCATGACCACAGTTAGGTCTCCTTACGATAAATATCATACTCTGAACTCAAAAAAAGAGATTTAAAAGTGCCATAGCTACCCTGTAAAATAGCTATGTCAAGGGTTCTGATTTTGCATTCATTGCTTATTGTTGAGGTTAAAAAACATTTAAACCTGCAAGACAGTGTCATTAAAACACATCTAATCAAATTGCAGCTCTTATATTGTATCCTTTTATTGACTCTGGTAAAACTCTAAACAGGTGGTGAGTCAGGAACTGAATTTTTGTTTTGAAAACCCAAATAGGTATTTACAACTTTCGATCCTGTCAAGTGTACAGAACACAACTGAAAGCTTGAAAGCCATAATAAATTTAGACACTAAAAGTTCTACTGATTTTCTGTAAGACCTAGATTTTAACTGTTAATTCTCTCTTGAAACAGAGGATCATAAGTTACTTGAATATTTTGAGGTGGTTGCCTTCCAGTGATGTAGAAGGCAATGAGAAGATTGCCTTATACATCTCTAGTCAGCACATAAAGGATCAATGCCTTTGCAAAAATGTTGGAAATCTATTAGTCATTTATTGTAAAATCGCCTAAAACCTTTTTGGAAAATTGCCTAAAACCTTTTTGGAAAATCGTGAAAACATTTAGACAGCACCAGGAGCAGGTGGTGAGAGACTCCATAGAGTAGTTGGCTTTCCTCTCCTCCTTCACAGGCTGAAGCCATGTTGGAAAAATGGATTTATTTTTTTTTTTTAAACCTATGCAATTTTTATCCCCCAAAATGTTCCTTGTTTCACTGTGGCTTCTTGCAATGTTTATGGGGAAGACTTGTCAACACTGAGTATTTAGGGATCTGTGTGACCTCTGGTAGATGCCACGTTCCAGAGTTCACTTCAGAATTACACAGAACTGCTGGTAGGGGGTGCAGAACAGTAGAGAAATGACCAAAAGGTTTGTCTTACTGATGAAGATAGAAAACCATGAATATTCCACCAACTGTAAAATACTGGTATTTTACCACCACCATTGGTAAGCTTTAAAAATGGCCACACTTTACAAAATGCTTCCCAAATCCATTTTGAAAATGAAAGGAAGAAAATACTCATGAGAAGACACTTTCCGCATTCTCTCCCACTGTGAAACTATTGTAGTGATTCAAGTTTCGTAATTTCTTATACAGCTGTAGTTTCAACACAGTCATCTCAGTAAGGATGTGCCCTTTACCTTGTTTTTGTCTTGCAGCCATTACTTGGGAAAGTAGCCTCTGAATGGAATTGAGTATCACTGCTACTGTACTGCCCGTTCAGCTTTTGATTAGAGGCAGCACTCCAGGGGAGGGTACGAGGCACGTTCTTTGGTGCTTTTTTAATGATTAAAATAAAAGCAAGAAAAATGCTTTTTATTCTCTTTATAAAACCTGGGTTTATATCACTCTTTATAGTAGGCTTTCATGAATCTCTGTATATGGCATTTTGGACAAAATATATTGTCCCCCACTTCACTGACAAAAGAAATCCTTGCTAATGTTGTGACTGAAAGGTGCCACTTGTTGGACCATTTACACTGGAATATGTTCATGAGCTTTGACACTGAGAATGCACGCTGTGCAACTGCATAATGCCCGCACTTTTTCCTTTTATTAGTGCCTTGTTCAGAATATGGTCTGTAGCTCTCAGGTGCCAGTCAGTGCTCTGAAGCACTGCCTCTTCAGCCTCCCACTGAACAGAGCAGAGGGTCTTACCCTGCCTTGAGATCTTTGGAAATGTCCTGGAAACCTGCTCCTCCAGTGCCCCTGCCCTTCGTTTCTCCTCATGTTTCAGTGGCATGTCCCGTTCGTTTTGATTGCTCCTGCAGATTTGACTCCTCTGCAGCACTGAAATGACTCTCAGCAGCTCTAGCAGTTGTGCCAGGTTGTGATTTGGCAGCATTAATCTGTTAGCTAAATCTTATAATTTGTGGATGTGATGCCGTCTCCTCAGATTTCCGAGTTCATTGTCAGAGGGCCTGACACAGTCCCTTAACTCTAACTGCTTACAAGAGACTTCGAGTTGCAGCAAATATCTTACATTTAAGTTGATCTTTCCAGCTTCTGCAGAGTTACTGCAAAACAGATTTCAGTCACTTTGTGTTCTTCAAAACAGCACTCTGATTGCAGTCTAAGAGGAGCTACAGTTCCTTACTAGTCTTTACCATGTATGCATTTTAGCAGCTTCCTCTTATAGCTGACTATTTATACATCTAAGAACTGGGTATAAAAAAAATAAAAATTTTCATTTACTTACATAAGCTTATTGCAAACAGGTGGCAAAAAGGCAGCTTTGTTTTCTTCTATCCATTTTCTTACATTTACAAGAAGCTCCATGATCTGCCAGCTACGAAAGTTTTGACCGAGATGTTGGGAGTTTGCAAAGGGCTTTTTCTGTGAGCAAACTGGATGTCAGTCTGTGCCCAGAGCTCAGGGGATTGGCTGGTAGAAGAGGTGTCTTCAGGATTGAGTTCAAAGGGGACAGGTCCATCAGCCAAAGTTTACTTCGTAAAGAGTACTAATGCTTCAGCAGCTTGGCTAATAATTGACCAGTGTTTTTAAGATATATATTTTCATCGGAGACTTATTCTGCCCACGGGAAGTTTCTTAGTTCCCTTTACTGCACCAACTGGAGTGTGTATGTTACTTCTCTACAAAAATTGGCTTGTTGCATGGACAAACTGATCATTAGGAAAACAGTCAAGACTTGGGCATGCACATCCTTTAAGTCTAATATAGAAACAGGTTTCAAAGCTAAATGCAAGTTGAGAGCACTTCCTCAAAGTTTAATTCTGTGTAATATATATAAGAAGTATTTTTATACATGCATAAGTATATCTAGACATTTCAGGCTTGATAAGAGCCCCACTTCCTTTTCCCACTTCCCCTCAACCTTGTTAGGCTGAACATTTGTGGAGGGATGTTTGAAAATATTGGCATCTTCTTCTGCGAGAAAACAAAAATAAAGATGTCTCTTGCACTTCTAAGACCAAAAGCAGGTGTCCATAAATGCTCACGTTAATTTGATCCACTCTTTGTCACTGTAGCAGGGCTTGTTGGACAGCTGACCATGGTTCTGTGATGTGCTTTGGGAAAGTGCAGCTTATTGTCATCAAATTAACTGAGAGCTACCAGGCATTCCAGATCTGTATTAGTCTTTATTGCCTCAATAGTTTCTGTTCAATGTCTACATAGTTCCTACAGGATTGCTCACTCTGTTCCATGCCACCCCTATTTTTTTAGTAAGTAAATGTAGAAACATTTGTTTTCAGACTTGGAATAAAATGAAATGGGTGATAAACAAAAAACTCCATGACATTACAAAATTTTAGCACTTTTCAGCTGCCCTTGACATAGCTGTGTTCTGATTATATCTGCACTGTGCTTAGTGGGTGAATGTGTATGAGTATAAGGTATCAATGTGCTTAGTGGGTGAATGTGTATAAGTTATCAACGAATTTGAACTAATATGATTAGTTCAAATTGAGCGGTACATCCTCCATGGCTTCCACATATGAGCAGAGCAGCTGCTGGACTGAAAAGTCAGAATGCTGGAACAGGACAAATTTGGGAGTTCTTTACCTTATATCGTTATAATTTTCCAATGGAAAAAAGCATTGGAGTATGAGTTTGAACTAATACTGTGCTCTTATTCCAGTATGCGAAAGGGTGACTTCATCTCTATCACTTCTTTACAGTGTAGTTTAAACTAATTACATAATTGATTAAAAAAAATTCCACTTATTTTGGGATAAAAAGATCCACATGTGGATTACAGTTCCACTATATTAGCACAATCGCAATGGGCCTGGCAGTAATTTCCTCTGAAATAAGTCCAAAGTAATTATTATTATTTCATTCAATTATTAAAAAGGACCCCACATTATTTATTTAGCACATTAAATTTCTGCCATCAGAATGGCTGTGGTGAGACACCAGTGCACAGCAAAGTCATCAGGCCTGGCTGTGGACCTACAGACAGGACCATTTCAGTGCTCTTTGTACTGTAGGCTGCTGGCCCACTACTGAGCTGAAAAGGAAAAAGATCTATTTAAAAAGCACTTTCACTTTGGGTATTATGATCCAGCCTGGTGCGACCAGGAGAACTGAAGACATTCTATTGTAATAACTGTGGTTTTGTAAAGATCTACCTCATCATTACTAACATATATTGCGGAGCAGGACTCCGCTCGTTGGGCACGGAAACCAAGAGATTGTACAAAGCCGCAGTAGGAAAAAACACAGGTCCTGGAATTGAGAGAGCCAAGCCTTGTTTACCACAGTATTAATGTGTCACTTTTAACTGCAGGGCTCTTGTCCGCAACCCCGACTCTAATCCCCAGTCTCCACCTTTTTCCACTAGGCAGAATACAAAGTACCATTACCTGCAGAGAAAACTGTCTCGGTTGCAGGCTGATAAATCCATTTCGTGCCTGGAGTGAGGTATGAAAACCCGACAGCTAGACCTACTCAGGGAGGAAACAAATGAAGTTCACTTATAAAATTCACCAGTAGTATGAAGCTGAGGTTATTATCACAGGGTAGCATTTTCGGCAACTTTCTGAAATCAATAGGTTTTGAAAAATGAAGTTAATGGCTTCTCCATGCATATAACAGGTATAAGGGAACATTGCTTTTTTTTTTTTTTTTTTT
>VWZZ01004976.1:818598-891522 GCA_013399095.1 Psophia crepitans | reverse complement strand
GCGGGGCCGGGGGGCCCTTGATAAACCGTTCGGGAGAAGTTGGTGTCAGGGCTCCAGTGGCGCAATCGGTTAGCGCGCGGTACTTATACAGCAGTACAAAGCCGAGCAATGCCGAGGTTGTGAGTTCGAGCCTCACCTGGAGCACAGAGCTTTTTGGGGGGGAAAACGAGGTTTTTTTGGAGCTTGACCGCGCTTCGGAGCAAGGGGAAAAAAAAAAAAAAACAACAAAAAACACCCACGGAAAAATTATGCGGCCGTGGCGGCAGCGTGGGGCCGCGGCGCTGCGCTTTGCAGCGCCCGTGGGTTTTGGTGGGGCACAGCTCGCCGTGCAGAGCGGCTGGCGGCTGTGACAGCAGCGCGCACAGGGAGCGGTGGTGTGGGGGTGTTCAGTGTCACACTGTGCACACGGGTGTGTGTGCACGTGGTGGTAGGGGACCTGCTCAGGTGGCAGCGTGAGTTTGGTGTGTGCGGAGCAGCTGGTGAGTGTGGGATAAGGAGCGCTCCCCCGGAAAGAGCCGCTTGGGGGAAGCCGCAGGAAACCAAGTTACTCTGTACTGTGGCGTGCGGAGCGCGAGTAGGCAGCTCGCTGGAGCAGCCACTGCCACTGAGGGGTAACAGGACCTCCGCCCTTACTCTGCCTCCTTCTTTGTAACCGCCCATTACCCTGGTAATGCCTTACAAACGCACGGGCCGTAGCAGGGAGGAAAATAATTCAATTTCAGATTTCTTTGCACAACTGGAGAGGCAGCAGGGCCCCGGGAGAAGGGCCCTTCCTGGAAGGGAACGTTGGGGGACGCTGCCTGAATGGTTAGGCCCAGATCCTGTGAAACCACCTCTATGTTAACACCTAGTCTACTACTTTCGCAGTGCAATTCATACGAAAATATAAATGTAATACTACGCCAGGGCCCGTGAGGAGCCTGTCCTTGTGCTGAGCTGGGGCAGCTGTGGCGTCACTGTCGCGGCCTGGAAGGGATGAAGGGAATGCCCCAGGCTGTCGCTTGCAGTGCAACTTTTTCCTGAAAATTAGGTGGCTTGCAGGCATATGAAAAGAAAGTATATGTTTTTGTTTACGCTAAGGTGGTTTTTTGCTGGCCTTTTTGGTCCTGAGTCGTTGGTTAATGCTTTAATGCTAGTTGGCGGTAGCACATACATAGATTAACACACGTACATGCGTATGCATATCGATATACGTATGTGTGAACATACCTGTGCACCGTTACATGAGAGCTCCCAATGCCTACGTGTGAGTGCTGTCTTATTTTCTAAATCTTTAATGCCAGCAGATGACATATTTAGGAAACACCTGTGCGAGTGATGCAACGTGCCGGCTGTACTAAGGTGCTCTAGGGGGAGGTAATCCCTCCCTCCCCAAATGGCAATGCAGTTCACCTGTGCCTCATTTCCCTTTTGAAAAGCAGCGGCCAGAGCTCTTTTTTTTTTTTCTGAGCCTGGCATTTGTTGCTGTCCTCGTAGGCAGTGGCTGGGGAGCCCTGGGGGCTGCTCCCAGCTGGTGAGGAGCTTGGCTGGGCCATGGGTGCTCCTGGAAGTGCCCTTGGGAGGAAGACCTTCCCCATGGTGAGTCTTCCATGCCATGTTCTTTATTTCTCTATTCATTTTCCTGGTGTGGATGGCATGCCTGCAGGCCTGTATTTCCCCAGCTTCTCTAGAATCCTTCCAGGGTCCCTTTTAAAAACGTCCTCCTGCTTATAATCTGTGTTTCTTTCCATTGAAAGTTGAGTACAGGCTGCGTGTGCTCTATGGACTTACTCTGGGGCTCTGTGTTCTCACTGACTGTGGAAGGAAAGATGGCTTGCTTACAGATGCAGATAACCTTTACATGCCTGTTGCTTATTGCTGGCGTGAGAACTTACAAAGATGTAGCTATTGCGTGTTTCTGGAGAATTAATAGTGATCAGGGAGCAGGCTTTGTGTTTCTCCTTATATGAGCTTGCTCAAACAGGGAGTCCCACTGGAGTGGGAGGTGTGGGATCTAGGAAGGATGGGCTCACGCAGGGTTGCCCTTCCTGACATTTAGTTTTAAAAGTGGTGAGTTTTGTTTCTGGGATGTTGGTACAGTTTTAGTGTTTGTGAGGCTCTTCAGTGTTTGCTTAAGTTTCTTTGACTGTGTCACTCAGGAAATTTCCATAATATTGGGGCTTGCATATCCTAACGAATGCCTGTGAAAGCCTATGATAAAGACTTGGCACACATAATTGTTTTGAAACCGAAGCAATAAATATTTTTAGTCTTAACTTTACAAATAGTAAATAGCCGATGAGAGTCTGCTCTTCCTAACTTTTCCAATAGATGGCACTGTGGTCCCACGAAGTGAAAAAGAAAAACCAAAGCATTCCCAGACATCCTAAAAATAGAAATCACTTGCCCAATGCTTCTTTGTGCACAGCAGAGAACAATAGGCCCAAGTTCCAAGAGTTGCTTAGAAAACAAAGTCCACTGGAGGTACAGATGCGTTTGGTGTTTGTTTTGGGTCATCAGCCCCATGCAACATCTTGAGCACTGTTCTGGAATTAAAATCTATTCATTAGCTGCATTTGGAGTAAGAGAGATGGTTGGGGTGTATCATGTTTTTAAGTCTGTGTGAATTCAGTACTGTGTCAGCATAGCAGGCCCGGCTTAGATTCCCTTGAACACACTTTGTAAACACTGGCTGGTGTTAGACTAGGCTCTTGTGCAGTGCTGCCTAAAGTCCAGGCAGCTGCGTCCCGCTGGGGGTGCCCGTACTATGGAGGTATTAGGTTTGGAAGCAGCAGCTGGGAAGAGAGGAACAAAATGTAGGTACTTGCAAACTGTGAGGAAGGACTCTTACACCATGTAGAAATATGCTGCTTCTGTGGTGGGAAAGGTAACGTAAGGGGATGGTGGCGGGGAAGTTGCATGGAAGCTTCCTTGGTGAAGAGAAGGGCTGAAGGAGGAAGAGCGTTGCTGGGCTTATACAGGCTGATAGAAGAAGTGGGAAGAACTTGTGAGATTGGTAGAAAAGCAAGCTCAGAAAGAGAGAGAATTCCTGTGTTGCTCTCTGAAACCAGGGAAGTGGATGTTACAGGGAGAGAACAAAAGAGAAAGGGAGAGAGATAAAGAAAGGGAGGAGGGAGCAGGTAGAAAATAGGCAAGGGTAAGAAAGCTTTAAAAGAAAAAAACCCAAGGTTTCTCTGGCTATAGCTGTATGAATGTGCTGCCTAGGGCGGTGATAAACAACTGTAAGCCAGTCAAGCCAACCTAAGATGGAGTTGCTGTAAAAAACCCAAATTGATCTGTACATTTTTCTTGAGCAGAGAGTGATGTCAAAAGGCAGGGTTTTTTCTTCTCTGTGTGTTTTCAGTGGTTACTTTAGTGTGGCGACGTAAGAGACCCCTTGGTCTCTCTAGGAATTGAAGCTGGTGTTGGGAAGGCTAGAGAGCTCAGCTTTCTGGTTTGGATAAGGAAGGAAATGGACAATCAGTACTGCAGTTTGTGCCCATTTAATTTTCATGCTTGTGCTGAGTTTGCTGTGTTAGGCTCTGCTTTTAAAGTGGAAAAAGACTCTTGGTTTCTTCAAATAGTTTTGGTGAAGCCTAAATATTTGAAACCTTGGAAAAGTCTCAAAATACAGCAAAACAAACTAAACTAGACCCAGAGAAAGAACAAGCTGGGGAAGTGGCTGAAATGGCAGGGGATAGTTGAAGTCTATAATTAAAAATTTTGGAGGAGGTGGGATGCTCCCTTGAAGGAGGCAATGGAGACTGTAGTGCCTGCTTTAGTTGAGAGATCTTTATACATGGGATAGCAGATGTATGGTAGTGCTAAGAAATACTTCTAGAAACTTCACTATGAAGCTATGCAGATGAAGATTTTGGGGGGTGGATAAAGCAACAATTTTTAAACACTTGTATTCTGAAAAGACTGTTTAAAACTCTTAAGAGGAAATTGTGCTGCAGGTCACGTGGCTATATGGTGTCACTTAGAGACTTGGACGGTTTTCTGGTTTTGTGAAGAGAGGTTGTCAAATTAACCATAAACATGAACACCCAAAATTATTTGCACAGTTTCAGAGTCAGTTGACTTCACTGCTTGCATTTATTTTCCATAGGTACCCAGTGAAATGGGGATGAGGGTTGCTTAACCATACACCTTAATTTTAAGCGCTATTTACATTCTCTTTAAAGGAAAAGTTTAAAGAAGGATAGACACCTATCTTTAAGGAAAGTCACATCAGACTTATGCCAGCATGTATGAAGGCCATTTGAGATTAAAAAGCTGTTAGTGATGCAAATTTGTGTAGCTTTGTCAGTGAAGTGCATCCTGGAAAATGGCTGTGTCGCTTTTACAAAAACTCATTCATTGTTGCAGAAAGCTGAAAATGTCTTAAAGTGAAAATATTCCTGCCTTGCGTAGGGTTTAGGGAAGCTTGTAGGAAACCGATGCCGGATTTGAGGGTGCGTTCAGCCAAGATGGGTGTGGGGCTGTCTGTACTGAGTGCCCAAATGCAGGGTCGGGGAGCTGCTCTCTTGTGTGCCCTGGGCTGCTCTGCCTCTCCACTGGCCTTGCATCTGCCCCACCTTCCCCCCCATGGAGAGGCTCAGCCTCAATAGATAGAGGGTTGTCTTGAAGCTGGCACCCTTTTAGGGAAGTCAGGAAGCAGCCTTTCAGATGCTTCCCTCCCCACCTGCATGTCCCTGTACTCCCAACTGCCTCCTGGTGGGCTCAGCTGGTCTCCCACTTTGGGCAAGCGCTCTAAGGGTCTGACGCTGCAACGTGACGTCCATGTCAGTCACCCTGTCTCAATGCAGCTGCGAACACATTCCTGTAAATCCCTGCGGGGTAGCAGGAGGTGCTCAGGAGGGGCTGCCTGGCCATGGATGGCTGTAGGGTAGTAGTGGCTTGGGCCAGCGCAGCAGCCAAGTCTTTTGTTGAATTCAGCCCTAACATCTCAGGAGCACTTGTTCCTTCTTGAGACTTGCAAAGTCAGCTAGGCTTGGTGGCTGTGTCCCACTGATTTCAACGCCAATAAAAAATGGCTATATTCAGATCTATTGAGATTTATAGGTGTTCGCGTGTGAGTTTAAGACCGTAATAGCTTTGAAAATTTGACTGCTAATACTGAACTGCTTGCAAGGCCTACAGTAGCCTACATCTGTTTAAAATACTGCTGTGACTGATGGGTGTATCTGATTGTGTCTGCTGTTCTCATTTAGCTATTCTGTGCCTGCAGGGTCACCCAGCCAAAAAAATACTTATTGCTGTTTATTATGATAAAGCAAATGTTTCGTGTGGCTGTCGTTATTTAAGTTCTTAATGTATAGCATCTTTGAAAATTTATTTTTTTCTGGAGTTGGAGACTTGTGTTTCATTAGGGGTGCTATGGGGTGTCTTCCTGTTTGAAGGCAAGTTTGTTAATAGAGAATTAGGATATTTGTCCCATTGTCTTTAAGTTCTTAATAACTGTAGCCCTTTGAAGGGATTCTTGCAACACTTGGGCAAATTTTCAGAGCTGTCTAAGGATATCTGTCTGGTGGTGGTGTTTGCCTGCCTACTTCTAAGCATCTGGATGTTGTAAAGGGTGTCTAGCAAACAGGCCTCTTGCCGCAAATGTGATGCGTTTGAAGTATTGCGGGAGTAGCCTCTGTCATCTAAATACCTCTGACAATAAAAGCCAAACTCTCAAAGAATTGAGACTGAGGTGACTATTTTTGAAATGTAGTACTAATGTATAATACAAACGGGTGCGTTTTCACTGATGTCAGTGAATTTGCTTCATATTCCATAAGAGGATAAAGATTGGCCCGAAGTAATGGGAAGCTTATGTCTGGCTGCAAGGGAACCAGGAAATTCATGGGGCTTTCAAGTATGACCCACTGCAATATTCAGTATGTGTGAGTTTTGGCGTGATTCAGCAGTAAATACTAGTTGAAAACAGAAGCACAAATTATGGGGTAAATAATTCAGGCCAAAGAGAGGCCTCCTGCTTATGCATACATAGTAAAGGAAATGGAAGTAGAACCACAAAATACAATTTCTGGGAAGAACAGCGGCAGTTTGGAACATTCACTGCTAAAACTGTGGAAACTATCCTCCTGGATGACACCTGAGATCAAAAGGGCGTAATCATCTCCTTTGTATGTATTTATGTGCGCTGACCAGTAAATCACGTAAAGACTGCTGAGCTTGGCAGGTATCATTTTGGAGGGGACTTTCTGTTCCGTGGCCGCTGGGTTGGAGGATATAATCAGCATAATGCTTCTTTGGTAGATGATCTAATAAACATCTGTGACATGACTTTTAACCCCTTTGTCTTTTTTTCTTTTGTTTTTTTTTTGTAGTCATTAGGCTAGGTGCATCATTCACTGAAAGAAGAGAACTTTATACTACGCTGTTTTTCTCGACTTTCACTGTGCATTTTATTTAGTATTTAAATAGATAGGTTTGGCTGCTGACACAAGGCAGTGCTTGTCTCCTACTCTGTACACAGAGAGCCACCTAAGCGATGTTCTTGCACGTCATTTGATATGATAATGTTTTTTACCTTCTGACAAAAAACAGAGCCAAGGTAGTCCCAACAGATGTGCTTGGCTAGCACTGTTGCTGAGTGATCTGGTGTCCATTTGCTTCCTGGGGAATGAGGAGTACCTTCAGAAATCAGCAAGTCCCTTCCATGAGAGAGGTGTGGATTAAGGCAAACAGCAGAATGAACCATTAGCACAGTCAATTCTCTAGCTTGGGTATCTTTCAGTTGCTCTTGGAGCTTAGATTGCCTGGCTTAATATGTAACAGGCTTTTCACAACAGGGAGGCCGTTACTGGTGTGTGACCTCTGGAGCCAGGAATTGGGGAGGATGGCTAGCAGCATTGATCAGGTGTGACCCACAGTGAGCTGTTACTTCAAGATCGCTTCCTTGTGCAGTGTGACAACTGGAAAACTACAGTTCCTTGATGTCTCCACTAAATGCTGGTTTGAAATACAAATTGGACTGTATTTAGTTTTTACGTGGAATATTTCTACTTATTAAGTTGCTTGTTTTCTCTGGAAGCTAATCCATGGGATAATGGGGTGAAAATTCCTGTAGCTTACTCTGTTAAATGACTGCTGGACAATAGAATAAAGTGCGGCTTAAGGGTCAATTTGGAAAGTAACTTAGGCCACAAGTTTCCAATAACAATTGTGGTTTGGATACAGTTGAAATACGAACAACACATCTAAACGCAACTGTACTTGCATTGGCTAAGTAATAATCTTAGGGTAGATGTGAACAATACGCATTGGAGGCTAACAAGCCATATCCTGAAAGAAAATTATAACCGATACAGACAAACTGGGGAAAAAAAACTGGTAGTGATTACAAGCTATGAAAGTGCTGGTCTTTGTTGTCCCACTCAATAAATAATCCTGAAGGGGTATTAGCAGCATTAGTAGTAGCAGCATTTAGCCATCTGGCTTGGCTTCTATGGGAGATTTTAAAAAAAAAAATAAAAAAAAAATTACTACTGTTAGTGGAACTGCAACCATTGAAATTGCAGGAGAACTTGGCCCTGCCTTTTAACGTCTGAGTTCTTGTGTGCTGTACATCCTGCATATGGATCTCATGTGATCGTTTGAATTGATAAGGCAAGTGTTCTCTTGGTGTTCATGAACCACCAATGGTCCATGAAGCCCTAGTTAGTGGTCAGTTGAAGTTACCGTGCATCAGTCTAACCATGCTGGTGGTTTGCAGGAAACCTTGAGCTGACTTCAGACCTATGAAACTTTGTCCTGTAGCACTGGTGGCTGCAACTTCAAGATTGTGTTGTCCATTACACTGTGAACACAAAAAAAAGTCTCTTGTGTAATCAAATCTACTGTCTTGACTGTTTCCTTGGCTGGGAATTGTAAACACAAGTGTTGATCTGACAAAAATGCTTCTTGCTCATTCTTTACTGAGTGGGTATTTATGAGCCACTCTGAGTAAATGATTCTTTGCTGTAGCTTCGTGTTGCTGTGACTGCACTTCCCACGCACTCTGTTTGTCTTATTTTCCTGATAAACTCTTTTTGTCTTGTGTCTGTGTTAAACAATGAGATGTTCATAAATTTATCGACTTAAGTGTAAGATTTCAGCTTACTATATCTAATTTTTCTGACTGACAGTTTTGCCCTGAAATTTGGCTTTCTTCATCCTATAAGAAAATGAAACTAAAGATGAGTGTTTAAATCTCTGAGCAAAGGCTTTTTTTTTTTATTGTTCTTTTTTGTGCTAATGCTAGAACTAAAACTGCCTTGAAATACCAAGAAATACTATCAACTATGTATGTGATTCATACCATAATCAAACTGACAGACATCAGTGGAGCACTTACAAGTTTATGCTTGGAATTAAGTCCAGTAAAATGCTTCTGGAATCTCCTGGTAATTTCCTTTTATCAATGTAAGTGATGCACATGAATCCATTGTAATTACTGCGGAGCTACACCAAATTAGATGATATGATTGAGGCTGAATTTTTCAAAGGATTTTTTGAAGAAACGAGAGATGGTAACAAGGAGGCAGGCTGTGTAATGCTCATCACTTGATGAGTTTGTTCTGTATAGAAGAGACCTTTTTCTTCTGTTCAGTGTGTTCTACATTAGATTGCTTACAGTCTGTTCAAAGTGATTACCAGTTACTATTCTAATACAGTAGTGGTGTATTATAATTCTGTTCTTTTTTACTTCAGTGCAAGGCATAGGCAAATCAGGCTTGTACTGTAAAGCATCAATATCTAGTGAAGTCATGCGCGACTAAACTTTGTGCAGTGGCTCACATCCTTGATTTGTTTATGCTGCTAGAAATTGAGGTCTGTGTTCACTCAGCTAAGCTGAGTTATTTCAGATTTATACTGGTGAAATGGGAAGAAAACGATCTGGTGTGCACTTTAAGTATTGTACTAGGATAGACTCTTTAGTCCTGTTTATCTGAGAAGGGCAAATCAAACAGTAGAGGACAGGGCATGAATGTCAGACTGCTTCATGGGTAGCGGTTGTGCAAGGCAGACCATGCTACGTGAGAGCTCTGTATGCATGTTTAAATTTAGTTACCACAGCTCATCTGGGTCACAGTGAAAATGGGGTTGTGGTACTTTCACAAGTTCATTTTTTTCTTTAGTGGCTTTTGCTAGGCAAGCAACTTTGGTTTGGCCCACAGATGAAAAATGTTGTCTCTTGGCACATTGGATATGAATTTTGGCAATTGCAGCAGGCCATATCTATCACTTAGAGAGGACAACTAGATGTGGGGAATAGAAAACTTGAGTCCATATTTTTAATTGATTTTTTTAACAAGTCTACCACCCTTGGGTGGAGCCCTGGTAGCTGGGACACCAGCCCAAGCTGCTGGAGGGCATGGTGTCCACCCTGATGTGCAGCTTTCCTTCGTGCATACCCAGAGGAACCTGCAGGCTTGGATATCTTGTTCCAGAGTTGTCACTATGCTTGAAGCATTACTTTTGAGTCTTGCTGCTGACGGGGGAACCTTCTGCAAGGCTGTGGTGCTGCACTGTACGCAACACATGGAAGTGTGGGATACTACCGATTGTTGGGTGACCATCCAGTTAGAGGGAAGTAGAGCTACTGTACTTGACTACAGTTAACCTTGTACCTGCATGCACAAGCACTTCATCCAATCATATTTGTTACTCTTCCTCAAATTGATCAGATTAAATAGGTCCAAATAGCTTTGAACACTGAAAAGCCTGTAACTGAATCCTTGAAAATGGTCATTAGACCCTGAAGACCATCAGTTTTCAGGAGATGGCAGCATTGCACTCTGTAACTGCGTTTTTCCGGCAGTCGTTTTGCAACTCTGCTGCTTGGACTGGTAGGAGGCTGCCAGCTACGAAGTAATCCAAAACCACTTCTAAAATGTTTTGAAATACAGGTCTTAGTAGATTATGATAATTGAGTATTGTTTCAGACTCGGGGCTTTCATATGGAAAACACCACTGCGCTGCATAAGAGAAATACACTCAAAAGTAATGCAACTACACCTAAATCTATGTTAACTCTTTAAGTAATTGCTTTGAGACAGAGGAAGGCTGCTTGATAAGAGTGTTCTTATTTGTAAAAATATTAGCAAATCACTTAAAGATGCAAGAGTTCAAACTAGAACCATGTGTGGAGAGCTGTAAGTGACTTCCTGCATATTATGTCCTTAAGACTACAACACTTCCTCATTCTTTCTTTAGAAAAAAGCCATGCTGACTCTCCTAGTCCTTTTTGTACTGTACCTTTTAAACAACACACAGCCTGATCATCAGAGTCCATAACTAGGCAGACGTGCAAGCGGGCATACCCTTAAGTTATCAAACGTTTGACAGTGTTCAAAGGTTCAGAAGCGATAGGGGTTTTTTGTCTGAGAATTAAGAATGTTGCATTGTATACAAAGCACGTGCTTGATTGTATATTCAATCTGGTCAATTTATAGCAATTATGGAAAAATTGAAGAGGTCTCCCCCCCCCAATTCGTGGGAGTTCCAGTAAGACAGTGGAGGGAAATGAAACCTCTTCCTGCTAGTAAAGGAAAGGGCTGACTTCCGAGACCTCTTCGGGGGCTGGGGGGGGAACCTTCTAGTCCAGATAGATATTAGTCTGTGCTGTAGTATGATATACATAATCCTAAACTGCATAGGAGATTTCATTTTTTTGTGTATTCTCTCAGGAAGAATATGAGGCTATCAGGTTTGGCGCAAGATGGACTTTGCATTACAACCAGCTAGCACTGGTGTTAATGGCAACACAAAGCACAAGGCAATAATACATGGAAACTAGGTCAACTATTGAAGCTGTTCAGCAAGAGGTTAAAAACCATACTTCTCTTGGCAGATTGTGCCCTTGCAACTGTTGGGTAGGAACTCTTTAGGAAACTTCATCCACCTACTTCAGAATGAATGAAAAAACTTCNCCAGGTTTGGGCTGAATCATTTGGGTTACGCTTTGGTACAGTTCTGCCTTCTGTCACACAAGTGAACTGCAATGAAGATTTTTGAATTATTCTGGTTTATGCTGTCTAAGCAGAATACTGCAGGTGCCAGACTGTTTTGCCAAGATGAATAAATAGTTCTTCAGCTATACCCTGTCAGGATGTGACCGTCTCAGTGTTCTGGAACAAATTAGGCACATGCAAATTTCACTTGAGTGGGAGAATTTCAGGAGTATCAGCAGCATGGGAACTGGTAGTTTAAAGTGAGGGGGCTCCTCATACTAGTCACATCCTCCAAACATAGTCTGGTGGTCAGAGCAGTCTAATGAACACTTTTTCTGTTTTTTTTCTCAAACTGCATAAAGGCATCAGTGAGTAGAAGTTCCATGTTATGTAGTAGAAATCTGTGGCAAGAGACTTTTTGGCCTACCTGGACTTCCATTGTAATTTGAGCAGAGTAATAAGAATTTGAATTAATTTCCTGTCTTCACAGTTAAATGGAGCTTGCATCAGCCTATTTAAAGCAAAAACAAACCAACCAAACAAAAAATCTCAGTTAATGTTGCTGGAGGAAGTACTTTGAAAAGACTAGTAAACATAATGTTTTTATCCTTTAAAGATACATTGAGAGATGGATATGCTGTCCCGTGTGCATATATTGTGAAAGGATTATGTTGGTTATCTTTCATCTTAGTCACGTTTTAAAGCTTTGGCATGAAGATTTTGGATGATTTCAGTAGAGTTGTTCTTTACTTTCTGTTCTATACAGTTAAAGATATAATAATACTGTATCCTCATGGAAGGGAACAATGTGTGCTATGTAAAAAGTGTCAATATTGTTCCTATGGTGTAGTTACATCCTCTTCCCCCAGAGTGGGGAGGTGGGGGAGAGATGCTCTTAACTGTATCTGCCCTTCCAAAGATCTTGCAGAAAGTCGGCTAAATGTCAGGAGGTTTTTGGTCTTGGAATAAACTCAGACAATCCATCTCCTGTGTTTCTTTGGGTATTAAATTCATGAGATAACTCTTCTCTTTCTAGAATAGCATTCACAGATCATTTCGGAATGTTGTACAAAGTATTTTTTAAAAAAAGACGGACACAAACACTCTTAAAAATAAAAATAACCCACAACATCCCCCCCCCCCCCCCCCAACAATAAGAAAACCAACCAACAAAAAAAACCTCAAACCCAACCAACCGCAGAAGTCAGGCTTGCTTTGAGAGGCTTGTCCTTCCAGCTATGTGAACTCTCTTGTTGCTGTGTTGCAATGAGCAGTTGTGGGCAGGACCCCACTACTTTGGGTGGCTTCTGCTGGAATTTTGTCTGGAAGAATGTCTTCCACTGTATAATCACACTGGTTTTCAACAGCATTTTATATCAAGAAAAGTTGCACCACAGTAGCAATAGGCTTAACGGTGCATTAATTCCTGGTGTCACTTCAGTAGAGTGTATCCTGAATTTGAGATTAAAGCCTCAAAGAAGATTTTTATCTTCCTCATCTGCAATATGCACTTATCTGTCCTTTTTTTCTGAATTGAATGATGCACTTGCTGCTGGTCTGCTTGAATGACCACATTTTCATATTTTAATGAAATACTTGATTTTTTTCTGACTCTGGTCTTCCAGAGGATATTATAAACTGCTTAAATAATCTGGTTTATCTTTGAGATACTGAGCAACACTTACTGTGAAAATAAATGGAAGGTGTGGATATACAGCAGTTCCCCAAGTCCCTGCTGCAGCTGACGTTGATTATAGTAAACTAAGGATGAATTCAGATGACTAGATGATTCTCATCATACTGTGGAGGGAGTTCTGGCTGTGTAACTGGATGTACAACATCAGTAGCTCAGCATCTTGGGGTTATGTACTCTCAGTATGCCAGGAGGTGCCTCCTAATGAATTAATTTGTAGGGTTTTTTCATAGCAAATAAGCCTGCAATTTTGAAGGCAATGAGTTTGATCTTTATTTGCTAAATATCTTCTTTCGCAGTTGAAAGGAGCCTACTTTTTCTAAATACAAACTAAGTGTTCTTCACTTATGTTCAAGAAAACAGGATAAAGATGTGTTTTTCATGTGTTACAGCTCTGTAATAGTTATTTGCATATTGTGTACATTTTAGAAGGAACCTATTCAAACAGCTATGTAAACCGTTCAGAAAGACTCCCTTGGGCTCTGTTGTTTGCTTTTATAGGGCAGATAATTTAAGAACTGTTTCTTTTTAAAGGATTAACAGCTTTAAGAAAGTGCTTTCTAAAGAGTTGCTTTTGTTTTCAAAGTGAGACAAAGTCTGCTGGCAGACCAGCTTACAAAGCGTTTCAGTCCTGGTGTACTTTGGAACTTGCCTGAAGAAATGATTTCCTGACCTGTATAGCTAGCATCTCTTTTTTCAGAATAAGACTTTAAAAGGCTGTTAGAAAGACTCTCTCCGGCATTTGAAAAAAAGGAACGATCCTTATAGCTGCTATAACCATGAACTGGGCTGGTAACTTCACATATGTTTAACATGCTGAAATTGGACAACTGTATTCCCAAAACTGAAAATCTCTCCAGAGAGACTAAATCATAACGTTCTAAGATTATTTTGTTGTTGTTGTGTGGTGTCTTGTGTGTTTGGCAAAAACTGTTTAAGGACATGAGGAGGAAATATGAGGTTTATAGTCAGAGGTTGTGTCTCAGTAGTTGGACTGGTACAGCTGGTAAAAGCAGGCAAGCTTTCAGGCACTCAAGGCCAGGAGCCTGCGGGAAGCGTAAGGCTTCAAAGCTAAATACAAGGGGGAACGTGACTGATTAGATCATGTCTGTAAGAGGGACACACTCCTACCCATGGAGCTGAGATGACACTTGAGACAGAGGGGTGGTAATGAGGATGTAGCTGTTTTGGTGTGGGAAGGGGCTCTGACACATGAGAAGGTGTAGGGTTTCTTCTTGGGAATGGGGAGAGGCTGTATGCAGGAACGCCAAGGAGACATATCACACCTTTATCGAGTGGGATGTGTAGTATCCAGCACAGCTGTGACTTTCACTTTCCAGGATTACTGTTCAGTGTAAAAGCATGAAGTCATGATGTAATATAATATATAAATCAATGTTATTTTAATATCCTAGAATGAGGAAATCTAAAGGATTTTTAAAACATCCATATTCCACTCAAGTTTGGTGAAATCAAGGAAATTGCTTATCCTGTTTCTTCTGCAGCAAGAAAACTATAATAATCATCATTGGTGGAAGAGTCTGGTTGGGACTTTAGCTTTGTGTACAGAAAAGGTCTCTGTTCCTCTCATTCAGAGAGATAAGTACAGGAGTGTTTCATTTTTCAAATGGGGAAAGTGGTAACCACGTGGAGAGGATGAGCGTTTAAGTGTTAGCTTTCGGCTAAAGCGGTAGGTCAGGCTCGTTTTTGTGGTCCTCTCATCTGCAGACGTTTTTTGTCTGTTGGCTCTGTTAGCTCACTGCTGTAACATCCCACAAATATTTAACAGATTTATCTTATAGCATCCCTTCAAAAGAAAGGCATAATATTCCCTTCTTGCTGATAGGCAGAAAAAAAAGCAAAGGGATCTTTTCTTGGGGATCTGATATTTAGCATATTAAACTTTTCTGGGAAAGACTAGAGCAAGCATAAACTATGGTATGTGCTTCAATGCAGAAATTTTTTATTACAATTTTTCAATCAATTTTTTTTTTATGCCGGAGCCTTCAGTTGTATGTAAAAGTTGCAGTGGGAATAAGAATAACAAAATTAATTTTTATCACTCTAAAAGCATGGGTTTTTAAAGTTGTGTTTGGATGGCTACTTCCATCTTCTGAAACATCCCATTCACCAGCAAGAAAGAATTTTTATGGCAAAGACTCAGCTTCTAAATGAGAACACGGAGCACTCTCCTACCTCAGTTGTGTAGCATGAAAGCAGGGAGCATGTGTTTTAAAGTGAATTGCTCTGGAATTTGTTTAGCCCTCTATTTTAATGTGGTGTGTTTAATATCTAGACTATTTGTTTTAAAAGCTTAATACAGACACGTGTCTCATATCTGAATTCAGGCAATTTGAAGCCCTTATCATTAGGGCCCTGTAGAAATATGAGGCTATGCCTACACTGTTATCTCTGCAGGATATGAGAACTTTAAAAGCTTATCTTAAGAGTGAAATTGTAAATTGGGATGGTGAATTTGTAATATTAGATACTACTCTGTGGCCTTCCTCCCCCCCTGCCACCCCCACCCCTCTCCCCCCCATCCTGGAGTTGCATGAGACTAAATTGTGTAGAGAATTTTGTTCTATTTGTACTGCTTTCAACCTTTGTTATAATTCACAGCTGTATTTCTTTTTCATGTACATACAATTTTAAGCATTGTCATCTGATAGCTACTTGGGATAGCACCCATTTCATCCTTCTCTTTAATTGAAAAAAAAACAATCAGCAACAAATTCCTTAACATTTATGAAGGGGTTATGTTCCCTGACAAACAAAAGAACATTATACCACCCCGTGGCAGTCTTGATGTTTAGTTCTGGCATTTTAATTCAGAAACGGACAAGAGGAAGTGCTATGATGGAAAGATATGTGCATCTAAAGCCCCAACAAATCTTGTGGCTGCACGCATCTACAGAGCCAAGGGTTTCTCAGAAATAGGAGTAGGGACTCTCTTCCACTTAGTAAAGCAGGCAGATCCAGCTGGCCTTCGTGAAGCTGTGGAGTTTCTCTGTTCCGAGTTTCACTCTTCTCTCCCTGCAGTTAGAAATCCAAGTGGATGCAACAGTGATTGCTGCATTTGCCACAGGCCTCTGCTGCAGACAGGGACACATATATGGGGGCTATTCGACTTTTTTTTACCATATGACTTTAAGAGGAAAACTAGATCATCTTATTTGACTGGCATTAATGTTACGCTTCATTGGTGTGTTGTTTTTTTTTCCCTGATAGTATTAAAGCAACTTCCCAAGATGCAGTTATTCTCTTGTTTCCGAGTCACATTTTTTCCCTTCTTCTAGTAAAGAAACTTAAACACGACACAGCCCTTGTTATACTTTCAGTGCATGCTACTGGATATGTCAATGCATGTGCTCTGTAACCTGGTGCATGGTGATCTTAAGCTATGTCTCTTCTGTGTGTGTGTTTCAGGTTTTTTCTCAGCAAGTTGCGGTATACTGATATATAGCTTGAAAATTCAGAAAAGGAAATGGAGCTGATGGTTCAAATTCTATCACACTACTTAATCTTAGTCTAAAGCAGTAGGAGTGCAATATATATTTGAATCCACGTAGATTTTTGTGCATGTGCACTGGTCCTTAGCAAATAGAAGAATCCAGCTGAAAAGTGGAGGCCAGTATTATACAAGTTTATTATTCTGGGTAATCCATAATATAGCTTTGATAAATCTAATGCTTTCGCATCTATTCTGTGGACAGTGGTACTCCTTGCAAGACTTATTACTCTAAACCACTTATTTTTATGTTAGGATTTTGTCAATGTAAAAAGCTCTTAAAAAGCTAATGGATCATGATTTCAGGTAATGGTCCATCCAAAAGATTAGAAATGAAATTTGTAGATTTCCAGTCTCTCTGAGAACTGATAATCATTTACTTGGCACTATCTTGTACACGCTAGAAGAAAATCTTTAAAAGGTCAGTTATCCTCTGGCAGAGGAGTTGGTGAGATATTAAAATAGACTAACATAAGCCAGAGCTGGCAGTGATTTAGACTTGTGGTAGGTAATATTTATGAGAGTTCACAAATGTCTAAGCAGCCCTGCCAACTTATTACTTATCTTTTCAGTCCTTACAAAATTAAAGTTGTTTCTTCAATGCTCTGGCATTTATAGCCTATACAAAAATGTCCATTTCTGTTTATTTTTACAAAAAGCAATTTCTCCAGCTTCTATGAGAGCATGATTGTGATGGGATTAGAGTTTCTTTTCTGAATTGTTTTCTTTCCAAAATCATCCAGTTACAGCTACAGAATGTTCTGGGTTTTAGTCTCTCGTTGGGTTTTTCCCCCTTTCTCCCTTCTGTCATATGACTCTAAGCAAACCTTATTTTTGCATTTCTGTTTTATGGTAATACCAATACTGTACAGTCTTTCTGGCTTAGTATCTTTTCAGTAATGAGCCTAGTGACGTCTAAAACCCAAATTCATGGAAAATTCTGCTGCAAAGCCTGAGAAAGCTGGTGTTTCTGGTTTCTGCACCCACTGGAGGTATTCTGTGGAAAGCTCATCAGAGCATCTAACCAGCTGCTTTACTGAGATGAAATAGAGGTAATAGGATGTTGTCCTCACTAATAACACCATTTTCTTTATTTCCTTAAGTTATTAATGTGGATTTATTTTATAAACTCTGCAAGCTAGTTAATGGTCCTGTGTTGAAGGATTGGAAAGGAGGTTTCCACGTGGCTATTCACACTGGCTTTTGGGTCTCGGTCCCCGGTCTTCCTACAACACTGGTTTCCTTAGTATAGCATGTCTCAACAGCAGAGTAAGCATAATACGCTGATGCTGTGCTGGTGGGTTGGTGAGCTACCTGTGAGAAATCCTTGAGAGACCCAGCAGCATGGGTGAATGTTTATGGCTAATGTTCCTGGCATCAGCTGGCCACAAATGCTGCTCCTTCAGTCTGTGCTCTCCGTAGGCACCCGTGTGTGTGTCCCACAATCATAGAGCGTGCAAGTCACCTACATGGGCAGAAGATGGTAGTTTTTGTAATTGTAAGCAAATACATGTCTCAAATGCAAGATCTCTGAAATCTCAAAGTTTGTAGAAGTTGAGGGTGCTCTGAGCAGCTGACAGCATGAACACTTGAAGTTTTTTAGTACTAACTGGAATCTCGGGCACTTGTATAGTAGCTGTCAATACCCATCTGCTCTAACCTTTCTGGATATAGGTAGGCATGCGGCTTTAGAAAGAAAACATGAGTGAAGAAAAAAAAATGTGAAAGCACCTTTTGGAGAATGGTCTGATACTATGTTTAAGTGCAATAAGGTAGGGAGTAAGATCTGTATTCATTAAATGTGTGTGCGCATAAAAATAAAGGCTGTAATGTTATGGGAAAGAGCGAGCTTTCTGACTTGAACTGTTTCTAGCCATGCCAGTTGTGCATCGGGTTAAGTTTCCAGTACTGCTGTACTGTATCTTTTTAGAGCTGGGAGGAACGAAAGTGATGCTTTTTACAGACAACTTTGTCTAACCAAAGCAGAGCAAGCTGGTTTAGATTCAAATTTTACTTTCTTATCTTCTTTGAAGGCATCATGTTCTGAAATATGCTCCATATTTGTGGAAAACTGGTGCTTGTCTTTCTCTGGCACAATCCCCCTGGCCATAATGCAGTTATCCCAGAGGAAATATGGACAGTGCAGACTCTTTAACTCAGACTTGCTGCTAATCTTGATGGAAAACAGAGGGACGGACAATAAGCCCTTTCTTAGCCTGTAATATTAATTTTCTTATGCATTTCAACGTAAAAGCTCTTACTTGGAGTGATCAGCTCTGCTATGAGAGTTGGACAATGTTGTAGTTATCTCTCTGTTTTACTCTAAAAAGTAAAGTGTTGAAAATATATCACTTTATGCCACAAGCACCGTGCTAGTTTCTTTTGTAATATTTCTCTATATTGGATGCAGACCGCAAAAGAGGAAGCAAAATGAGGACCAAATATTTTATCAACTTAGACATAGGATTGATACAAGGAGGATTCTGGTTTAAGGTAGCTGGGGGAATTAAAAGAAATAAAGTGAAGGTCAAAACTTGATGCTCAGATCAACTCCCGCGTCTGTTCTAATGAAGCCTAGGGGACATGAAATTATACAGGTACTTCTCAATATCTTAGGCAAAGGGAGAAAAAACAGGATGTATTATTGAATTCTTCATTTACTGTGTGTGCACACTTAAATGCCTCCTTAAATTTATTTCTGTTATGCAGGAGAGTCATGAGCAGCACTTGAGCTGGATAGGAAACAATTTTCCTATTTCATGAAATTTTAAATCTGTTAATATGTAAATGTCTTGGTCTACTTCACTTATTCCCAAGTCCTTCTGTTTCGGTTAGTGATTTTTATTCTTATCGTTTACTGCAGTGTTTAAACTTAGAAGTTGTGTAAGTAAGGATTTGTTTGAAAATAGTGACTCAATTGTCAGAACTTTTTTCCAAATTCGGTAAATCAAACTTTTCACATGTGGACTCACTGATGAAAACTATTTTATCCTGGTTTGTAATAAATCAGCAGTTTGGGGGAGCAGAAAAAGAACCTTGTATTCATCTTAAACTATTAAATCTAGTTGGGATAGCAGAGAACAGTATTTAAGAGATCTATGAATTACAGGTTTAATTTGGTTCCTTTTTTCTTTCTTCCTTCTTGGCTGTAAAGTCATAATGACAAACAGTGTTCTTTCCCTTCTCGGCATATGCCACATGCTGCTGGAAAATATGCAACAAAATGTAACATTAACATTTCCCTGACACTTCTAAAATTAAACAAAACCTTCAGGGGAAGGAAGCTTCATGTTAATTTATGTATTCCTCCGCTTTCAGGCTAGGGAGTGAGGGTGGACACCACCCATAGCAACCACTTAAGCCAGAGTTATTTCTAGTTTAATACAAGTACAAAGTCAAACCTGATGAGCAGGAGGCTTGAACGGTGACTTTAAAAACTGGTAAACAGGCATTTGTTTCCATGTATTGGCTATATTCTTCAGTATTCTGTACTTCTAATGTAATGAGCCTCTTGTATGAAAACTTAAATACTGGTAGTCTATGGATTATGAAACATAAATCTCACTTGTATTTCTTAACGGGAATAACTGCCAGTGACTCTCTGGATATTCCTCAGATAGGCAACTCAAAGCCTGTAATTTTCTTTGTTCATTCAGGGTGACTGGTTTGTACTTCCTCAGCGTAGAGGGGTGGACTTTCAGGTTTACTGGCTCTAGAGCAAGACACTTAGTGGATCACCTTGAAAGGGAGGTAGCCAGGAGAAAGCCTCAGAGCAGATTGATTGGTGCTAGTGTTTTTTTTGGGTGGTGGTTTGGCTTTGGGGGTTTGTTGAGCAGGGGGAGGGTGGGTCCATTTTGTTAGTTCTCATGTCTGCTGGAGCAGGTATGTCCGGAAAGTGATCTGCAATTCATCTTGTCCTTAGACCTTATTATGTGTCAGGAGCAAAAACACCACAGAGCTGAAGCTCCATTTTTAAGATACTTCATGGTGGAAAAAGTAGTCATTCTACATAATACATTTATGATTTGGCTAATATGGTAAGTAAACCTGGGTTATCATGTTTCACTCTGAGAAATATACTGCTTACTTCTTTGTACCAGCCTCTACTGGCATGCATTTGTTGCAGATGAAATCTTGTGTTTTTAATGTCTTTTACTTTTGTGGAAGACAGACCCATGCATGAGTGAAGGTACTTGGTGATGTCAGAATGCTGTCAATGAAGGTTCCTTCCTGATCTCTTCAGCTGTGGCGCACCCTTTCTTGTGATCTCAGACACTGACTTAATGGAGGTTGCAAGGTTTTCTGAAGAATCATAGAATCGTTAAGTTTGGAAGAGACCTGCAGCATCATCTAGTCCCACCATCCCCCTACCACCTATTAGTCACTAAACCATATCCCTAAGTACCACATCCAACCTTTCTTTAAACACCCCCAGGGACGGTGACTCCACCACCTCCCTGGGCAACCCGTTCCAATGCCTGACCACCTTTTCTGAGAAGAAATTTCTCCTAATTTCCAATCTGAACCTCCCCTGGCGCAACTTGCAGCCATTCTCACTTGTCCTAAGAAGTTGTATTTCTCTCTAGAACAGAACAAATGGATCTTCCCCCCACCATCCCTTAGGAGCGTTTAGTAGCAAGAAACTAGGCTGTCTTGAAGGTGAAGGGAATATTCCCTGGAAATACAAGCCAGTCACCATTGCAGAGTAAGAAGTTAGAGACTTTGAGCATCCCAGTTATTTGAAGTACATCAAGATTCCACTCCCATGAAATCTCCTGTTAACCTATGTGCTCCGTGTATGGAGGAAACTCCAAGCTGTGTACATTCTGTTGAGAGCTTGGCACAAAATCCCCCTTCGTGGATTTTAGCTCTATGTGCAGTAATAGGACATCCATGCTCACACTCTCTGACTTCTAATCCCCTTTCCCATGATTTTTCGCTCTGAGTTTTTTGGTGGTTTATAGGTGTTTTGGTTTTGTGGGGTTTTTTTTGGGTAGTTCTTAAGTGTACGCTGCATGAAGGTAAGCTCTAAAATGTTTTATCTTGTTCCTCCTGGCCAAACACATTTATAAGGAAGATATTTGACTTCAAGTTTGCAGAGACATACATGGTACTCTGTGTCACAGCTACTATTCATGTTTCATCTTTTCCTCTAGGATAAATTTGGTGTAGGCTGCATGTATGTCTAGTGTACTTTCCTTTAGGCATTGGTTTCTTTGAAGATATAATCACAAGTTTTTGGGGAGTGATGCTACTCTTTTCATAGAGATCTCACTTTGTTGATCAGACATTAAAATCTTTGCTGTTTTTCATAGTCCATGAAGGGAAGCTTTTACTTGCGAGGTGTGTAACTTAATGGTATATTTTGTGTCCTTCCTTAATTTCAGCTTTTCTGGGAAGACTCTTTCATGAATTAATGAGCTATGAAATAGCCAAGAATCATAAATTACCTCAAAGGAGTCATGCAGCACCATCAAACAAATTTTCAGTCAACTCTCTCTTTGTATAAGCAATAGTGCGTGTTTCCTCTCCAGCACACTTTTGTTCTAAATTTAGGGATATATTCTGTCATTGGTATACATGGAAATTTTTCATGTAATTTCTGTTAACAGATGTCAGGTGGGGTCCAGTAATTCCACGGCATGGCTAAGAAAGAATAGATCCCTTTAGTTTCTTTACTTGGATGTTGGATTTTAGCAATAGTCATTACACACTGTGTCAACCAGTTTCAGTGCCGATGCCAAAGATTTTCAGCCACAGAGGTAGCCTTGAAGATGACTTTCCTCAAGTTCAAAGCTCCTGAAATGTTAAAAATAACTTTCCCAGCAAATTATACAGTAATGACAGCGTTCTGCTATCTCTCTTGCGTCACTCTCTAGTTACCCAAGTGAAAGAGGAAGAGGGTGGCATGGAGACAACCGCAGTCCCACAGCAGCACACAGTGTGTCTACCCGTAGCTTTCCCGTTCAGAGTGGTATTGGCACTCCTGGATTTGCAACGTGCTAACTGTATGCGCTTCTGGTCTGGCATGCTTCGTGAGGGGATGTGGCAGACTACCTCAGGGGAAGATGCCTTCTGCTAGAATTACTTGTGCCTTGTGGGCTGCCAGAGAAGCAGCTTGCGCAAGCAAAGCCTCTTGCGAATTAGTCGTGAGTCATGTAATGGCAGGGTGCTTACGTGCTTCGTGATTCAGGTGTTTCAGGCGGACATGGTGAATGCCTGCCTCGCTTGCTGAAATGTTTTAGTGATATGTGACAGTTCGGGTACAGAGGTACTCGTGTTTGGAGAAATTTGGGTTTGTGATGAAATATGCGTGTGATACATTTAGGCAGTTACCCAACATGAATGTGCTGCTTTAAGCTCCTCTATGTCTCAGCCGCTAAGGCTGTAACAGATCATCAAGTGCCATCGCTTGGTGGAATAATAACACCAGAGCTGAACTTAGTGGAGAGAGACTTCCCTTTATTCTGTCTGGGAAATTAGGACCCCTGCCCTCCCTGTGTGGCGTAAATGTGAACCTTTGGAGATGACAATTAGGGAACGAATTCTAGTGAAGATCAGGGAGACAGTAGGCAATGACTGAATTTAATGCACGCCTCAGGGCTGCAAACGATAGCGTGTGGAGAAATCTACCCATCAACTTTGTGAGAGCAAGCATACTTAAAAGGAGAGTGTTTGGTACGTTGCCCACGCTTGATATAAGATTTTGGAAGATGTTGCTAGTGAATAGAGCAGTTAAGTCTATGTGCAGTAATTACTTTTTAACATACAATTCTGCAGCTTACGATGTGGATATTCAATGTATTCGGTTAAAAGGGGAATATAATGGTTAGAACCAAGTGAAGGGTAAGGGCTGTGAAACAACTTCTGCAAAATATGCAAATAGGTTAAAAAAATGAAGCACACAGTCATGCTGGAATACCTTCAGAATGTAGCCGATGTATTTTCAAGTCCTTTGGCACACATGCAAGATTTGTAACTGTAAATCTGCATAAATTGTATTATTCTTCAAGTGTTTGCAGGCTGTCTGTGGCTCTATTAACCTCAATGTAAAATTAGTTTGTTTTTAATGCTATATCATGGTCTAGACTGGGAGTCATGTATCAGCACACTGCATATACTGTGGAGATCTTGATAAAACGAACCATCAAAGTTACTCAGATATTATAATAAGCATTTATGTCTACAAATGAAAACTGAGCTTGGGTTGTGCAAGAATTGCTGAGGGCTTGCATGTTGGCACTCACTCAATAGATTAACATAAATACGTTAGCTGCAGTATTTTCAGTTTAAGGTCACGGTTGCACAAACTATTTACAGACTTCTCTGTGTCTATTGAAGGGGGTGTGGGGGGAAGCAGCAGTTGGCACTTTCCGTGTTCTTGCTCACTAGGCTTCATGTCATGAAGAGTATGATTTAATATGGCTTCCACTGTAGCAATAATGAGATTAGAGACCCAAGCAGAACATGCTCAAAATTATTATTTTCACTTGAAAATATCTTTTCCATGAGAGTGATCATACTTGCATGCAAAGTAGTGACAAGGCTTCTGTTTTGTGTCTATGAACAATGCTGGGATTCAGGAACAGCTCTGAATTTTAAAATGAGTTAGAATCTAAATTAAATATAGACAATAAAGGGAAGAATGACCTTTTTAATGTACCTTCACTGACTTCAGGTCAACCTCTTTAATTCTTTTCAGGCTGAAGTTATTAGAATTTTATTGGATGAACTTTTGTTTCACATAAATCTATTAATAAACCTCCTTGCTCACTCCAACCCCTGAAAACAAAACACAACTAAAACTGTAAGGGATGCAATGAGCACCTGAAGAGTTCTTTCATAAGCTGAATCCAGCTGTGCTTTTCAGACTTTTCTCTTTGCCAGTATGCGTGTGAGACTAAGGCTCAACCTAAAAGCTATTTCACAATAGGAGACTCTCTGTGAGAGTGTTTCTGAAAGTAGTGCTATATGTATAGATGTTGGGGAATAGGTAGGTGAGAGAAACCCTGAAAAAATGTTATGCCACTGGGGGAGAAAAATTTGGTGTGATAGAGAAATCCTAGAGGCGGCCTTCAGCAGCTTCATCTGGGAATGAGCCAAATATACTAATTTGACAGGTCAGGAAACCTGAAGGCTTCTAATGCTCATAGCATAGCTTTCCACCCTGCCTCTTCCAATCTTAAGCCTTTATCAGTTCTGTAAAAGATTATTTCAAATGAGAGCACAAAGAATATTTTCCTCTGAAGCATGGGTGGATTAGAGATTTTAGTCTTTGGGCATTACTTTCACAGCTTGTTTCATAGTTCTGTCCTACTTTGAGGAGTTTTGTTCAGCTGAGAAATAGATTTGAAATAATTGTAAAGTAACTTTCTCTTCAAATGCAAGGATGACTTACTTTGTTTTGTATTCTCTGTATGGTTAAGTGGGAGTTAATTTGGTTTTAGAAATGAACAGCACCTGGATTGTAATGGGCATGCACTTAGACTTAAGTGTGACAGAAACCTACATTTACTGAAGGGAACTTAATTTTTGTAAGGACATAATTATCGAACCAGATTTTTTTTTTTTTTCATAGAGAGTGAACCAAGTACACAGATGGTCAAATGCTAATACTGTGAAGTGCTCTGCAACACACCTAACACTGTGCCCTGCCTCCCACGTAACAAAGGAAAGAGGCAGATGTGAAGTGTATACGGCACACCATGTTTATAAGTAGGTTTAAGACTGAACTTAGTGAAAGCTGTGCAAATACATAAATGTATGCTAGAATTAAAAAAGAAAAAAATGGGCTTACTGCTTTGTATTTATACCAAAGTTCAACAGGGTTTGTAAAGGTACTTTAAAATCAGCAGCCTTTATATTTAGGCTCCTTAAACTTATTTTATAAGTGTCTTGGAATCGAGTTGCTAATTCTTTTAGTTAATCTGCAGTAGCACAAAATCTTTTTATGCTTGAAGCAATCCATCATCGTCTTAGAGGAAACATGGAAATAAGTTGTCTTTTGTGAAGTGTCCAGCAAGTTGCCACATTTTGAACTGGTGGAGAAGGATCAGTTTCAGGGTTTGAATTCTGACCGGATTGTGTGTAATTTAAATCCCTGTGCATGGTGAGAATGGGAGCAGGCCTCTAGCTTTATACCTCTTCTACTGGAAGTGTTTACAAGAGACACATTCTTATGCTGAAAACTCATGACGGTAAGTAGGCTTTTTTGTATTTAAACCATAACAGTCCGAGTCATGTAACACTTGCAGAATATTTAGATTATACTGAGGACTTCTAAAAAGAAAAGAAAAAAAAATTAATTAAAAATACCCACCACCCTTCTTGGTCAACTTCTGCAAAGATGCACTACTTCAATTCATGTGTGGTGCTGTCCTTGTGCCCGAGGAACTGTTATAAACCTTCTGCTAGTTGCAGACCACTATATCAAAGGGTTACTTTTTTGGTAATAAATTACTTGCAACTGTTTGTCTTGTATCTATCTGGTTTTGAGGGCAGAAGTATTTTAAGGATTCTTCTGACTAGTTGTGTTTCAGTTTGGATTTTGTGATTCTAACGTAACAGACCTTCAAATCTAAGCATAAGATTTAAAATGGAAACAGATCCCTCTACATTTACACCTCTTCCTTTGGAAATGTTTGTGACACACCTTTCCCCCCCCTTTTTTTTTTTTCCTTCCACTTCGCTGAAATGAGTAGTCATAGTTAATGCTTGCTTTGTCAATTCTTGTTACAAGGGAAATGTAGTACGAGTAGGGAATTGATATACACCTTTCCCATGCCTAATTGATAATAGTTTTATCTTAAAGTTTGGAAAAAGCATAGGAAAATATATTTTTCCTAATTCATTCTGTAGAAACGGGTAGACAGAGTATATGATGTCTTGGTTTTGTTTTCCCCTCTATCCTGACCAAGTGCACTTTGCGGAGTTCTTTGTGTCACATCGTGACTGGTCTGGGGGAAGTGCTCATTTCCAGTTCTAATCCAAGTTCATCTAATGGTTTCTTTCTAATATGGAAGTGAAAAATCAGCTTTCAGCTTTGTGTCTTAAACAGAATCCCAATACATAGCATTGGTAGCAGCAGGAGGGGAAAGGCAAATGTCCAGCAGAAGGAATACTGAATGCATGCTGCTAAACTGTTCAGTTCCTCTGCTGTACAGTGTGCCACCTAGACATGGTTTGCACACTTACGGCTGCCCAGCATGCACAACGAAATCTGCAGTAAGCCTAACCAGAAGGATTATAGAGAGGGTGCTCCCTGGCTGGCATCTTGCTTGTGACCTCTGGTTATGTGCTTTCTGCGCTTTATTCTGTGGCAAGTGCTTTTGCGTGCACTCCTCTCTTACTGCAGCCCTGAGTTGGTTGGTCATCCACTGAAGGAAAACAAACTAAGAAACTGAGATAAGAAAGTGTTCCAAGGAGTACACTCCAGCAGATACCAAAAAGCCCTGCTTCTGTTCTAGTTTGCAGAATTTGATACTGTTTCTAGCTTTCTCCTGATGGCCAGTGACTTGTTCTTGCCTGATTTAAAGAACTTGTTAGCAAATCGGTTTCTGTCAAGAATTTTCTGAAATTTGTTAAAGGAAGGAAAATTACCCTGCCTGTCACTTCTTAAGGTGACAAAGGATGAATCAAAAGTTGTTTGGAATCTGAACACTAAATTATACAGGAAGAGGGTGGCTTTTGGTTTTACAGTCCAACAAAAACTTAATACTGTACCTTAATAATGCAAATTTATTACTACTATTTCATGGCTTCCTTGGAAAAAAGCACATCATTTATTGTGCATGCATTAATAGGTCTTGCCTGTGCGTAGAAGCAGGATGTTTTACAGTTGGCGAGTAAGGAGTTATGCCCTGATTTAAAAATTCAGTAATCATAGAAGAGAGAGCTGACTCAATGGTAGGAAAGGTATCTAAGATGACAAAAATCTTATAATAGATGAGAGAATTAAATGATTGCCAGGAAACTCCCATGCAAAAAATGAGCAAAACAGGAACAAAAAGATCCTCTTGGCATAATGAAATCTCTATTCTAAACACAGCTGAAACTAGTTAAATAAACTGAACTAGGCAAGATTGATCAAGTTGGTCTGGAAAAGCTGTTACCCCTCTTAGTATGGGCCACCATTCCCTAGTAGATTAAAATAGAAGTTTTGGGGTGGAAGATGAATTTTGTTTTCATTTTCTACAGAAGAATTAATCAATGATTTTTAATGTCAAGATTTGGAAATGACTAGTTATCTGCGCTCAATGTAGTCACCCATCCAACTTAATGATGAGATGCCCTGAAAGCATGTATTTGCTTTTAAGTATGTTTTAAAAAATCATTTAAAAAGGAATGATTTGATAACATTCCAAATATAACTTTCAGCTGGTATACTACTTAACTTAAAGTAGACCAGCCTTTGTATTTTTTAGAATTTTATGTTTCTAGGTACATCAAGAGTAACATAACTTCTGGAGTATCTTCCTGTATCATGAACTTCCCCCCTTTTTATCTGTACACTACTGTATTAAAGAAAGTCAATATTCAATTGTTGTGGAAGAGCACCATGCCTTGAATTCATTAGGGGACTTGGAGGTTGAACAGTGGCGAAACAAAATAGTTACTTTCTTTGTGGGATGTATGTACGTGGTTGCCAAGAAAAGGTGAGAAGCAGGAGGAACCCTTATTCTTGTACAAGCAACACAGATTCACTTGGCATGAGTGTGCTATTGTTCAAATAAAACTGTTACTTTTCTTCTTTTCAGTCATGTGGAGATCTCCATCTGTACAGAATCTTGATTCAGAATTCATGAGTGATCCAAAATAAAGCGGCTGTATTAGTGAGTCTGGCACTCTTATAGCATGAACACACTAATTTCTTAAGGTTTTGCTGTTCTGTGGCTTAATTGGGAACTCTTATCATTTTGAGTCACTGAAGGCTTTCAGGAAGGGAGTGGTTAGTTCCCTAGGATGAAAACACTAATCAGAAAGTCTCCTCAACCCTCTGACACTTGAAGCATGGACTATATATACAAAATGATCTATGTTTTCTGGCATGAGTTAAGGACCCTGTAGGTACTTTTTATTGTTCTTCATCTACTGAGATGATAGATAGACCAATCTCCTGGTCACCTGTGGTCATTTTAATTAGCATGTTGAAGAAATGAAACAGTTATTTAGAAGGGAACGTTATCTTTATATATTTCTGTATTTCTGGCTTTGTACGTGTTTTCTTCTTGTACAGGAATAAAGGGTGTGAATGGGAATAGAGTTTGGATTGCAGAGTGCTGCAAGTATGCGTAAACTATGTTCTCTGGAGATGAAAGCAAAACACAAGGTCTTTTATGACTGCACACCTTGGGCATACAGGGGTCCATATCAATGCATGGGATCCAAAGAAAGGACAAGCTCTCCAATAAGCAAATGTTGGAGCAGGGTAGTGCAGCAGCATCAGGAGACTGCTAAAGTCGTTGCTACTGTGGAGAGAAGCGATCAGTGTGCATGACATTTAAGATGGTGAACAATGTCTCCTTGAAGACCCAGAAACTGAGGACCACTCAACAGCTGGGTCCTCAGTGTAAAGCTCTCGAACAAATCCTTGCATATTCGTACTTAGGCCTCCAGAGCATGTAAGAGTTGGGAGGAGAGCGCAGGCTCAGCTCTGTACCAGGATACCCATTCCTGAAAAAAGATACTGAAAAGGGCACACAGATGTTCAAGGATGCCTATATTCAATCTGAAAGAGTAAAGTGGTGAGCTAAGCACGTTATGGGGGCTTCTTCCCTTATGTTTTTCTTTTGCTTGGCTGATAACTGAGCTCAGCATTGGAGTGGAGTTCAGCATGGTGTCACTGCTTGATGTGATGACACATGAGATGGTGTCATTCCTGAATGAACAGGAGCAGAAATACGACTTGCTTCCATGTGGGAAAGTGGTAATGCGCTGCTGTCATTTGTGTGCGGACAGCTGCCAAGATAGCGTGGCGCTTTCTGGAGTGGTCTGCTGAGGTTCCTGCAAAGCAGGCAGCGAGGGCTTGCTGGATAGCTTTCCTTCAGACAGCTTCAAATTGCAAATGCAGTCATGACATTTGATTCAAGGAATCAAAGTAATAAAGTGAAGTAGAAATCCAAGAAGAGCGTAGGGTATGATATAGCTTGCAGAATCAGCTGCTCCAAGCTGCTGGTCTGTGGCAGGCCAAGATTGCCATTCTTTCCTGAATATGAACGCACGTAAAGCTATTTTTTTTTTTCCGCAATAATAAACTTTGTGTGTTTGATATTCTAGTAATTAACTTCTCAATCAGTGACAAAAGGGATATGGGAAGCTGAGAGAAGGGATTCAACTGTGATGGACAGGCAAGGATGAAGACGTGACATTCCAACAAAGTGCTTATATTTGAAATTCTTTTATATGGAGGAAAACTGGGCTCATATGGGCCTATCCAAGACTGTGCATTTATACGTTACCTTGTGATGTATAGGTAGCTTGTAACACTTCGAGGTATGGTGGCTGGCTAGTGGAAAACTGGGCAAATGTTTGAGACAACAAAAGATAAATTTACAGTTACCGAGTGGTTGCACATAAACATCTACTGTTGTAACAGAAAAATTATTTAGCCCAGTTGCTGGTTTCTGGAAATTCCAAAGTACACAGGACTGTATCTTTACGGCGGAATGTCTCGTCTCCAGGGTTTGTTTTTCTTTGTGTGTGTGTGTGAGATATAAGGTTTCATGATTAATTTTATTTCGATGTTTCTCCAGTATTATAACTTGTTCAAGTGTTTCAGAGAATCTTGTAAACTGATGGTTTGTTTCATTGATTAGGTAAGAGTTTTGTGTAGGAAAGACTTTGTAATGACAATTGAAACTATACACATAATTGCATAGTTTCCACTCTATAAAAAGTGATCTGCAAAGCTGGAAGATATCATTAGACTTGTGTTTATAACTCAGGATGGCCTCATTTCACCAGCTTTTCTTGCAAATTAGTTCCCAGATGTCAGAAGTATTGTCTGGTTGCCAGCTATTGCATAAACTCCTGAAGTGTGAGATATGACATACGCTCTTGTACTGACCTCAGCTGTCAACAGGAAAATAAATGATCGTGAAATAGATTGGATGAAGCAAGATTCAGAAAAGCAAACTTAATATCTAATTTTAAGTGGCCTTTGATTATGCAACTATCACAGTTATATCAGAGATACATGATTTTAACATTTCTCAACTATGTTAGTTAAAAACCTTGTATTCTTGGATAACCGTAAAACCTTTGTACAGACTGGCAGCCGTGCTTAAAATCTCTAGCTATCTGCCTTCTAACAGCACTTGCGTGTAATGTAGAAATACAAACCAATACTTTTAAAGTTCATCTTGGGTGGGGAAAGTGGCTCCTGAGCTTGTTGATGTCTTTCTAAGATCAGATGCTTCCAGTTTGTGCCCTGTGTGTTTTACTACAGAATGTTGTGGAGTACAAGCTGCCTCAATGTCACACGTAACATCTCTGCCCCATGTTGTACATTGCGTGGCAGCATGAGTCTCCAAAATGACCTCTTGGAAAGGTCAGCTGTTCATTGCTGGATTTTCTTGGGGTCTTGGCTGGATTCAAGAGGATCAGGCTGCTCTGTCTGTATTACACTAGTGTTGTGTTGGCCCCAGAGGTTGGGATGTTGAAATGTAGATCCTGGTACATAGCAACCCTCCTGCCTCATTCCCAGAATAACCTATAAATCTCTTGGACAAGATCATAGTTGGGAAAGGCCTTCATGTCCTGAGGAAGCAAGGTACAACTGGTGTATCCAGGTCTGAGAGGGGTCAGCTGGGCTGTAGCTGCTGAAACAGACTTTTGCTAAAAGCGTGAAAACATCCCTGTGTCCTGTGCTTCATCCTGTTTTCCCCTATTACTGCATTTTACAATCTAAAGCTTAGTGTTTAAACTATGACTGTAGTCTTGCATTTTTATTTTTCTAGTGACTTGGTTGACTTCTGTAGCAGAGGCACTGGTTTCATTTGGGTTTTTTTGTGGGGTGTTGTGTGGATGTGTTTTTTTGTTTTCAATTTAATCACAGTCCTGCGGAATCTGACAAGGTTGCTATTGTTGATCTTAGTCCTCAAAAATCACAAGCTAGTTCCTAGGACAACTGCATTATTTTTCTAGTAGGATTTTATTTATTTTCTATTTTTATGAATTTTGGAAAAAAAACGTTTTTCATGTTTGCAAGCTCTCTGTGCCTGAGCTAAGCCTTAAAAAAATTCTAAATAAATGAGACTCTTCAAAAATCTCATATTTCTAGAAGCATAAATGCATAATATCATGAAAATGCAGGTAATATCTTTTATACTTGCTGTTTAATAATTCTCTTGCTTATTCCATGTGTTTGTCAATTTGATTGATATTCATAGCTAGCTATAGTTGTCCTGTAGTACCTATAGGTACCTATAGTCATCCATACACATATGGATGAAGATATGACTGATTAAACAGCTGGTCAGGTAGGCAACATATTAATGAAGACATAGAAAGTCATTCCAACTAGACTAGACAACTGGTCAGATAGACTCACTTTGTTCTTTTGGCTTTTTTAGCTTGCTTTTAAAATATCAAGCTCATTCTCCTAAATAAGAGTGCTCTCCTGTGTTACTCAGCATGAATACAAGGGAGTTGACCGTAGCTTGCAGCAGCATTGCCTTATTCTAGATTTGCAGAATAAAATGATTAGTATCGGGCAGATGGCAGACAGTTTGCTGTAAATCATGCAGGGTTGTCAGCTCACCAGTCATTGAATCTCACTCTAAAAAGTGACACTGGGTTAACGATCTAATTTTGTACAGGGACAATTGCACTCATGGAGTAGTTTTTCACTCAAATAGGTTTGTAAAACGACTCCACTGTACGTTTTCTTAGGCTATTGTTATTTCTTCATTTAATTTAATTTGTTGTCTATGTGCAGACTCATTAGATGGCTTTATAATCAAATTGCAAGGTTGGCCATAATTGTGCGGTCAGAAGTGGCTAATGGGTTCAATTCTAACTGTAAGTTCTAGCTGAAAGAGCTGGGAGAGGGTAACTCTGCAGAGTTTTTAAAAAGAAAATTAGCTTAAATTGAGTTTTTTTCAGTTTAGAATTAAAAAGATATGTCCCAATCAGAATGTACATCATTGTTAATTTTTAAGAACTGTAAATGTTACTAGAGATGTAATGCTGAAATGGTATATATAAGATACTTGCTGTGTTCTTGTTTTAACAAAAGTTCCAAATCTCAGTGCACCAAATCTTGGTGACTTTTTAATCCGTGAGTGCAAACAAATCTCTTGAATAAAGAAATACAAGCTGGTAGTTTACACTGAATTTATGTAAGGTTTATGACCTGATGTCTTTTTGTGTGGTTTGGACTTAGAGCAGATTTGAGGGGGAATTTTTAGTTTCGGTTTTTGTTTGGACAATTTTTTTTTTTCCTGAACCCATTACGTGCCAACCTGAAATGCTTGTATTTTGCAAGAATGCCATAGTGGCTTCCTCAGACTCTTGCAGAAAATGCCAGTTGTGTAAGTTCCCTGTGCCAGTCAATTGAAGAATAATAAATGGAGTGGGGAAATAATTTTGGATTGTTTGTTTAGAAAAACTAAGAGTTCTAATGAAGTCATGGTTATTTTTTCTGTTTTGTTTACTCGGATGATGGTTCGAAAAAACATACTTAAACTTGAAATGTTTTGGCTTCTATAGGGCATGCTCTAGTGGGTGAAAGATCTTAACATCTGTTGTTGATGTTTTAAATAATACATAAAATGCTTATTTTATGTATATGTATGTGTTCATGTATACAGACAGCTATGAGAGTTTTGGACCCATCTGCTGCAAAACTTGATTGTTTTTTTTTTCACCAGAGAAATGCTCTACTGGGAAAAATTTCCGTACTTCTGAAACAGATTTTCTTTCTCACATCTAGGCAGTCACTTTCATAAACTGTAAGACAGGACCTGCAAAGTTAAGCTTCACTTTCCAATGTCTACAACTTAACTAGGGGATTTCCTTCAATTTATGGGGAATTTCTTCTGTCCTCTGAATTATTTTTTGTCTGGAACATCTGAGATCATTTCTTGGCAAAACCTTACTTGCACTGTTTTCTAGCTACAATTAAAATATTTTTTTAAACATTAAGGTGTATTTTGCATGCTGTGACATTTTTACAGAGTAGATACTGTGGTGAGAGACTGGAAGGATGCTCGAGATGTAGTTCCCACCATTTGCATTTAAATTCCAAAGCAGGCAAAGAGCTGGCCTCTTTCCCTTTCTGTCTTTGTTAGTATAACAGGCCCTGAAAAAGGGGAGACTTGCATCGGTTTTTAATGCGTACAGCTCTCCTCCCCTGTTTCCCCTTAAATAGCAGCCATCTGAAGTGTGCCTATGCTCTTTGATCACTCTGCCTTTACCCTTTCTTGTCTAGGAGCAGGGGAAAATTCCTACTGTCATCTCTGGAGTAGGACTCATTGGCTACAGCAGAATGAGATGAATAGCAACAAGGACAGCAGAAACTGAGCTACTTAGCAGAGATAGAGGCAAGGAAAAGTTATTTGAAGTAAGAGAATAGTCTTAACATTTCTGTGATGATACCTCTGTGGCTAACTGGGCTTTATCCTAAATAAGAAGTTCCCAAGACTGGCTCATTGGGAAGGATGAGGTGAGCCAGCTGGCTTAAAGAACAGGGAGATTACAGGATGTTGACTCTGCCATAGTTTCCTGCAGGAATGTTTCATGAAACTGCTTAAAAGTTTTAATGGATCTTCCTAATTTCACTTTTCCTATAAGCAGTTTGTGTGGTTATCGTAACAATGCTTCAGTAATAGGAAAAGTACAATTGCATCTCTCGTGGTTTGTTCCCAAAGCAGCCATGAGACACTCTGTATAAACTGTTTGAGGATTCTTGTCCAAAGGGGGTTTCTTCTTTGACAGTCAGATGCTTGCCTGAGAAGACTTTAAGCATCTGTTGAAAACTAATTTTTGTTCACTTTTACTTTGCAACAGTGTTACCGTAAACTAAGCACTTTTCAGTATGTTGGAGATTCCAATATAAAAAGAGATGAGATGTATAAAAAAAGGTACATTAGAGATTCTGATATAAAAGCTAAATTCGAAGACAAATGTGAGAAGCAATAATTAAATGCAGAGTGACTCCGTTTACAGCTTAATGATCGTGTGATTTGATGGAGGAAAACTTCCCATGTGTAACTTTATGCTGAAACACTTCTGTGAGTGGTGGGGGCTGTTTGTTTTTTTTGTTTGTTTTGGTTGTTTTTTTTGTCAGCCTCACCAATTAAAGTTTTCAAGTTCTTTTTAAAAATATCTATCCAGATGTCTTAGACCATCTCAAAGACACTTGATTTATTAAGAAAGTGACTGTAAGTCTGTAGGAGTTCAGTGTCTGTTGTACCCTCATGTTCTCTGAATAGTGTAGCAGAATTTACGGGCTTTTCAGAGTTAATACCATATTTACATTTAATCTCTTCTTGCAACTTTAATAAAAAGCAATCTAATAGAAAGAGTCCAATTCTTCAGACGCTGAACATATTCTGGGTAGTGTTGGATTTTCTTACAGAAAGTTGTTGGGAAGATGTGACTGCAATCATTCTTTTAAGATGTTTTATCCTTAATTGTATTCAAAGTCTTCACCTAAAAAAAGTGCTTGTGGAGATGTGCCTTTTTTGCATCTTTTAAAATTACTTTTTAATTAAAAATCTATTTTTTAAAAAAAATATCTTTGACTTCTAAGACTATTTGGTCCACTGGAGAGCTAGAGCAGCTTGCTGACATCATTGTAGCCTGAAGAATCATCTCTATGCTTTCAGTACTTTTATACTTTCAATATGAGGCACTTATATACATTGACATCCTTCTTTCAGATGTTAGGTTTTATTATGATTTATTTGAACTTGTATGTAATATTTTCTAAAGACACCTCCAAATGAGACATAAGTACATGTTATGAAGTGACAGACTCAATAATTATTCTGTCTTCAAGAAGCTGATGTAGGCGTAAAAGTAGACATATTTCCTACAGTAAGATTTTCTGTAGTAAAATACCAAAAGGAAAATTTGAGAACCCTCCGTTTGTTTTCAAGGTCTTCTAAGAATACTAGGAAGCTTGTACTTTTGCGTTAACATTTACCACTTAATGAAATTTCAATGAGGAGAAACCATAAAATGCAATGGCAGAGAAACTTCAACTGTAGGGTCTGTCTAGTGCAGCATAAAGACTTAACGTCTCTTCATGATGAAGTTTTAAAGCTACATTTATAGTGGAATACCACTTCCTATGTATCATTTATCCTGCACTGTCACATTCTTCTCCTCCCGCCCCCTCTGGTTTTAGTCGCTTTTTTTTTTTTTTGGGAAGAAGGTGTTTTTCTGTTCCTCTGTAAAAGATGACTGGCAAACAAGGTGAAGGGCATTGCCAAGAACATCAGACACTTGAGTTCTGAGTCTAATAGTTAACCCTTGAGAATATATATTTGAATAGTAATGTGTTCATACTGTCTATGGGCTGCTCCATGATTACAGGAGTGCTGTGAAAAGAGTAGAAGTCAATCTTAGTTTCCTCTATTTCATCAAGACTGAAAATGTAACCTGCTGTGGTGAGGCAGCGTGTGACATTTAAAAGGGTTTTAGAGTGTGGTGTGGCATTTGCATTAATACGTCACGGAACAGTTGCACATACATCATGAAAACCCATGCAAGGCACATCTCATAGTTTGAACACCTGCATTATGTTAATAACCACAAAGTGTTGTGACTTGCTTGTTCTGGGAGCCCACAAGTTGATTCCTTAAAGTGCCTAAAATTCTTAGAGCTGCTCATGGGACTTCATAAACAGCTGCATGGATATGCAGAAGGGAAGATTGCTGTAAGAGAAATAAGGGAAAATACACAATGTTTTACCTATTCAGTGATATCCTATCTTATACAGACAGTAAGGCCTCTCCTAGCATTTCTTTTTTCCACTGTAAGAATTGACTTTCAGCATAAATGGCTAAATTTTCAATCAGAGAACTCAGTAATGCTGAACAACTTTGCATGATCTGGCCTCTAAATCCCTATTTCTAATGTTGTCGTTAGTTCCTATAATCCGAGTGACTGATGAATTGCTTGTGTCCCTGTGAGGTAACTGCTCAGTGCCACGAGCACTGGGTTAAATGCTGGCCGAACGGATAGAGTTCATTGTTTATGACTTCTTGGAAAAGGATGGTTGAAGAAATCGTCCATGTTCCCTACTTTATTGTTTACTAGTATATTGCTATTCAAATATCCCTATTGTTACACTTAAGGGAACTACGTAATTATTCAGCACAAGTGATCTCGAATTGATCAAGCTAAGGACGCCCCACTAAGGTCACATTTTAAAAACTTTAGCCATACCACTAGTTAACATAATTGTAGGCCTCAAACTAAACTTACTTCAGCTGTAACTGAATATACAGATATAGCAGAATTACAATGTAAGTTACTTTATTAAACTCGAAGGGTTTCTTTGTTTATATATGTGTCTATGTCCAGTATTTACCTCTTGTAAAACCTAACTGCCTTGGAATCTTTACTCATTTCAAAAGCTTTAGTTTGTATAATAAAAAAAATAAATTTAAAAAAAACCCAAAACCCACCCCCCCCAAATATCTAAAACCCCAAATCCATTTAAGTAACACTTGCTGACTCCACACAGACTGCAGTTAAATGTAAAACAAACTACTTCATTTTATTATTTCTTGTTACAATCCAAATTGGATTGTAATTTTGCAATATATAGCTACAACGAGAAAGGAAAAAGCAGTGTTTTTCTCAATAATAAATGTGCTCAAAAGGTAAAGATCATCTGAAGTTAGTATTCTGCAACTGAGTTTACTCCCCTTCTTGTGACTGACCCTGGATAATGCTAGTGTTATCTTTACATTGCTTTTGTACCTTGTTTTTTATCCCTGTTGAACAGTGACAGTAATTGTGTTATCAATTCCCTTCTTTAGCAGGAACTTCATGATTTCTATCTTCCGCTCTTAATCTTAGCTAATTCTGACCTGATTGTGCCTGCCACAACTGAAATAGGTGCAGAAGACTTAAATATTGGAGGATGCTCACTGCAGTTGTGTCTGATGGGAAGAGAATTCTCTTCTTCATAAGGGTCAAGTTCAGATGGAGCAGTGTTAGTTAAATGGTGTCTTCTTAAGAATACACTGCTGTTTACTTTTATAGCATATTTTACAGTTGTTTGAATTTTATAGTTTGTACTGTACTCTTGTTTAGTTTGAAAATGCCGCTCCCATTGCTCTTTAAACATTTGCATAATGAGTCACAGCAGTGTCTCCAGAGGGTTTGCTCCTGCAAGGTCAGGAGAGCATCTGTCTGAGCAATGCCCTTTTCCATACCCCTGGTTCTTCAGCCACTTGCTTGGCATCATCACTTTGGATGCTTATTTACTTGGGAGCTGGAGAGGAGGAGATATGGAGTCTAAGGCAAGAGGCTGCAATTACACTTTTAAGAAGCTTCGTGAATAACAAGCTAGTCATAAAAATGGTACTTAGAAGTGTCAGTTAAATGTATGGGCTCATCTGGGTTTATTGCTGAGTAATCCCTTGTTTTCTGGCTTCACAGGCATCTCAGCGAATGAGACCTCAATACTCTGGTTTGTAAGGAGTAACTTATTTCTCTTAAATTTGCTGCTTCAGAGTGAACATAGCTAACTGTGAGGTAAAACATTACACAGTGTAAGCTTATCTGGATCTAGCAGAAGAAAAGTAAGGCCCTAAGATGCTTCTGTATTTTTTTCAGTTGAACCGAAAAGGTGCTAGCTGGTGACTCGCCCTGTTACTGCAGGGTAGCCAGGAGCATGGGCTGCAACCTGTAGTTGCAGCTCAGCCAGGAGCTGCTCAGAGACACCTCAGACTCGGCCAGAGTTGCTCAAAATCTTCCACTAATATTCTGTAAGGTAATTTCTATGATAGTGATGTTAACCCACACAACACAGTATGCTTTATAACTCATTCAAATGAGAACAAACAAAAAAATTGCAGTGTCATATGTCCAGTAAAACGTGCAGTATAAATATGAGTGTAAAATTGCCTCAGACATGAACACAGTAGTAGTCTTCCAGGATAATTATAATTCCTCTCACATTGATTTACTATTTACAAGATGCTTGTGGTGTAATTTCAGAAGAGAAAAATGCATAGTTCAGTTGAACAAACCAGCATAAATTTTCCTTCCCAAGCTGAGCATGCCACATGATTCCTTAGTTCATTTTCTTCCAAGTTTTGCATTTATCGATGGTGTTTGTCACTGAAAAAATTTTCTTGTAGCTTCCTCATTCCAACTCCTCTTATTTCCTATTGCACTTACTGCACCCTCCACTTCTCTTCCCTAACTCTAGGATAATTTGTTTAAAAAAACCACAACAAACAGACAAAAAAAGGGGGTATCATGTTCTTTCCAAGCTCTTGGAACTTCCTTTGAGCATCTGAAACATTTCATGGCTAGATGAAGATAGGAGATGAAATTCCAGATGCCCCCCCAAAATTTAAACCTCTTGGACTGAGGAGCTTGCTTTGATCCTAGCTAATGTCTGAAGGGGAACAAGTTATTGCTTACTTGGTGGTGGGAGGAATGAAATTGTAGAAACCTGTTGTCACCCCCATTTTACCTGTTGAATGTGGATGGATATACATGGTTGTGTCATGTGGACTCATTGTAGGTGCTGAGAAACTGAGGGAAAGCTGGGGTTGCTGGAGGTGTAATGCTGTTGGAGAAGACTGGGCAGAAATGCTTTATCCCTATCACTGTGGGTAAATACCTGGGTGAATTCAAACTTGGCAATATGAAAAGTCTGCTGTGTGTTGTGTGTGCCCTTTGGCCTTGCTTTGACATCTGATGTTTTTAGGTCTGAAAATATTCTATGTAAAAATTGAAAGCCTGTGTTGTGCAAACTGTAGCCTTTTTGGAATTATAACAAAATCTTTGACAGAGACATCCCACTTTGGTATTTTATGCTTACGCTGGCACAATTCCTAGTACAGGTTCAACAAAACACGAATTTGTATCTGTAATGAAGATAATATCTTTGTAAGGAGACTGTTTGCCATACAATCTTGGAAGTAGAAATGGGATGTAAATAACAGAAGTGAAATACTAAGATTTTGCAGTTTGTGTATCTTGGGTTGAGTAGCCGTAGAAGAAGGGAGCACCTATGAAATGGAAATCTTCAGTAGATATCTACTGTTGCTCTGGTGCTAGGTACTGTAAAGCAGTTACAGATCACTGGAAATGGCAGAGCTTCAGTGATGACAAGATTTCTGATAAATTCTGCCATGTCTGTTCTTTAGAATTTTTAAGGGAAAAGTTTACAAATGGAGGACTGAGGTCTCTTGTGACAAGGAGCTACCTCAACTGAGAATACAACATCACAGAAGGGAGTATTCCTATGTCTGTATTCTGTGCTAAGAGTGTTTTAGACTCTCACTTATAAGGAATTCTCCCAGGGCAAGGATGGAAGAGAACAGAATGCTTTTATGCATATCAACTTCAACAGCAAGACTGTTTTCTCTTTGAGACAGCTGTTGAACTGCTGATGACAATGAGAGTGTAGTCCCAACAGTGGTGTCTCAGCACTGTTGCAACATATGTATATTTTTTTATCTCACTGTACTTTTCCGCTCTTTCCTAATTTCTGTCCACCCAGCCTCCCAACAGTCATCAAAACCACCAGAAGTAAGCTTTATTACTCAAATGAGTATGTTCCTTTTCCCCTCTTGTGTTGACATACAAAGTCTAGAAAGGGATTGTATTTCTCAAAGCAATTTTTTTTCTTTAAGCTTTCTGATGTGAAACATAAAATAAATATATAGCATTAATCTTCAACAATTGGTCTTATAATTTGCCAATTGCATGACCACATAGCCTTACTAAGCATATAGTCATGATATATTTTTATAGTGTATGCTTTCATGTATGTTGGCACAGCATCTTCTGATTTGTCTGGTTGATATCTTCTTCCAGCCTTTTTAGAAGGATATTGGTGTCATCTGTCCCCCCTCCCCTCCCTTTTTTTTTTGTTATGTATTTCCTTTCCATTTGTTTAAAGACTACCATGTGTGTGTCAGAGCAAAAGACTTTGGTCAAACATGTTTTCTTAAGATAGTATTTGCTCATTCTGTGATCTGGAGTGTTCAGCAGGAAGTTGTCTAAGAAATCTCAGTTAAGGCCCATACAAGAATTTATCTCTCTTTATTTTAACTAAAACCCATTGGAATCAATAATGAAGTGTCATTCCAAATTTCCACATCATGGGCTTGGAAGTGAACCATGCAATATATCTGATAGAAGGGGAGCTGAAACCAGGATTTTAGTGTCCCTTCCTTTTAATGCTAGTGGAAGCTGCAAAATAAACTAATATACCCAGGTATCTACCACATAAGTGGTTTCACTTTTAATGAGAACAGAAGGCTCTTGATGCTCAGTGGGCATCACGTACTGGAATGCCAGAGAATTGCCGAAGTTGTTCTTCCTCGCTTGGCCGTGTGGCTTGATGCTTCTGTGCTATGGGAGAAACTGGACTGTTAGCCCTCCTAGAATGGGGGCCCTAACAAAAAAACCTTGTTTCTATTTTTTTTTTAATGTTTGTCAGTCCAAACGAGATTACTTATCCATCTGTTTGACTTGCATCTTGTGTCTATGCTCAAACCATTAGAAATGGTTAGAACTTGCATGAGTCAAACACTAGCTTAGATAATACTTAGGCCACCTCACAAAACCCTAGTACCAAACAGACCCTTTCCAGCCTGGAGCAAGAGCAGGGGGCTCTGTCTGACACCTTTGAGCTGGAAGTCCCTATGCCCTTGCAGACTAAATCATGGATGGTTTCACTTTGCCAGCATAGGAACTTGGTAGGTATTCTTCAATTTCATCACAGCTGGCCATTTCAGGTTCTGCTGTTACTATCCACTGCACCTCTGGAACAGTTGCATGGTTTGTCCAGTCTCTGCAGCAGAACTGTATCATTGTCACCTCTGGCTGCAAAAGGTCAGATCTGGAAATGAGTAGCAGCAATGTGTCTGAATGTCCAGTTAAAGAAAATTGAGTCCTGTTAAAGTGCTTGTGATATTCTAAATGTGCAAAAATTGACTGGATGACTCTGTCAAATCTCATCAGTATGTTGCCTGCAAGAATGACCAGATTATTTTGATTTTATATTTGCAACTGGTTTGTCATCCAGATTCAGTTATGTTAATTGTAACACAACCCTGTCATCTACCTTCTTGAAACAACACCGGGGGACAGCTGATTTTGCTGTTAGTTGTGGAGTATCAGAGCTGGCCATCTTACTCACAAATCATCATCTCTGATACGGTAGCTTTGAACTGCAGACTGAGCTGCAAGTGATTTGGATGCCCATGTGTAGCCTTGAAAGGATCATTGTGTCTAGCTGGAGCTAGGGTGCCTGACTGTTCTTGCCCTCTTTCCCCACTCCCTTTGGTTAAAGAATAAAAGCTTGGGTTATTGACGCTATTTGCAATATCCAGTGTGCTGCGCTTTTTCAATAATTCACCTACTTTCATTTATATGGAGGTGAGGTGATCGGAGAGCTGTGTGTTGGATAACTTCCCTGAGAATTTTGTTCCAAGTTGCTCCTGACCCCAAAAGCCCCATGCTACAGATTTCACATGAATGGCTTGCTCCTTATGTCTCAATAGTGACACTGGCATTAGTGTATGCCAAAAATACAGAAATCCTTTGACAAAAATGTCCACTCCATCTGTCGTAAAACCAGACAGACTTCTTGAAGTCTGCTCTCCTTTTCTTAAAGTATGCACTCACATTATATTTTGGGAAGATGCAGTTCCCATCCTTTTCAGCATGCTGAGACTTCATGTTTTCAAATGAAATTGTGTGAATTGATAATTTGAGAGATGATGTAAGCATCTGATTATTTCTTTTTTCCTTCTCTGTTGAAAATTGGTGTGGGGGTGGTTGAGTTAAGGCTTTGGATGTTCCTATTATGTCTTTGTATTTTCACGTTTTTGCCTCCTTTCTGCAGAGTGAATTACAACTGATGTTCTTTGAGCTCTCATGAGCATTGGGTACTTGTAGAAATTTTACATATTTCTCAAACTCTTGTTCTCATCTTAGTTCTATGCAGTCTAACCTGTTTTAAGTAAAAACTGAGAATAACAGAAACATACAATGAATTGCAAAACGGACAATTCTCCATTTCTATTGGTCTGTCCAGCATACAGACAGATAAACAATGTGTAAGGCTGAAGTCCAGAGGTTTTTCTGTTGTGAGGATTTGGTTTTGTATACAATGCCTGGAGACAATGGCAAATACGTATCTGTAGGTTTGCTTACGAAAAAATTTTTCCTTTTTATTGAGGAGAGGACTCAAAATAAGGGAAACGCTGTGCTTGAGCATAGCCTACCTACAGTACTGTGCCTCTTAATGTGTTGCATGGTTTTGAGATGGAGAGCAGTGTTTGGCACTTGGGGTTCCACTTCGGAATTAAAAATGTACTGAGATAATAAATAAGCATGTTCATAATTTTGGTATGGCAGGACTAGTAAGGGTATCAAATCATCTTGAGCTTGACAAGCTTAGCAAAATGTAGCATATTTTATGAATGCTTAAGATTGGCAGAAATGTAAAAGTTACTCTTCTGAGGGCCAGATGAATTTGGCATCTCCTTTAGATGAGCAAGTGGAGCTAAGGAAGAGGTTGAATGTCATGCTCTGAAATTAATCTCTTTGAAATCATTAATGATCATATAAATATTCATCTTCCACAACTGAATGTGACTATAACGTTGGGGTAGATGGTTTCCTTTGATCAAGGAGTCCCTCCCATGAGACCATGATTTGTTGCCCTTTGGGTGTGCTGACACAGCGGTTGTGTCCTGTAGATTGCGTCACTAAAGCCTTTTATTTTCAGGGTGGTGGTTGTAAACTGCTCTGGGTGAGAACTGACATTTGAGTCCTCCTGCCTCCATGTCTTGTTGGCTGTTTCAGCAACTGAGTGTGACCAGTGAGTTGGAAGATGCTCATGCAACTCTGTCAATTCTGTGCCACAAACATGTGTTCTGTGAACAGCAAAGGCTGCGGATGCCCAGGAGTCCCCTTGTTGCTTCCTTTTAGATTCTGGGAGAGTTTCCAAGTAATTGGAACTTGTAGTGCAACAGTGTGTGTTATCTTAGGCCAACAGAACTGAATAACCAACCTGTAAACAGTGTCCAGTTTTATGCAAAGCCCCTTCATATTGGATGATAAGCTTCTACTTTTAATGCATGTTAGATGGTTTGCTGCTTTGGCTCGTTTAAGCGTTTATTTTGGTATCGGGATCAATTCTGTGTGCAGCACTGGGCATGTGAAATAAAACCCTAGCTTTTGTGCTTAAGCTGATCTTGAGACTGCAAAACGCTCTTAACATTCTGTAATTTCAAAGGGGTAGAGGTTTAGTGGTGAATTATCACCTCTTTTCTAATTTTCTAAAGCATTTTTCTTGATATCACAAGTTTGGCTTTGGCTCAAAGAGCTTGTTTATAGGTTGGCACTTTTTTCATTATTTTTTTTTCCATACCCTTTAGTCTACGAACTACTGACACTACTTCATTGGACTTTTAAAATTCAAGTCTATTACTATTTATATTAAACTTCTGCCAGGTCTTTTATGCCTTTACTGCCTACTATTTGCTTGAAGCGGTGAGCTTTAACCAAGACACCAGACAGAACTGCCAAGACAATCTGCTTATGAATTGCAAGCCATTATCTTTTCTTTAACTCATCTGGAATCTCTCAGTGAGTACACTGGCTTATGCTGTGTGTGCAAATTTTTCATTTTATAGATATTAGAAAAATAGCGTAGGAATATGAGAGAATCTTTCCATTCATAAGACAGAGGCCAAGCAGGCATGTACTGGTGGTACTTTGGAAGCTGCTGTGGTTTCAGGGGTTCTTGCATTTTTGTATCCTGTTTTGGTGGCCAGTTTCACGTTGGAGATTCAGCTAGATTTTTGTTTCTGCTCTACCCCTGCTGTACTAGCAGGAACAGGCTAGAATATAGGAAACAAACATGAATTGCAAATGCATGCTGTGGTTCAAAGTTTTCTAATGTGGCAGAACTCCTCTGCACACTTCATCCTTTTGAAGCCCGTTTACTTAAGTTTTGTTTGATGTGAAGCTGTCTCTTTAAAATAGCATTTTAAAATTTAAATTTCTGTTTGAAGAAATGGGATCATCTCTGCAGGTTACTGAAGAGCTTTAAACTGGTAGTCTGCTGTAAGGCAATAAAATTACAGTGACTTTTAAAGCCAATTCAATTATTTATTTCATAATGTATCTCAGACGGATTGAAATCTCTGTTAAACCTAAGTAATTACTGCAACACTTTGCACAATTAGCTTCAAACTTTCAGGTCAACAGAATAATTACATAAAAATTCTTCCAACTCTCATTTAAGTGGAAGAATAAATTAGATGAAACAGATGCTGTAGATCTTATTTGGTTAAGAGGAGATTTATGGCCTAATATTTTTTGAATCACAATTTCATGTGCACCTGTTTTAAAAGAATGCAGAGGTTGACTTGTAGCCACTGGAAATCTGGGAAGGCAGAAAATAGAAGCTCCAGTCTGTAGGGCTAGGCAGAATGGTATTGAGATGGGAGACAGAAAAATTCCTTGTTTTCCATAGTGTGTGATGTTTTATTAAGTCAGGGTTGAATTTATTCTGATTGGCTTTGGTGCAGATTTCCAATGTATACTTAGTTTAGAAATCAGTGTGTATTTCCAGATGTCATCCTATTACTATTACAAGTAATGTGCCCAAACAAAACACTGATTTGGTGTCATCATGGAAGGCACATTTAAAAAAAAAAAAAACAACAACAAAAAAAACCACCAAAAAAAAAACCAACCACCAAACAACCAAAAAACAAAAAAACCCCCCACAAAAACGGGGTTTGCTGTTTAGACGTGTGTTTCTCTGAAAAGCGAAGGTGTGGGGTGTTTTGTTAGGGGTGGGGTTTTTTTTCATCTTGGGGGAAGGGAGTGGTTCTACTTGATCCCTTGGGATAAGGCAGAAAATTTGGATTTATTTCTTTGTTTTTCTTTTCTTCCCTTGAAATATATTTGTACTAGACAGGGATGGGATATATTTTACAGTGAGATAGAAATGGCTGTGTATTTTAGATAGTATTGGGAAGTTTTAACTTGTCTACAGCTTTCATTTCAAGGAAAGAGATCCTGTTAGGAGTCCATGTGACCATACATTTTGATGGTGTCTTGGTTTCCAATATTGTTCCACTAATTATTTCTAGATAAATTAGCAAGAAGAAAAATATGCTAAATACTTCAGATCAAATGAAGACAATATAGTACAATTTTAGTCCTTTAGTCCTGCTGTAAGTAGAGACATCTTTCTCCCACTATTCTTCTTATTCCCTTACATGTAATGTCCAAAGTCACCTGACAAAGAAAAGACTCTAGAAATAACTTGAACATCACTTCATCCCTTCATATTAGGCATTCTTTTATGCAATGATATTGCTTTAGATTAATAATTAAATATTAGGTGTACTAATATTATCTTTTATATCTGAATTGTGTATAGTAATTCAACACAAACACTTGTGTTGTTGAAAATTATTTTTATCCTCAAGCAGCCCATAAGCCTCAAGCTTTTGGAGTGCAGAAATCGTAGAACCATTTAGGTTGGAAAAGACCCTTAAGATAAAAGGAAGGGCCAGTATTGCCCATTCTTTACTTTATTCTTATACATAAATTTTTCTTGACTTATGTTGTTGTATTTGCCTTTACTAATCTAACCTCCTTACCTTCCTTCAAGAAGCAATGTGGAATTAAATTGTAGTTTTGTGTTAACATGTTGAGAATTGTTTCCTTCCAGCGGTTAGGTACTGCTCCTGATCGTGCAGAGATGGCAAATGAATTTCTAATGGTACCAGTGTGTTCCTGAGCTGCTGATACTGTGAGGAGAAAACATTTCTTGTTGTTTTCTTTAACCTTATTCAGCACTGAAATAAAAAACAAAACAAAACAAAAAAAACCCTCACAAACAAAAAAAAAACCCAATCACATTCCTATGGAAAGACCCCTAAATTGTCCCAGTTACTGCCACATAGGAGCAGAACTAGACAGGACCTAACCTTCATCCTCTTTGAAGGTTTGATGTAAATCTTTCAGGATGCTTTCACAGACTTTTTATTTGGTGGTTTAGTATATTTAAATGCCAGCTTTGCACATTTTAAAATTAGGAAAGGCATCTGGTTTAGTATATGAAGCTGATTCAGTCTGGACATACCTTTGTTTGGTCAGGTGCTGGCACACTAATTAAACTGAAGCCTTTATTCATCTTGCCAGCCTTGTCTGACATGGTTTGAGATGGCTGACATACTAGATTTCACATTGCCTCTGGTAATCTAAAGGAGTAGAACTACATATTTTAAAAGCTGTTACCAAATACAGTGCTTTGTAGCTTATTGTAATGGGATTCTGGTGCTTCCCTACAAAATTTCATCTCTGCAGATTGCCCTTTTTTTTTTTGGCAGTCACTTCCAGGTGCAGTAATGCTAAATATTTTCCGAGTGCAGCTAACCAAAAGGCTTTTATGTCTATTTTAGTGCTAGTAAATCCAGTTCTTCATTTATTTTCATAAGTATTTATGGGTGTCGCAAGATTCTTTGCTTATTTTCCCTGCCATAGAAAATCCTCGGCAGAGAACAAGAATAGTGTTTATACTGCATTTAGAGAAGAATTTCCTGCTGAAGTGGTTGCCTAGGATGTACTAGCTAGCTGTTAATACACTAAAAAAATATTGCCAATTTTACTGCAGCACCTTTTAAAGATGAATTCATCTAATTCTATCTATCCAGAAAACTGGAAATGCAAACAAACTTCTTGATTATGATTTTTTTTCCTCCCTCCTCTAACTACAGGTAGCTATTCTAGTAGCCAGTTCAGTATTTTTCACTTGTAACAAATTGCTTGATGATTTTACGTGATGTTTGCTGCTCTGTTGATTCTTTCTTGCTTTAATGAAAATAACTGAGAGTTTTAGAGGTATGGGACTGTTTACAAGAGCATCTACTGACAGGACAAGGGGGAGTGGCCTTAAACAGGAGGAGGGGAGATTTAGATGAGATATAAGGAATAAATTCTTTACTGTGAGGGCGGTGAGGCACTGGAACAGGTTGCCCAGAGAAGCTGTGGATGCCCCATCCCTGGAGATATTTAAGGCCAGATTGGATGGGGCTTTGGGCAACCTGGTCTAGTGGAGGGTGTCCCTGCCCATGGCAGAGGGGGTTGGAACTAAATGATCTTTGAGGTCTCTTCCAACCCAAACCGTTCTATGGATGAAAAACACTGCTCTAAGTATGTAATTAGACTTCAGGTACAATTAATATGAAGATAATGCAAGATGTCTTCTCTTGTATTCTCAAGTTCCTGTGCTGCCTGCAGATGTAAATTTAAGCAGTCTGCATGAGTGGGCTTATGATTAAAAGCTTTTTTGTTTGTTTGACTTTTCTAGTGTAAGCACTTCCTTAGGTTGTTGACTTAGCTCATAATACAAATACACTACTATACAAATAGTGTATTAGTTTGTACATATTTTCAAAATCATTTCATCTGAGAGGTGGCTTGCTTTCTTTTCTTGAAAGGGTGTGATTTCCAAAATATGCTCAGTACCAGCCAGTTGAATCCCTGACAGCACAGATATTTCTGTCTTTTGTCTGTCTTTCTCCAGATGATTTTCTTCAGCCCCTGCCACTCTCACTTCAATTGTTTTTGTGGCTGTGCCATAAAAGTTATTTGGGTTAAAAAGAAAGCAAAAGCAATGAGCCAGCAGGGATGGATCTTCCTGTGTCAGCTCTGATGCCAGTTCAAACATTCTGGGAACTGAGGATGTCAGATAGCAGACCTCCAGGAGACTCTCGTTGGGAGTGCTGCAGGAGCAGGACTCCTTGAACAGCAGTAATTAACGTGCTGTTGTGAAAGGGTCAACTTTCACATTTTAAAGTGTGGAGCCACAAAGGTGGAAGCAGAGGAAGCCTATGCTTGTTCTTAAGAAACCAAACCCTTTCTGGCAATTAAGCAGAATAGTTTACCTTATGCTTCTGTTCCTCCTTTTCTCTGAAGGACATTTCTTCTTACATTTCTATGGATATTAATCCTGTGGTTTTGCTACTTGGTAATAAGTAATCAAATTTTTCTAAGGGAGCATGTGACTAGGACAGTTACTGAAGGGATTGCTCAATGCTAGTGAAGGTAAACTGGTTGCGGAAACTGCTTGTGACTATCTGAAGTGCAAACCTGAAAGAAGAAGAAGAAGAAAAAAGGCATTAAAGTGTTTCATTTCAAGACCCGCTGGCATTTCTCATTGAAAAACTGCTTCATCATGGGCTTTTTTAACTTTACAGAGTAGAACCAAGAAAACTTTCTTTACCTTTCTCATGCCCGTACCATTTGCAGGTTAACATTGTGCCGTAATCCCAGGCAGTTTGGTTTGTCTGTACGTTGTGATCGTGCCTCTCATGAGATCCTGCTTGTATCAAAAACCAAAACAGAGCCCTCTTGGAAAGGGAAGCTCCCCACCAAACTCCAGTTTGCTGCAGCGATCATGTGGCCTTGGAGGGAGCCAGCCTGCCAGAGCCTGGGTTTAGCACATTACAAGGGTTGACTTTATAGAAACAACACTACAGTTGCTAAGGAGCAGGTAATTAAACCAGTCTATTAATCTTGAAGTGCCTACAGCTAAATCTGTTCAAAGGCAGCAGCCTTTTGAAGCTGGTACTTCAAACTGCATTGCAAAGGTGCGCTATTGGAAGGCGTGTGACCAAAGCTGCTTTTGCCCCCTGTTTCGGGGCTGTTAGTTAGCTCAAAAGGAGTTTGTCTCATTGTCTAGGTAAATGTGAAGTCTTATCCTTAAACCAAGGTGAGCAATGGCAGGAAGATAGCAGCAACAGTGCTGTGCTAGACTTCAAACCATGTGATTCAGAATAGGTGTGAAAAGGAAGCTGAAATGCAATGGAAAACAACAGCCAGAAAAAATAATCCCAACCTCCTTTTTTTTTTTTTTAAATGGAAACTGTATCCTGGTTGTACTGTCTATATTTATTAGGTCCAAGTAGTAATGGACCACTTAGCAGTACAGAGTTTGTCTGACTGGGCTTGAGCAAGCAATTAATTCTTGTCAAATTAGCTACAACTAACAAAATGAAGTTATATAAACCTTATTGACTTTTTTGTTAGTTATGGGAAGAAACTTCATATCTAACATCACTAACTTATTGACATCAATAAGCTTTAATCTCTCCATTACTGCAATGAATTCATGGTGAACATGGAGTTGGGATGTCTTTTACTGGTATCCCTACAACTTTTATCATTAAACACTGTATTTCCTGTGTTTTCTGTTTCATACAACTTGTGGCAAGGAAATAGTCTTGTGGTGCTATCAATCTGGGCTTAAGGAGGTACTTACCAACATGCTGTGACAATTGCTTAAGTCTGTGCATTACAATAATATGAGCCCCAAGAGCTGATTTCATTAGCCTGGGGGCTAGCTAGATAATAGATCAGTGGGTGGAAGACTGATCATAATCTAAGAAAGCTGACTGTGGGATCGTTTGATAATAGAGAATGAAGGTTGTGTTTAAAAATAAAAAAAGTCCCTGAAAGCCATATATATGGGGAGTCTGTAAAAATGACTAAATATAGTAAAGTTTTTCTGGGCGATGTGGTACTTTGATATTTGGTCACTTAGATTTAATGATCTAAACACTTTACTGCTAAGGAAAGTAAAGCAAAAAAAATGTATAGACTGGGTTAAAAAAAAATATCCCCTTCTTGAAACTAGTCACACTAAAAACTCCTTTTAGCCACCATGTCTCTGGATATGTAGTCTTCAATCTTAATTTTCTACTGACCTTAGAATCATAGAATCATTAAGGTTGGAAGAGACCTCAAGGATCATCTAGTCCAACCGTCCCCCCACCACCTATTACCCACTAAACCACGTCCCTAAGTACCACATCCAACCTTTCCTTAAACACCCTCAGGGACGGTGACTCCACCACCTCCCTGGGCAACCCGTTCCAATGCCCGACCACCCTTTCTGAGAAGAAATTTCTCCTAATCTCCAACCTGAACCTCCCCTGGTGCAACTTGCAGCCATTCCCCCTTGTCCTGTTACTAGTTATCTGCGAGAAGAGGCCGACCCCCAGCTGGAGTGCTTGAGGAAATCATAAGATAATTGTGAACCCTAAAGCAGCAGCAACTGCTTTGTCCCACTTCACCAGAGGAATAAAACCCCCTCTCCTCTTCCTGCAGAAGCTTGGGAGCATAGGGCCAATGCTGTGGGAAGAGAGCACAGCGGTCTGGCAGCCTGCAGGAGGCTGAGGGAGTAGATTGGTTAGGTAAAGCAAAATATTCCAAATTTGAGACCCTATAGTATAGGTGATCAGTTTGTGTCATGTGCAGTAGATTTTATTCTTCCAGGATGAGGAAATGTACAAAGTAACTTTAACAGAACCTGTATGCTGAAAACCTGTACTATGAATAAACAAACATCCCTATGCTGGAAGCAAAGCCCGTATCCTATTGTTTAGCAAAAACAACACTTGGATCAACTCAGTCAATTACCTCAACCAAATTATACAGTTGATGGCATTTACCCTTTGAAGATCATATGCAAAGCAAGAGATTTATTTATTTTTTAACTTTGAGTGTATTTGTATTAGTCTTATTATTTATTTAAAATCATCTCCTATGTCTCCTCCCCCTGTCCCATGAAACAGATGCGCTTTTTGGCATGCAGTTAATTCCTGTTGCTTCTGAATACCCAATAGGTTGTATTGGTAGAAGTCTCATAGGCATGGACAAAAGTGTCTGAAGGCCTTCAGTAGTTTTCAGATAAACACAAGGGAAGAAAGAACAGTACCCTGTGAAAATTTAAGTTGTAGCTTACATTTGTATGTGTTAATAAACAGGGCAAGCATGAAGTGAGAATTGCAGCTGGTTTGATGGAGGATATGAAAATGGCACTTTTCTGTCTAATTGTTTATAATTGCTAGTTGGAACTGTCACTTGAGTAATTTTTAGCTCTGCTGTGCTATAGCGAGTGAACCTAGAAAATACAGAACAAGTACTCTCGTGTCATTACAAAAAAGTTAAAAAAAATAAAAATAAATCGGTGTATGCACATGTTTGTTTTGGTTTTTCCTCTTGTTTTCAATCCCAGCCCCTGGGCAAGTAACAAAGTTCTGGCAACTCCTGTCAAACAGGATGCTGAGATCAATCCTTTCTTTTGTCCCTCTGTGCATGTAAATTTGGTTATTGCTTATCGCTTATAAGGAATCTTCATCGACACCTGAATAGAAAATATTCAAATTCCAATAAAATTATTCATTAGAGTAGTGGCACAACTTTAACAATTGCTCATTCAGAAATGGAAACAAACCCCCAGTATAACTACAGATCTAAAACCCTGTTCTCTTCTGGATTTATGCTTGAAATCAAACATTCAGACAGCTTTTGTTTTCTAAATGCAATCAGACATATTCCCTGCTGCTGGCTAAGTGAAGACTGACTTTTTAGCCAAGGAAGAAATACTTAACCAGGAGGAGTACAGCCTAGGCTTTGGAAAAACTGTAGCTTGTTGGTCAAGGCACTTGTTGAGTTCCATTTTTCTTTTGCATTAGAGAGGTCCCAAGGCTGATCTCATCAAACAACTGTCCAAAACCTTTATGACTGACACAGTAAGAGGCAGCAACAGAAGACGTGACTCTCTTTTAGTGGAAAAGGATGACTCCATTAATCTATGACTAATGTTGTGGCCTATTACAGAGAAAAAAGGATTTAATTCCCTCATGAAAATCAATTCATTATTCCTTGTGTTTTTTTGTTTTGTTTTTCAGTATCATGAACATGAATATTGTAGTTAAATAGCAATTAGGCAGATGAGTTGTGAAGAAAATGAGAATGTAAACAAACAGCTGTTCTGAAATGCAGATTTAGGAATGAACATCAATAGTAAATGACGATCTCAGTAGAAATGTGTTAAACATCTTAAAGTGTTCTTTCATTTGTGAAACCTAATATCATTAGCAAGCAAAAAATTAATTCTTATATTTGAATTCCTTATTGTTGTCATTCTCTTCAGCAATGCTGTTTATAATATTGTTGATATACAGTGAGAGAAAATCGGAGAACTGATTTGGCTGTGAAAAAGCTTGCTTGTTTTAAATTTTTTCAGACAGATCAGTGTCCTGAGCTCTCTTCTAGTAAAGGTAGAAAGGAGTGGAGAAAGCAGGAGAAAGCAAGGAAGGCAGAGCAAGCAACTTCACCAGAGAGACAGAGGTGTCTTCGTTACTGTGGCTGCTGGAAGCTGAACCTTGCTATAAGCTTTCTGTGTCTTTATACCGGTACAGAGAGCGGTAGTTCCCTTCACCTGAGACCCATGGGTTCATTCCAATGTGCTGTGTGATAATATTGAAACATCTGGTTTTGCATCTGGGTGACATTGCGTTTGAATTGTGTCCACCCATCTTAAACAAAAAAGGATTTTGCCTTTTCAGTACCTTAGATATCAAGTGAAACATGAATGTGCTTCTGAGCTGTAAGACTTAAAAAGAAATATGTGAATTAAGAAACTTATTACATAAGACAAACAAAACAGATTGATGTATTGCAAAACTAACTCTGGCAGCCATTTAGGCAGTAAGGAAAAAGAAAAACAGGACCAAAATTGTGGTGTTAAAGGAAACAGACTTTTATGAATGAGAAAATGTCTAGAGACAGTGAAAATCAAGAGGCAAACGATTGTACTGGGACTAATATAAAGGTAGCTTCAGATGGTAATGCATTGTGCTGTTGTACTGCTTTTCAGTGTTTGATTCATCTCTGAGTGTCCCTTAGGAAATTCATGGGAGGTAGGAGAACAATTTTAGTTCTTAGGAAAATGTTAAACAAAGCATCTCATGTTGTGCATCTCATTAAAAGAAGAAAAGAAACAAACCAAACAAGCTTTAACCCATGCTGGGAATGGTTCAGATGTCTGCAATCTTTCTTCACAGTAATTTTAATTTTTTCCTACTAATTTGCTACATAGCAATATCTGAATTCATATTGTCTTATTTTTTCTTTGCCTTTGTTGATTTAAATTTGTATGTATGAAATCAATTGTCCTGGTTTCAGCTGGGAGAGAGTTAATTTTCTTCAAGAAAGTCAGTATGGGGCTGTGTTTTGGGTTTGTGCTGGAAGCAGTGGTGATAGTGGAGATGTTTTTGCTGTTGTTGGGCGATGTTTACACAGAGCCAAGGCCTTTGCTGCTTCTTGCACCACCCCACCGGTGGGATGGCGGGGGGTGCACAAGGAGTTGGGAGGGGACAGACAGAACACCTGACCCAAACTGACCAAAGGGGTATTCCATATCATATGACATCATGCTCGGTTTGTAAGGGGCTTGGGAGGAAGAAGAAGGGGGGGTAGTGGCGTTCGGAGTGATGGCGTTTGTCTTCCCAAGTAACCATTACGTGTGACGGAGCCCTGCTGTCCTGGGGATGGCTGAACCCCTGCCTGCCATGGGGAGCGGTGAATTAATTCCTTGTTTTGCTTTGCTTGTGCACGGGGCTTTTGCTTCACTGATTAAACTCTTGTATCTGAACCCACGAGTTTTCTCACTTTCGCTCTTCCGATTCTCTCCCCCTTTTCCAATGAGGGTGATTGAGCGCATGTTTATGTGGTGCCCAGCCAACGGCTGGAGTAAAACCACGGCATCAATGTGATCTTGATACTTGCAAAAAACCCACTTGATTGCTGTTGATCCATGGGTGAAACTTCTTAGGTAATTTCATGTCTGCTATAATAATATGGAATATTATTTCATCACTCGGTGCAGACCCTGTCCTGAAGATTTCTACAAAGCCAAGTTTAATGACTTTTACGTCTAAAGATAGATCAAATTTCATGCAGATCATGGAAGTTATCTATGTTTTATAGGTGAAAAATGTTGGCCAAGGGCAAAAATTTACCTGGGGTTAAGAGTGCTACATCAGTGTTGGCCAGGTCAAATAGGTCAGGAGAACACTGGGCTGTCACATAGGGCAGTCTGTCTTGGTCTTCATACTCTGGAAAGTGTAGTTCTATACTTATCCCTAGATATGCTCTGTTTGGCTTATACTAAGATGACTAAGTCTTTGGTAGACTTCTGTATTGCAATTAAAAAGTTTTAGCAACTGTTTTACTGTGGCTTTGGTTTGTTTTAGTTTTACAGAGCTTCTTACAATACAAGCAGGAGCCCTAGGCCCAATTTTTCCAAAAATTTGTGTCCACCAGTTAGTTGTAGAATCAAGTCCAGGAAGTGGACTTTATTTCTGCACTGTGTCACCAAAGGAAATGGTGAATGGACGCATGGATGAGATGTGCTGTTATGAACAGCAGGAACAATTTATAAGAGTCCTGAACAAGGCATTCCTATGGAGGTGGAGTCATGGTTTGGATTTCAGAGATAACTGTGTCTCTAGGGTGAATATATGGGAAATGGGACTCCTAATGGTGGACCAGCTTATGTCCATGACTAGTGAGCTAAACTGTCTGTTGTTGTGGCTGGGAGTTCTGAAGGTTTTGGAGTCTACTTTTAATCCAGAAGGAGCAGGAATGAGCAGTAAGAGGTGGCATATGGATACAGGCTTAGGACCAGATATGGCAGACTCAGACTTTCATTTGGTTCATCTGCCTTATTTCAGCCTAGACTAAAACATCTGTAGGAGTGCTCCATACCATAGGAGTATTTTCCAGTAATGAACTCGGCTAAAGATTTAAGTTTTTGAAGGGCAGCTGTGCATATTGCAAATGTTTAGGGTGTTTGAACATAGTGAACAGGTACTCGGTTTTCTCCCCATTGTGGTTAAGTCTCCCAGAACAATGTTATTGCCAGAGGAACAGGGGAACTGGTTTTTCCAATCTTAAAGGATTGCCAGCGGAAATATGAATGATGCTAATGAACTGTTCAGAAGAGGTTCAGTACAGAGCAAAGGAGTATTGTGGATAAGGTCTGTTGACTGTCTTGGACTATCTTGATATAAATGTAATTTACTTTCTAAGTTGTTCAAGAGATTGAGTGAAGTTATATTTGTGACAGCTGATAAGTCTGTTGATGAGTTTTGTTTTATTTAAAACAGAATATAACTTTTTAAAAATGTCATAATTCTGTAAAACTATTTCTGTGCTGCAATTATTTATCACTTGCTGTTGGTTTCATTTGAAGTTACAAGGGACTCTGCTACACCCACAGTCATCCATGCTGACTTTCAAGGTTGTGTCTTTTTATTTCATGAGTGCATTCAACTTCGTTCTGACCTTAAAGAATCTAGTTTGGGGGCAGCAATTCTGGAGGGTTTGTTTTTTTTTTTTTAAAAGTACTTCAGAGATCACATGTTTTGTGAGCTGGGACAGACCTGAGAATCTGAGGGTTTTGAATCCATAAACATGGCAGGAGGTCGAATAGGGAGTGCTGAGTTAAGCCGTAAGCCATCAATACATCATTTTGCTAATCTTGAAACTGTCTCATCTGGAGGAGGTACTTCTTAGAAATGAAGAATACTGTTTGGTGTGGGAAGTCAAACTCATGTCACTCTTCTCTCTGTCTTAAAATAAACTACATTCAAAAGACAGGCCCAGTTCATCACCTATCTAGCTGTGATTGGCAAGTACCATTTTGGCCTTCCAACAGTTGGCCCTAGAAGAAGCCCTTAACCGAAAAGTTTTCAGGTATAAAGTGTAACTTCATAAGGCACCGTTTGCCTTTTCTCTCTTTTTTTTTTTAAACAAGTTCTTTTTTTTATCCCAAGTTCCTCTCAAGGTTGAGGGTTGACTTAGATGTTATTGTTGCCTTGATAAAGCAATAACAACTTCATTTTCACCACTTAAAAATCTAGAATTTTCTAAATGAGGAGGAAATGGAATGACTTAACTAAGAATAAAAAAATCAGGAACTCTGACAGTGGTTCAGGTGCTTTGCCAAGTGACCTAGCTTAAAAAAATATGGTTTTATTGCCAAGGAAAAAGCAGCTCATTTATGAAGTTGAAATGAAAAGATTTTAAAAATGCCTCAGTATTAAAATATGGGTGCCAAATGCAGTTTTGGCCAGCATGTAAATAACACCCTGAAATCTGGTTTGAAACTAGTTTTCGGGTTTTGGTGCTGTTATTTGTTACCTTGATCATAAATTGTATGTTTTGGAGTTTTTCCCCTGCTTGTTCCATTCCCCTTCTTTCCCCAGGAAAAAAGTACTTGTGTACATTTTTAATATATATTGCTGGATAGCCAAATTCACTTTCATATTACATCTGGAAGTTAGAGAATTAAGGATGAAAAAATTGTACTCCAATTTTATTTGAATTCTCCTATAACTTTCTTCTTTGTTTAAGACCAATTTTAATATTGGAAGAGTATTTCTAACAGTTACCAATAATGAGTGGTATTTGTATTCTCACTTGGGTACCTAAACTCCACTTTTCCAAGAGCAAAGCTGAAAAGCTAGTTTTGAAGGCTTCAGCAGCATGAATTGTAATATTCCACACACGTAAAATTGTAAGGTGGAGCTTTTGCTTATTTAAGTTATCAAAGGAATTTGTCTGAAGAATACACCCAACATGTGCATGTATCCATGAGATTTAAATACAAATATACAAGCTTAGGTATTTGGAGACAATGCTTTTGCTCAAAACTTGTCCGAAGTATACTGGGGAAAGACTATAATCTTTTCTTTAAAATGCTGGTTTTTATCTCTAATGGGATCAGAGTGTAGCAGAGATGTAAATCCACTTAATTGCAAAACTGGGCACTGGTGTATCCTTTATTGTCCCTAAAGAGTTTTTCTGAAGCCAAGCTCTTCCATATCTTTGGATGAAATACAGACGTATTAATATATCATTAGTTTGTATCTCTCAGGTGAGAAGTCAGTGAATGGTAATATAACCATAACATACTTTTTTTTCTTTTCAAATACTACAGATGGTTAAATAGGGGATGGGTTTGGTGGCTTGTTGTGGGTGGGGGTTTTTTGTTTTGTTTTGTTTTTTTTTTAAAATCTGTAATCTGGAGGCAAGAGTTTAAGGACAACATTTATCTTCTCTGTGCCAACAGTAAAGTTAGGAAAGTTCATCACCATGATGAGTAAGTAGTGACTGAAAAAATAATTTCATATCAAGGCTCTAAGTACAGTTTAACAGTTGGATAATAAAAGCTGATATTTCATTTAAAAAAAAAAACACCACAAATCACACCACTGTTTCAGATCAAAGGATTTTTTTTCCTCATTGAAAAGACATCCCATAAAAATATATTGTTTGAAATGAAACTTTATGTAGTATGAGATGTTTCAAATCAAGGGCACAGGAGTTAGGACTCACAGTGAGAGAGCAGGCTGGCTGTATCGATTGGCTGGGTGGTGCCTCTGCTAGGATAAAATGTAGGAAAGAATGATGCTTCAGGCACTTCCATCTACCAGTCTTATCATTGCCTTCTATATTGCCTCATTTGGTATAGTCAGTTGTCCTCATCAGAAATGAGCTAAAAGTAGTATAGAGGAAGGCTGGTTAGGACAGACTGGGAATTTGGATTATTTTCTGAGAGAAGCTAGGGTAACCTAATGTTTAGCAAAGTAAAGTGTTCTTTGAGAAGATATGGGATTGCTTTATGTGGGAATATGCTTGCAGAAGTGGATAATGCTTGTTTAGAGAATACTGGTTGAAAGGAAAAAGTTTTAAATCAGAAAACTAGAAGGCTGCTTGCTACCCAGGGGACAAATTTTGCAGATACCATTCCCAATATTCCAGTGTGTTGTCTTTTTTCTTTAACCAGAAATTAAAGGAGTCTGTGGTGCTGATGGTTTCTGAGGACTCTCTTGGAATAAGCCTCATGGACACTTGTTCTACATGTGTAGGGATAGACCCAACAGTTCTGAGTTTTTAGTTCAAAGTCAGACTAAAGTGAATCAGAATAGGAGACCCTCATTTTGTGGTGTCCTGATCATTGAGCTAGTGAAATGTGTTTCTACTTCTCATGGAACTGTTCTCCTTCATATGAAACACTCAAAAGTGTCAATGAGATGAACTGAGAATGACTTACTAGTGAATGATAGTTTGAGTATTTACCTGAGAGTTTAATTTCACTAGCACAAGGCAATGGATCTCAATATACTAATTTAACATAATTAAAATTGAAATAGAGTTGTTTTTTTTCCCCTTCCCTGGCATAAACAAATGCCTTCCCCAAATTTCTCTTACAATTCAGAAGTCAATAACAATTTTCATCACATTAGCTGATCATTTTGTTATTTGTGAGACTTGGTCATTCATTATTTGTTGTTGCTCTTTATGTGTCATTGGACCATAGAAAGACCATGTTTTATTTTGTCTGGAATTCCTGTGGGCAATGTAAAATATTAAATGGCCTGACTATTTTTATAGTTATTGCAGTAATTAAGTTGTTTGAGAAAATTAAGATTTCTGTTGCTGCCAAATTATCTAGAACACTTTGAGAGGGAGAAATAGTAATTAAGCGTAGTTAAGCCTAGACCTTTAAAACAAGTCTAATCCAGTAATCCTTGAGAAACAACCCTATCTCTGCTTACTGCTCTTTTTTTTTTTGTATGAATGGATGACTTCATGTTTGAAATTGTCTTCTATAAAACTCATTCATTGCTTGATAAGAAATTTAGGAAACTTAAATAGGTTTAAATTATACTTAAGTCTGAAGATGTCAATATCAGTTATGTCTTCTATTCAGACCTTCATAATTGGGCTTTTAAGAAGTCCTTATAATGATTCCTGAAGTCTTTAAAATCAACTGACCACAAACTGCTTTTACAAATGTATGTGGATTTTTTTACTGCCTAATGACCCTATTAGAAAAATGTCAAGTTCTTTTGAAAGAGAGCATTTGAGTTGTCCAGCAAGCATACAGCTGAAGTTACGGGTAGTTCAGAAAACAGAACAGAAAGCATTATTTTGCAAAGTCGGTTATAGGAAGCAGGCTGGTTCTGTTCCCACCTTTACAATGTAGGAATGAAAATCCTTACTGATCCACCCAGCACAGCAACCTGCGCTTGAGAAGACGGAGCAAACAAGCGAGCCATGCACAGGCAACAAAACAACTCCATCATGGGGAGGGATTTTGAAGCCTGAATGTCAGAGCTGAGGGTCCCAGGTAACTGTGGACCAGCTGCAAGCGTGCAGCCTGAGGCAGCAGCCAGCCGTGCTGGAACAGAGTGGCCACAGCCAGGAGAGGAGCTTCCAACACCTTCTTTTGCAGCCTCGAGCTGACAGGCGTTCCTGCAAGTTTGGTACCCATCTGTGCAGGACTCCGGTAGTATGGGAGACCAAAATCTCTGGTGCTTGTGGGATGTGTGGGAAGGCACCTGGGTACTGATGTGTGGCTCTGCCATAGCAGGCTGGTAGCTCCTGTGCTTCTTGTTGCTGTTTGGAGCTGCTGAACAGCACCTTTTAGGTTGACTGAAAGTATCCAGCTATTTTCTCGTCACTTGGGTTAGATGTCTGGTGCAGCAAACACTTGCTGTGATAGTTTCCTTCTAGAACAATAGACTTGATGTGTGTGTGTGTGTGTGTTACTTAATTTATTCTCCTCTAAAAGCCAGAGATTTATTGTTGCCGTTTCTCTGTGTGCTGTGATTTTTCTTGTGGCCAAATTCTCCCTTGTACTTAAGACCCAGGTAATTGTGCCATGTGGAGGAAGTTGTACAAAGAGTTTAACTGCTGTGAAATCCATCCTGTCAGCAAGAGCAGGAGTTTGGAGCATAAAGCTTTTCTTCTATTGAAGATGTTTATGGAGCCCTAATATAGGCTTGATAAGTGGGTTTAAATCTGCATGAGTGCAACTGGCTTTATGAAATTTTTACCTTTTGCTGAGGACCTTTCCACCAGTGTCCTGGCAGTCTCCTACCATCTTTGGAATCTCCTTCAGAAGGAATCCTACACTTGCCTGGTGTAATACACAGCATAAAACAGGGGACTCACTTTTTGTCAAAAGTGAATCTAAATCTTCTCCTTGATATTCTTCATATAAATATGCATGTTCAGCAACAGCTATGGACTTTCAGGCATCTTGCTTCAGTTAAAAATTAATAAAAAAATAGAGGGGGAGAATGTTTTCTAAACCTAAACTTCTTTGAGAGTGCTTAATCAAAAGTACTTTAAAATGACTCTGTAAATAGACGGATTTATTGTTACAGGCTTAAAGATGGAAATTGCACGCACAAAAGCACAGGGCTAAAAATGGCCCACACTGTTGATAAGTGCATTTATAGAAATTTATAACACACTTGTGAGCGTACCATGCACAAGTGTTTTCTTCCACCTCCCAGTATACAGTTAATCCTTCCAACTTTTGGCTTGTGGAACTTGTTGTGAAGTCAGATTTTCCCAGGAGCCGCACAGCTGCTTTCACTGTTGCTGGTCTTAAAAAGAGTGCTTTAAGCACAGGGCAAGACCCAGACCATTTGGGATGATGATATCAGGTCTCCCTCATGCCTCTGCCTCTTGCATCCAAATGTGACATAGTCATTTGGCCGCTCCACTTGAAGGATCAAAATAAGCCAGATGTTGAGTGGACAGATCTTCGTTTGCCAGCAATCAGGCCTCTGTTGAGCATGCCATTGCAGCTCAGATTTCCATGTCTGCTACCATTTACTTCATTTTGGCTCATTAAATTGACAGCTTTTAAAATGACTAAAAGGGAAGGGAGAAAAAGAACAAAAGTTAATAAAGCAAGCTGTTGTCCATCCCTACTTATTTTTAAGAAGTCCCAACCGTTGATTGCATTTAAGGCCTGTTTCTTTCTAAAAATTTTGCTACTCTCAGTATTATATGGCAGGTTACTCATTACATTCTGTGAACACCTGTGGGGTTTTTTCAATCATTCCAGGCAGATTTAAGTGCATATCTAGGGAGCTGGTCTCATAACAGCTCAGATACCAGACCCCTAGTGTGAAATTGAGGGAGTAAAAGCCTAGTTCTTTTTGATAGTGCTGCTGTTTTGAAATAATTATTTTATATTGTCATACCGTGAACCCTAATAACTCTTCGCATTTGGAGTTTCTATTTATTTATTTGTTTACTGCGGCTGATAACTGAGAGAGAATCAGTCCACAAATCATGTGTTTTCTACATCTAGTGAGAACCAGTGGATCAAACCATCCTGTCCAAGTTGATGCTGACTGATCAGTTAAAAAAAGATCTCTGATATAAACTTAAACACGTTGTTACGTATAGCATGCTGTCTCTGCCACCTCGCTTGATGTTACACCCTCTTCAGTCAGCTGGTAATGAAAGGTGACATTTCTGCCTGAGCCAGCCTGGCACTATTATAGCCGTGCTGACTGTAGCGGGGTTGTGATGCCAAGAAGATGAGGGGATTCACGGTACCCGGCTTTTGGTACTGGCCGGAGTATGAGAGCTTTCAGAAGGCCTCAGGGTCCAAGACCTGAGTGAGCTTTGTTAAAGCTAAGGGCCTTCGGCAAATCCTAAGTGACTGAAGCAAAGAGCACACACAAATAAATGTGTTTAATATTTAAAAGCATAAGTAAACATGGGCGGGGTTTAAAATACTCTGCTACCATGGGCACTTGTGCTTTGCAACTTTGTAAAAATTTTGGGGAACCCTTTTTGTCTTCTAGTGGAGACTTTCTGTGGTATTTGGAAAATGGGAGGGGGAAGGAGAAAGGTGAAAGGAAATTTGGATAAAATCGAGTTGCTTCCTGTGAGCTCTGAGACCTGGGTGTACACGTAGTCTCATACAGGAATGTGGAACCGTTCCAGCAGTATCCAGTAACAGTGTGCAAATGAAGCTTGACAGAAACAATTTCTCTGTTCTTGAAGCTGTCTTCTGTCTGAGGCCTTTTCCTCCAAAACCTACATTTTCTTCATTTTCTACATCTAGGAACATAAGGTTTCTAACTGTCTGGCATTTTATAACACGAGTGCTGATTAAGGAACACAACTCTGGATCACATTTTACAGTCTTCCTACTAAGCCTGTATTGTGTCTCACAGCAGTTATAAACTACTTGTGTTGGAAGGCAGGTCATGTTAAAAAATCAGAGATATTCTGACGCTACAATCCTCTCAACCACCGCACCTTCATAATGTATCGCCCAAATGCCTCATCTCAGTTTTGGTGCTGTTCCTCTTAGGAAGGATAGACTCAGTAAATAACATGTTGTGGCTTTTTTTCACCCTCTCATTGCAAATAAATAACCTTGTCTTCCCAAATGTTTTCAAGTGGAAAACAAACACACACAAGATGGGGGGGGGGGAGCAAAACTGAAGCACCTGTGGGAGAACACAGAATATTAAAATTCAGATTGAAATAGTATTTTAATAGTAGCTTTCTGTGCTACTCTGATATTCACCACAAGAAAATCCATGTAGTAAAACCCAGATAGGAGGGCTATTTAATGAGAAGCCAGGGTAGGCTCTTCCTGCACCTCTTGCAGGCCACTATATTATGGTAAGAAAGAGCTGGAAGGCAAGGAATTGCCTATTCCAGCATTTTAACAGAAGGCTCATTAGGTTTTCGGAGGCTGCAGTAGAGATGGTAACAAACTGATTTGCAGATGTGCTTTGGTAGGAAAACCTGAAGACTATTTTTCTCCAGGAATATGCAGTGATGGAAAAATTGCTTTGTAGAAGGCCAAGTGTTTCAACAGCAAGGTAAAATAAGTGCAGAATCTCAGTCTTGTATTCAGTGCCAATAGCACTGATTGTCTGGGACCTTTATTTTTCTGAGGGAAATGTGTAGTATTGTATGCTACTGGGAAAGCTGCTTGGATCCCACAGATTTTAAATGGTGTGCATGCTCTGTTTGCTTAATATGTACACCCAAAACACGGTTCATAATTTCCTGTGTTAGCAAGCTTCTAGAAGCAAAATGCCTTAAGCTATCATGCATACATGCTAGAATTATCTTAAACTCTGGGATAAATATTTTGCTATTTCTTCATGAGGAGTATTGTGTGTGGCAAAACAGTAACTGATGCACCTTCTAATTTTTACACTGGTTTAGTAAGAGAGAAGGAAAGTCAGTCTGGCTCTATGTAGTGTTCTCTAGCAGCTTGTCTCTGCATGGGATTTGGCAAGAAGTTCGTGTTTTGGTGTTTTTTTTTTCTTCTGTTAATTGTTTTTTACCTTTTTCTTGAGGCATTTTTTGATGCAGACACATACTACGAGGTAGACTTAACAGAAGAAAGTTTGAGAGAACTGGTCTCAGTGCTGAAATATAAATGAATCTTTTTTCTCTTGAAAAGCATATTTTCTTGACATGTTCCTTTCCTCCTTTTCTGCCTGCTCCTGTCTCTTTGAAGGATCAGAGAGTGGTAACTAAACTTCCGCTATCTGCAGCCAGTTCTGCCATCAGCGTGTGTGTATCATGCTATCACTTTGCTCTCCTCTACAGTTGTCCCCACATGTTTTCTCCTCAGTAGAAAGCATTGAAGCTGTCTGGATTTCCTTCAAAGATTTGCGGGACCTAATTTGAAGTGTAATGAGCTGAACTGAAAACCTTGCACCAGTAGGTCAGGCCCCCAGAAAAGTTTCCTATGAAATCATGTCTAGTTCTAGCAGGTCTCACTGAAAAAACTAAGGAACTCAGGATGCAACAGCATCATGAACATGAGTATAGTAATCTCAGTGGTGTACTCTGGACTCTGGTTACTGTTTCCAATGTCATATGAGCAAGGAAACTTTCAAAACCATGTTAGCTTTTGTTTTCTGAAGATTGAAAGCTGTGCCAGGGAGAGTGCATATGCAGTCTAAACTGAATCAGTTTTGTATTGTGCTTCTAATGGCTTTCGTGGAGTTATTCCTCACTTGGTGAGCACTATAAAACTTTATGCCAGTCCGTGTATATTTTAGAGAGAGAAAAACAACAGAATGTGCTTAAATATGGTATTGCAGAGGTGGTAATGATAAAAAAACTTGTGCAACGATATAAAAAAGAAAAAGTTGTATCAGTGTTTGCTGTTAGAGGATTCACTTTCTGGCATTCTGTATAATCACATTTTTTTAAAAGTCAGCATTTAAATGATAGTAAATTTTACAATCTTCTAAGACTTCCCACTTATTTTATCATATAGGTGTTTTCTAGCCTGTAAAAATACATTCTTAAAGCTACAAATCTCAAAAAATCTTCAAAGAGACTATGGAAAAACAAGCCCAACCAGCCAACCCTCCTTTCTTTCCTCCTTCAACTCCCAAAGACAAGAGAGTTGTTTTCAATGGGGTTTTTCTTTTTTTCTTTTTTTCTTTTTTTTTTTTTTAGTTTCTTTGGGTTGTTTTTCCCCAAAAGGCAGTGTATGTCTCCGGAACTGTACCGTGGAAGCATACAATAAATGTATATGTATTTTCCAATGATCATATCTTTCTCCTTCTGAAGCTGTAACACATTCTTGCAGCATAATCAGTCACAAGAATGACCTTTAGTTTTATCGGAATTAAATTGCTCTCAAGCAATTAACAAAAACACTTGAATTCTAGCATTGCAGCGTGAGTGAAAATAAAATGGTATTTTTTGTCATTTTAGTGCAACCTCAGAGCATGTCATGGTCAGTCACTTGGACAGGAATGGGATTGCCTCATCTGCCACCTTTTTAAACAATTATTCTCAGAGTTTTGAGTATGTACAATGCTGTTTGTATTTTTGTGTTTGTACACAAGATTGCAGCACGTTATGAAATATGGAAAGGGCTCTGATGTTTGCATTTAACAGTGCTATCAACAAGTCTTCACAGGATAATAAAACGAAGTCTTTCAAATTCAGTGGTTGTGGTTTCCCATTCAAGAGATCATATTATTTTAGCATGGTGTTTATAATGCCTTTGTGCCAACACCTCTATTGTAACCTGCCCCACCAGTGTATTTTATAACTCTGCTTTTAAATTCTCCTGCTAGTTGAAACGTGTTTTAAAAAATGTCAGCTCAAGAGCAGATTTTCTTAGTCATACTTTCTCTCAAAGGATTACTTTTTATTTTGTTGTTTTTGTTTTTTACAGGGAAACTTTTTAAGGAATAATAAACAGTTGACCTATGGGTAGGTACAGTGTCTGTGACTGACTTCCATGACACATATGTATATGCATTCAGCAAATACAGAATCTAGATGGAATCAAAAGAAATGCATAGCAGCGACAAGGACCAATAAAAGTCTAGCAACTGTAAGGTTTGTTTCAGTTTGCAAATGTTCTAAAGCAACCCTAAAAAGTCAAAGTTTCATTCTGCCACCTACAATTTAGCAGTGTCCTTGGGCATTCCGTTTCGAAGCTGGAAAATGCTTTACAGAGTGTAATAACAGATTTCATTTGGGTCTCTTTTTAGGGGGGTGGGGGGGGAAAGGTTTTGTGATACTAGAACCGAATCCCAGAGAATACAATGCAGAAAGAAAACAGAAATCTGAGTCAGAGAATAAGGAGATGAAAGGAAATACCACAAAGGGAAGAGGAGGGAAATGGAAAAAAATTGTACTTCTAGAAATTCAGTTTTTCTTGCTAAATTTGCTCTGGATTTATCTTATGGGCCTTGGGATTTATTTTTAAATTGCAGTCTTAGGCTTTGAGACTCTTGAGAAGATGGATTCTCTACTTTTCTGTGCCTATATAGATCTACATGGTCGTTACATGTTGTGATTTTAACCCCAGCTGGCAGCAAGTACAATGCATCCACTTGCTTGGTTCTCCCCACCAGGATGGGGGAGAGAATCAAAAGAATGAAAGTGAGAAAACCTGTGGGTTGAGATAAAGACCATTTAATAGGTAAAGCAAAAGCCATGCACACAAGCAAAGCAAGACAAGAGATTCCTTCACCACTTCCCATGGGCAGGAAGGTGTTCAGCCATCCCCAGGAAAGCAGGGTGCTGTAATGTGTAACAGTGACTTGGGAAGACAAACGCCACCACTCCAAATGACTCCCCTCTTCCTTCTTCACCAGTTTTATATGCTGAGCATGATGCCATATGGTATGGAATATCCCTCTGGTCAGTTGGGGTCAGCTGTCCTGGCTGTGTCCCCTCACAGCTTCTTGTGCACCCCACTCACTGGTGAGGAGCAGAAAGGCCTTGCCTCTGTGTAAGCACTGCTCAGCAGTAATGAAAACATCACTGTGTTATCAACACTGTTTCCAGCACAAATCCAAAATGTAGCCTCGTACTAGCTACGATGAAGGAAATGAACTCTATCCCAGCCTAAACCAGCACATTACACTACCACGCTGTGCTTCCCTGGGACAGACAACTACTCTCTTGAACTGGATTTGAACAGTGCAGAAAAATATCATCAAAGCATGGTTGGTTCACAGGCATTTTGATGACCTCCTACCCACTTGGCATCCCTAGGTAGTTAAAGATCTTATTTCAGGTTTCTACGCGGGATGTTATCTCTCAAATCCCAGTGCCACAAATCTGTAAATAGATTTGCGTGAGTATTTGGGATGCGGAATTTGGGAATGTCTGTCCAGATATAATTTTGAATCGGCTACAAAGATGCAGAATATAAATGAGCTTGACCATTTCCTTTTGGTCCTGTTTCAACTGCAAACATTTATTCTGATACCTCATTGAAGTTTTCTTCTGTGCCTTGTAGATGAACTGTGCTGATTTGATGTCTGAGATTTAAGCTAATCAGATAATTTGCCTGCCAGCTCTGCCTTCCTGTGCAGTACCTAGGTGAAGCTTTTAAAGATTTTACAGATGCTTTCTCTCTTGCCACGTTTTTAGGTTCTGATTTTTATGCACAATTGTCATCTGTGAAAGGATAGCTCCTGTAATTCCCAAATTTTTTTTTTTATTGTTGCACAGTGTCTTGACCTCACTTACTACTTGCAAATGCCATATAAACCAGAAGTTCTTCCATATGTTTACCTTTCAGAGAAAGAGTGGAAATATCATTGTGGAAGGTCAGATTACTGTGCAGCGCTCAAATTTACTGGAAATTTGAAATTACCTAGAGCATATAAAGAGGAGACATGGAAGAGGAAGTTTAGGACAGTCTGGAAGGAAGAAGCATGTATTCTGGTGTGTAACTTACAAACAGATGTGCATTTCAAGTGTGAAAAAGAGAAATGCTCCAGCTGGCGAAACATGTAGCACAGGGGCCACATTCACTTAAATATTTTTCTTTGCATGTGAGCTGATTCTTTCTGAACAGGCAGAGATTTGAGTGAGGCTGTAGTGTGAGGATGTGGTTTCTGGAACACTTATTCTGCATGGCTGACTGGAATAAGTGTTCTAGTGAAGTCAGAGGGTGGTTCAGTGTGGTTTAGCTTTGTGTTTTTTCCTTGCATCAGGAGGCGGTTTATATCTAGGTACTGTGTAAATGTTTGAAAAAGGTATGTGTGCGCAGATCTGTCCTTTTCTTAGCTTTACCTTTTTTTTTAAACTCACCCCCCCCCTCCCCCCGATAAAACCTACACCAGTATCAGAAGCAGAGCTTTGCTTTGTTGAGAAGGGTGGAAACACATGTAGCGCCAGAAAGTCACTCCAACATCCTGATTATTAGACATTTAATGTTTCTCTAACACATAGGCAGCTATGGGCCTGTATACACTGTTTTACAGATCCGAACAGGTAAACAGATCCACCGAAGGATGGAGTACCCATACCTACTTTACAGGGAAAAGACAAAAGGGCACAAAATGTACCAGTGCTTTTGAAAGAATTTCTCTACAGTACGCCATCTCTTTGTTAATGGTGGCTCAGAGGACCAAAACACATCGTGTTGAATGGGATTTTCCTTGATTTCTCTTCATGTGTTTTCCTTTTCCCTTCTACACCCCTCTCTCCTGGTGCCAAATTTGAAATGCTGTAAATTCTTCTGAGGGTCACACAAAACACATCTGAAGAAAGCAAGGATTATGAAAATGAACTGTATCATCTGGAGAGGGCAAAAATGCGTGGTTATACTTTTGAGGTCCCTTTCTCATACGTTCCTTGTATTGCCTGCACCGAGGTTACTTTGCGTGGTGAATTATTAGAAATACATACCATGTCTGTTCATCTGTCAAAACAACAGATATTCATCTTACCAAAAATGTGGACTTATACCATACTACAAAAATGAAATTGTAAGGTTCTTTCATCTATTCCTTCCTAAAATTTTCTGTATTTCCTGAAATGTTTCGTTTTCTGTTTTTACTGATGCTGTAAGTGCGGAGTTAATGTTTAAATCAAAATACCGACAGTAACCCCAGTGTTCTGGAGCCTGTCTGATGAATGAATCTGTGGATTGTTTTATTCTACGCAAACCACTTTTTCATTTACACTTCTTGTTCCATTTTGTTGTCCAGACACCTAGTATTTTAAGGTTTTTCTGCAAGAAAGGTCTTTTCTTACTCAATTTGCCATTCTCCCTTACGTTATTTAAATAACTTAGTTTTGTCAGCAACTTTGGTCACCTCACTGCTTACTCCCTTTTCCAGGCCACTTGTGAATATGTTGAGCAGCAAGGTTCCTACAACACAGACTTCTGACTGTTTCTTCTATGCTTTTTCTTGCCTTTAGCTGATTTACCTTGCCTGTTTAGTTTCTTTAAAAGACTCTGGGAGAGATCTTATTAAATGTCTTCTGAAAATTAAAGTTCACAGAGTTACCTTTGAAAATTTATTTAATTCTTCAATTTACTTGCTGTGTGATAACCCTTGCAGTCAACTTCAGTAGGTTTGCAAGGCAGGCATTCTCTTCATAGATACAATGGCAACTTTTCTCTGAATAGAGTTAGCAGACACTGGAATTAGTGCTATTCTTCGTTGTTTCTGTCTGTACACCTTCTGTCTAATACCAATACGTGCCTAAACATTATCTCTTTGCCTAATGTGAGGCTTACAGGCCTGTAGTTGCCAGTTTCATCACAAATCTTTTTTTAAAGTCATGCTTATGTTTACACAGCAGTAGGAGATTGCAGTGGGTGGAGTTTCAGAGATGGGGGTATGCATAGATTCATATTTTTGTCAAATGAGAAAATGACAAAAATTACTCAAATCACTCACTGAAGGCTTGATGGTTTGCCAGAGTTCGGAATGTAAAATTCTTTACCATTCTGATGTAGAAAGTGTTTCTATCATATGCAGAAATGCAAATATCTCAATCTTTTCTTTGGTACCAGAAGATTTTAAGCTAACATGATAGCTCATTACTAAATACAAATGTTGATCACGCTTGCGTAAAGTATGATAAATTAAAATTTAGGTATCTTGTGGGGACTAATATGTAAACATCTTTAAGAGAAGCAAAGGTTAGAAATACACAAAAGTAGTTTTGAATCTTCTCTGCAAAAGAAAACTTTTTTTGGTAGAATTCCCAGCATTGATTTTTTTCCCCTAGAGAGTGGTTCTTCCCTCTTTTTATTTTCCCATTTTCAAAGTCCATTCTGTAGCAAGGCAAAGAAGCACTTGCACCAACATGTAAACTTTGTGAAGGCTGTAAACATTACTCCACTGTAACTTCAGCTGATGAGATCAAGGAACATGATTTACAAAGAAGTAGACTGGTAGTTTCATCTAGTAATTGAAGCTACTCCTTGTTCAAATGTGCAGATTGTACTTAAGAAATTAGATCACTGTTTTGTTCCGTCCACAGAAGCAAGGAGGTGAATATTTTCCACTTAAAGTAATATGTAAGAGCAGAGTATCAAGCATAGACTGGTAATTCTGAACACTTTCAGTATTGGAAGCCTGGTAGAACTGTTTGAATATTTGGTTTATTACACCAGCTAATGCAGAAGCAAGAAGCAAAATTAAACCTGATGATGTGAAAATTCCTTTTGAAGTATAGGAATATTGCAATAGTGATTATACAATAAATGGACAAGATTGGTGGATGACTATGGTAGTCCAAATACATAGTAAAAAAAAAAAAGAAAACAATTGCAGTAGGTTTCACAACTTGAAGCTTCTTGAAGGAAGGCAAGAAAGTGTAAGCGTATGAAGAGAAGACTGCCAAAGTGGTCTGGTTTTTGTTTTCCTTATGGCCTCAACAAAAAAGTCTAAATGAAACATGACTTTTAACTTCTATCACTTAATTTTGTTACGGTCAGAAGAGCGAGCTGCTTACTAGTAGCAAAATGTTCACTGTGTGAAGCAGTCTCTGAATGGTGGTGGGTGGTAGTGGGAACACACGGAGCATGGATGGTCCAAAGAACTGGAAGAAGTCAGAGGTCCATTTTTTTTTTGTCTTCGAAGCAGAAGTTGTAGCAGTATGGAATGTGAGGAAAGCAAGGCAGATTAGTGCAATTGTGACTTACAGATGTATACGGAGAAAAAATTACTTGTATTTGGAAAAAAAAAATATTAAAAATAGCTGACTCTGGTTTGACCTAATAAGTTTTTAAGTTTGGTTTTTTTGGTGGTTTTGGTTTGTTTTGTTGTTGTTTTTGTTTTTTTTTACACATATCTGATAGCATTTTGGGGGAGATTTTTTGTGGGTTGTTTGGGTTTTTTGTTTGTTTGGTTTTTTTTTTAGAATAGCATGTCTAATAGACAAACTAAGCTATTGTGTAACATCGTTGTGAGTTTGACAAGGCTTTCAATACTCTTCTATAAGACAGTGTTCTAGTCAAATTAAGGAAATGTGGATGGTGGTGTACTTTAGATTGGAAAAAAATTGGTCCCTAAAATAGCTTTTAGTGATTAAAATATCAACCAAAGAGAGGATATTAGGTGAGGTCATACCTGGTTGCGTTCTGAACTCTCTGCACATTTTGTTAATGATTTAGGCTAATGGAACAGAGGAGATGCTACCAGACTCAATAGCTTTATCTGGGAGGAGTTACAAGTCTGGGGAAGACAGAGTGAGAATGGTCTAGACAAATCAGAGTGGTGATCCGAAATCAGAAGTTGAAGCTGAAATACGGACACAAAGACTTAGAATGGGGGAGAGTAGAAAAGAAGGAATAGAAGATGCAGAATAATTGGTTTTCCCAGTAATAATAGTAATATGAAACAACAATATTGCAGAGAGGATCTGGGGCTTATGCTAGATATTAAGACATAACAAATACACATGATGGAAAAATTAAAAGACTGTGAGATGAACTGTGAGTGAGGAACTGATTATCCCTCCTCCTCTGGTGGTGACTATGAGGTCCCAGCTGAAAATAGTACTTTAAGAAATGTGGACACATTGCCAAGAGTCCAGAGAGGAACTTCAGTAATGAACACATCGGAAAACATGAGCTATGAGGAAAGACTGAAACTTAGAAAAGATTAAGATGAAACAAATTGTCAGGGATGGATTAGCATTCTGCTTAAGCGAAAGAGCAGAAGTAGATGCTTCTTGAGGTTCCTTTTAGTCCACCATTTCAACAGTGATAGTTTTGGATTCAGCAATAGCCATATCCTTATGGCAGTAGCTACTCAAATAGAATGGGTGACTATACAAAAAGACATAGGAGAAGTAGAGGCAAAGTAATTACCACAGATTTTGCTACATGACCTTGACCAAGAAGTGGATATGAAATTCATTTTTCTTAACCTCTCAGGTTCTGAGGGAGACTCCAAACCTCTCTAAGGAATGGTATTGCTCTATCTACTAGATCTTGTAGTTGTTACAAAAATGGCAGCTTGAGAACACAGCCACATTGTGCAGGAACCTCCTCAAAACCTGGCTGCTAGTGTTAGTTTCCTCCACCACTCTCTTGCTTCTGCCCACAGCAATACTGGAATGCCCTCCACACTGGATATAATTCCAGATGGTCCCAAGCAAGCAGTCTGTTCAAGTATGTTGGAATAAAAATGTGAAGCAAAGCCTTGGGAGAATATTTTGTTCGTTGTCTTTTGAGGTAACATGCATGCTCTTCAGACAACATCAAAAAGGAAAGAAAGAAGTTTGTTCCAGTGCAGATGTTTCTATCAAAGATGTTTCCATAGTTGTTTTCGATACAATTTAAAAACAAAAAAGCTTTTTAAAAATTCAGATGTCTAAATCCAGCACTCTCACACATCATTTTATTTAGAATGGAAATAGAATTAAATCAAAATAAGCAAATTGAGAATCAGGCTTTTTTTTTTTTTTTTTCTGTGACTTGAGATAGATGCCTACTGTTCTTTTGGATCCATACATAAGAAGCCTTCTTTTTACTTTCCTTTTTAAGGAACTTACAGCTTTTATTGATACACTGAGAATGTGTAAAAATAGTGTATGAATTATGTAAAATGGAGAAATAGTTTAAAACTCCTAAACAGAAGCATGTGAAAGAATCAGTAACCTTCATATTCTGAGACAAACATGGACTATTTTTGCAGGCTGGGGTAGGGATTTCCTGAAAGGTTCCTGGAATGTAATTTTGCTGGGGTTTAGCTCTTAGAATAAATACCACATCAGTGAGCTGCAGCAGAAGTGTAGCTTTAGTTCCCAAGGTGTGTGTGGTTGAGAGTTGCGTGAGAATTCATCTGTTTGCCAAGCATTGTGGAAAACAGTTGCAGTAACAGAGAAAAAAATGTGAGAAATGTATGTTAGATGAATGACTGAAGATGTGGTAAACAGACAACGTGAAGAGCCTGAAATCCAGGATAAACATTCTTAGTGTCGTTCTTTTGGAGCAAAAATTTAGTAGAAGTGATGAAATTTGTTGATATTTAATTGTGATCGTTAAATTACAAAGAAAGAAAAAATAATAATTGTGCTACATTTAAGTAATCATCCTCTTAGATCCATCCCATCCCTCCCACCCCCACTCCCCACCCCTGATTTTATCAGGAAATGGAAGCTAA
>VWZZ01004976.1:726804-818581 GCA_013399095.1 Psophia crepitans | reverse complement strand
AAATGGAAGCTAAGTGGCTTAAGTACAGTTCAATTTTTTCCTTAGTAATGTAACAGTAATTTAGACATGCAGAGCAAATTCACATAAGGATCCTGGAAATATTTTAGGTGGGGTTTTTTATTTAATTTACTTTTGATTTAAACTTAATTCAGGACTGTAGCACCTCTGTATGTAGAGAATGATTATTTTTTTTTTTCCTGATTCTCATCCTCTGTGCTGAAGTTACCTGACAAGTGACGATGGGCTTTTGTACACATTCATGTTGTATTCAGATGCCAGCGTATTAAGTGCTTCAAGGGAACGCACATGCAGAAATGGAAGATCTCAGAATAAATCTCTTGTAGACAGGGGGGAAAAAAAAACCAACCAAAACCCAAACCACTCCAAATCTCCCTTTCTAATCCACAGTTTATAGAATTCAGCTGCAAGTCTTGTATCCCTTTCCCGCTACTTCTTGCAAAATTAGGAATCCTGGGCTTTTAAAAGTGCTTCTGAGGCATGTGTTTATGTAAATTGTGTGATTGGTAGTTAAGATGATTATTTACCTTTCTGTGAAGTAAAGATGTCTCTGAAAGTGGTTGGTTGTTTTTTTTTTTTTTAAACATTGTTAAAAGATGAAGTATTTACAGCATAAACAGTTCTCAAACTAGCCCAAATGTTGATGTTGTAAGAGATTTTCACATTTTTAAAGACCATATTGTCCAGTTTCCATGCCTGGGTCTACAGAGCTTGCTGTTTACCTATTCAAAGACTTTTTTTTTTTTCTTTAATAATGGTTATGGATATGGGAAGAACTTCTCCTTTATAATTGAGACATTGCATTCCTTAGGTCTTGTTTATTTCTGCTTTGTCTGCTTAATTCCGGGATCACAGATTTTTCATGTGAACTATCCATCATTAACTAGCCTTCAGAATTAACTTCTGAGTTGCTTGGAAATGCCTAATTTTTGAGGAACATTTTAATAATGCAAGCTATGGTGAGACCAAAGATGCCATCGGACCCCATTTTCCTATCAGTGATGGTATCTAGAGATAGAATCTTTGTCAGAATCTGTTGTAACATGATGTCTCCCTGAAATGGGCATCTTATTGCACTACAGGCTGTAAAAACAGCTCATCTCTGAGCTTCTGATGGGTAACTTGAAATTCGGAGTGGATGTCCCTGTATTCCAGGTTCTGGAAAAAGTAGATAGAAGTTGTCAGAAACTTTTGGAGCTCTCAAACCCAGCTCATTGAAGAAGGTATTGTGAGGGGGATGCCCACTGCTGGCTAGTGGAAGTTGTGGATACTCATCTCTAATTAGGTACCAGTGTCCCCCAAGCAGAGCATGAGAGTGTCAGGCATCCAAGAAGCCAGCCTGCTGAATGGGAAGCTGCTTGTGCTGCCTTCGTTAGACAGATCTAGACTGTTTTACTCCACCTGTTTATAGGCTTCCACCATCTCAGCTTTTCTTGGTTGCCCTCTGACTTAGGGTCCAAGAACCACTTATGCAGTAGAAAGATTCATCTCTTTCCTTCATTCAATTTACCAATTCAAAAAAATTGGTAAATTACTGTTTTGCAGCTTTGTTTTCAATCTCCCAAGTCCTCAGAACCTAAACCACCCTAATGGGGACATCCACGCTTGTGCCACATGACTCTTGATGTCTTTGTGTGGCCCCTCTCAATATAGGTGGTCTGCCTCTGGCCCTTCTTGCAAGAGCTGGCATGCATGTCCGGAACGTCTCTAAGGAATGGGATTCAGCTCCTCTGCGCTTGGGAAAAGTATTTCACTTCTAGGTTTTTGGCTCTGTGCTCCTGGTCAGAGCCATTGAAGTCTGTGGTAACATTAGTGCTGAACAGCAGCTAGCAGAACTTTTAAATGCCTGAAGAGACAGTGTCTGAGCAGTAGTCTGAAACAACTGTAGTTATATGGAGCCTCAGCAGTCTGTTTGCCACTATAAGACTGCCCAAGTGTGTGAGCGGGGATCTTAATTTGTGAAAGCTGATATCTAGGTGCTTCTTAAAATCTGGCTGTTTTGTTACAGCAATAATCGTCTAGTCTAATGTACTCTTTCGATCTTTAAAAACAGAATTTCCTGATCGTTTTTGATCTCTGGCTAATATTTTCAATGATTCAGACTTCTTTCTAGTGCATAAAATCAATATTTAGATATGCCTAAACATTTAACAGCCATGTGATTAGTTAAAGTGTGTTATTGGCTGATATTTGTACCTGTAGAGTGTGTGTGTGTGGTTTTTTTCCATCGTATTCTTAACGTGCAAGACACAATTGGATTAGGTTTTCACTCTGCCTTTCTGAACATAGACTGAAAGAGTTGGATGTGCTTTTATATACATTTTTAAACCTGTTTATGTAAATAGATTCACTAAGTGGAATTTTAAGAAAGCTTTTTATTGGTTGATGAGGAAGAGTTAGATATCCTACAGTTGGATGGGTATTAAAAAACCCCACATGTGGAACTCAGGGAATAATTCACATGTTGCAGCTGTGTGCTAAAGGTCTAGATCTGATCATTGGGTGTTCTTCCAAGATACTTATAATCAATCTGTTTTATGCATACTGGCAGCAAATGGTTTCATAAATCAAAATCACTGCTGTTACATACTGATTTCTGAAGTGTATAGGCTCGCATATAAATTATTGCTTTGCATAAGACTGTGAATATAGTCTCCTGAAGTCTTTCTCTTTGTAATCTTTTGTTTAGAGAATGTTTGGGGGTTTGTCATTGAACCAGTTTCTTGTCTTACCCACTATTGTTTGCACATACTTGTGTGAGTGCTAAAGAGATTGGAATTGAAACATATGGGGATTTTTGTTGTTTTAACTAGTCTTCATGAATGTGAGGAAATTCCTTAATCACTTGAAACCCCTCTCTAAGTTGAAGTGTGTAGGCTTTCTTCTACTGGGATTGCTTTAATAGAACTGGAACCAATCAAGGTGCTGCAGTGGTGTAACTAACAACTACATGTGGGTTTAACAATAAGTGTTATTTGGAGGAGTTGGAGTTTCTTTTGCATGTTTCAAAAGCCTTTCAATGTAATACTACTACTATGTTTGGTGATAAACTAAATACTTTCAGCCTATGTGCTACTTGAGGAGTTGCATTATAAAATTGAGCTGTGAAAAAAAAATTTAAAAGGTGATATTTTCTTAGAGTGCTATTTGTAAGTTCCAGCTGAATACTCATCAGTATTTCCTGTCTTCATCTACAAAGTTTGTTTTGGCAATTTTTGTTTTTTACTTATTTTGCTTCTGAAATTTCCACACATTTGTCTTGCGTTTGTCCCCTTGAAAGTGTTTTTTGTATTTACAGTCAATTTTTGATTCTTCAGAAATCAGACAGTTTACTTCTGTTTCTATACTAAATCTATACATGCTTGTTAATTTTTGTCGTCATGCTGGGTGTCCTTCATTTTTTACTTAGTTTCTCAAATTGGTATTAAAGCTATATTTGCAAGCCCATTTCTGTTAAAAAAAATAAAAATTAAAAAATGGACAAATTAAATTCTCTGCATCTGTCATATAGTAAAACCAAATGGTTTTGTGCCTAGGCGATGTGTTTGCTCTCTCTTGGTAAATAGCTGGCTGCCAAAACAAATGTATGTGTCCGTTGTTTCTAATGGCGGGAGGTAGTTCTCCCCCTTTTTTTCTGCACCTCTGCCTTGCAACCTGACCTCTGGTTTAAGATCATGTTAAGTGCAGTAATTTCTGTATAAAAACAGAGAGCTTTTAATTTAGAGGATAATGTTCTTTGTCATAGTGGTTAAAGAGAAGATTTGTCTGATCTCAGTGCTATTTAGGTACTGCAGGTTTTGGTGTGTGACCAAATCGTGCATGTTCGTAAGGTTTTTGTTTGGGCTTTAAAAATCCTCTTCCTAAGCATACTGTTTACTCTGGAAAAGCATTTCAAGCATGTTAGGTGAGACCAAGCACGTTAGGTGAGACTGATTTGTAGATCTGTATTTGTCTGGCACCTTATAGTTCTCACAGCGTGTTTCTAAAGCAAAATGCTGTAGGCACATTTGCTGACTTAATTGCTCCCTGATATGTTGTTAAGTGTCATATAGCTTTTACAGAAAACAGGCTGTGGATCTTTCTTAAGTAGTAGAATTAGTAAAACTACAAAGAATTTTTATAACTGTAGATTAGAAATTGCCTTGAGGTTTTTCAGTTTTATTCCCCTTTTTCTTCCCCCTACATCTTATCTTTGTGACTTGCATTTCTATAAAATTGACTTATTTTCTTTGTACTTTTGAATATAAACATCCCTACAAATGCTTACTTCATTAAAAGCCCATGAAGTTTGTGCGGTGTTCAGAACTAGAAAACTGCATAAAGAATGAAAGAACAAAATTCAAATTCAGCAGTAATTGTATTATAATGTTGGTAATTATGATTGCTCTTAGACTACTTCATTAATTGCATATTGTGATTTATGACTAAAGCGCTCAAACCTGGTTTCCTAGAGCAAGACACAAAGGCACATTGAGATGCCTGGGAGAGGAAACTGTACCAAATGTATTTAGGGTTATGAACACATCTTTATCCAAAAAGATGTGGTCTGAATAGCCAAATCGTTTTGGTGGAAAAAACATGTTTTCCTTTAGATGGCAGGATATGTCTGATATCAAGGAACCTCTTCAGTGTGATATGCATCACCGATCTCTTTGTAAATACTTGGTAAAGACAAAGCGACAAAGACAGACCCCTTCTGAGCAAGAAAGGACATTGGAGAGTCAGCCTAGTGGTGGATGATGGGTTGAAGTGTAGCTAGCAAGGCACCACTGCTACTGGGCAGTGAGGCTGTAGTTACTCCTTGAGATAAGTTGTAAAGTCCTTGCAGAAAACCAGGAAGCAGCTTTTATGTTAAAAAACAGAAGAGGAACCTGAAATGTAGGGTGCCCCAAACACTGGAATTGGAAATTTTTCACAGGTAGCCATGATATTGCTGACTTGAGCACTGACTTTGCGGTGGTGCTCTTTTTCTCTGACTATAATTGCCACCTAAGTTATCTTTGTAAAATGGACTCAGTGCTTGTATGTATTGTCCAGTCCTGGTGACGCAGGAGGTATATCCAAACATAAGTGCAAGCTGGAGTTTCAGAAAGCTTTTCTGCAGAACTGCAAACACAGACTATTTGCTACCAAACCCTCCTAGATAGTTACACCTGGATAATCTATGCATGATGGTGTGCTTACTAGCTTGGTGTTGATCAAGGTTTGCCACCCAGATCTGTGGGAACATCTGATGTTATGATTTAATCTGTGCATGAGTGAGGTAACCATCTTACAAAACATGTTTTAGTTAGTAGATTGAGTGTTATGAATGATAAGAGCATGGTCTAATGAAAAATGAAAAATTGTCATAAAATTACTCTCTACTACTTCATTGACACGGAGAATGGTTGCAATTTCCCCTTCGTACAAGTCTACCTTACTGAATAAACCAAATTTCACACTCCTACCATTTTTTAAAAAAAAGATTTTAATAGCTAAAAATCTGTATTTCCTTACCAAACCAAGCTTTTTGATACCCCCCCCCCCCCCAAGATTTATTCGAGTTGTATCTGAGTTGAAAGCCCTGTTATGAAAGGACTTGTTACTTTGAATGAGAAAGGAAAGTCATTAGAGGCATAGCACTAGAACTATGATGAAGAGTGAAAACTGTGGCAGTTTTATTGTCTATATCGTATTATAGTAGCAGGGAGAGATTTTGTGTTGGAGACTATGCAGCACGTAAACTGTGTTAAGCTGTCTCTGTTGAAAAAAAAATCCTTAAACTTTATGCTCATGAAGAAAATTGTATAAAGAAAGTTCGAGTTTACTTTGGACGTAGTTCAGAAGGAAGGGCAGGCTTGCATGTGAGGGTGAGGAATAAGGGAATAAATGAAAAGTTATCCAAAATCCAAGTTTCATACTTGCCTTTTATTTTCTGAAAATGTGAGTGTTGATTTGAAAATCCAGCAATGTGACTGTTACGCATTGTCATTTGGATGTTTCTTATCCTTGTTCTTTTATATGTGGGCATGATCAATAGCTGGAATAAGTCTCTTCAAATGAAACACAGTCATCCCTTTCTGCAGAACTGATCACAGTAAGTGCATTCCCTTTGAGGAAACTGATGGTCTGATAGCACTAATTAAGAAGTTCCATGAAGAATTCTAATGATATTTTCAAGACCTAGAAGTTGGAGTTGGGATATATATATTTTTCCCTCAATTAATAACATTGGTTAGTTTGTTGTTTGTTTTTGTTTTTTTGTTGTTGGGTTTTTTTTATTTTTTGGAGGAAAGTGAGGGTTGGGAGAGAGATGTGGTATGAGGAGGCAGATAATACGAGATTTTTCACTGAAAACTCAGTTGAAAAGCTATTCCCTCCTCCTCCAACCACAAACCCATAGAAAACTTTCCTTAAGATCTGGATTTGTTCTGCTTAGTCTAGTTGAGCTTTGCTTTGAATTTGCTGTAGTGTAACAGTGCCAAGACTTTGTGAAAGACTGTCTAATTCCACTTCACACTTGTTTTACATAGGTTTATCGAAGGGTGTACTGCAAGGTTTCCACTTGTGCTTTTGCTCAAGGGAAATTAGTCCTGGAATTCCCACTGGGAACTAAATTAACAGCTAATAGTAACTGTAACTCCTGGCTCAGGTATGTGGAAGATGCTGTAGTTACAGTGGGAAAGCATCTTCACGAAATCCGGACTCATCTTTAGGGAGTTGTGAAAATTCTTTCAACCTCGACTAGGTGGTGGAGACCATTGTTATGTTTAGATTCTTTGGTGGTTAGTATCCTATAACTAGTATGTTGGTATGTATCCTCTAACTAATAATAAAGTATGCTAGGTGCTAAAGAGGCTGAGCCATAAAAGGGTGCTATCCATGGGGATCACCCATTTTAGGGTTATCTTGAATATGTATGTGGTAGAATGACGGAGAGAGAAAACGCAAAAGCAGAGTTGGAAGTTTGGAAAATAAGGTGAAATGAAGCAGAGATGGAGCTACAGGAGGCAAGCACTGCAGCATCTCTAAAGATGGGAATAGCAGAAGGCACCCATTATTTTAGCAATGGCATAAAAAGAAAAAAGTGAAATAGAAAAGCGGGAAAGGAAAGATTGCATGCAGGAAGCTGAGAAAGCACTAAACTATGTGAAAGGATTCAGTGAGATAGAATAGATTCATGAAGAAGCAGCTGAATGGTTTGAGAATGAATCAATATTTTTCCTTAAAATTCTGCTGAGATTGATTTTGGCTCAAATGTAGCAATTACTTTTTGCAAGGGAGAAGGTAACAGATGGACCCAGAGAGGGTCTTGACTTTCATGTCTGTACAGAATCTTTTCTTGTTTCTGTTTGTTTGAAGGCATTGAAAAATACCTCTGGCAGTTTTTCCATTTGCTTTTGGCTTTCATGTCTAAAGAAATATTCAAACTGGGAGAGGGGATGGGAAACTGAACCAGGTGGCAAGCCTATTCATCACCTAGTCAGTGGTGGAAAATATTGAATGATCAAATGAAAGTGTCTTAAAATAACATGAATGCAGAGACAGAAAAAACTGCCAAGAGAAGAAATTTGTGTTAGAAGACTTGCAGTTTCCCTGTCCAATTGTAATAAAAGACTTCAATGTTTGGTGGAAAGCAGTGTATGTATCATCTGCAGCTATAATTGTTTATTATTGTTACTTTTTAGAGCAGTTAGTCATAAAGAAGTACTTATATCTGAAAGGCATTCAACTTGAATACTTTTATGGAAAATACCTCTTGCATGTGTACGTATGTGAGTGTGTCTGTACAAGAGTCAAAGGTCAAAGTCTCTAAATTTGATTCTAAAGAAGAAAATAAACAACCCCTTTTTTTCCCCATTTTTGTAAATAAAAATAATTTCTGTAAGTTAGTGAATAACCTCTGAGGTGTTTGGGTAGCTCTGTCAAACTCAAGATGTAAGCCAAAACAGGAGAAAACATTATTTTTGAAATACAGAAGCTTCAGATCTCTAACTGAAACTGTAAGTGACGTATCATCCACAAATATTCATGGGTCTGCACAATTAAAGGCAGCATGACTGGTTTTACTATAACCCCCTTATTTTTCATAATCTGAAAAAGGTCAGGTGGTAGGAAATCCTACTTCTAACCTTGCTTTCTTTTTCTACTTTGTATTCATGAACTGAAGAACAGTGTCTGCTAATAAAGACTACAGTGTTTTAAAACCATTCTGGGGTTTTAGAGAATGTTCCAAATGAATCTTGTGGAAGCCTCTAATGTTTTGCTAGCAGTTAATATGTTTAATTATTTTTACTGTATTCAAATAAATTTAAAGGGTTAGGTAACCATGAATTTTTGGTTATTTCCCAAAGCAGGATCTATTTCTTGATACCCAGCCACCTTAATCACAACCATGCAGGAAATAGGAGCTATGCTCCTGCACTACTTCAAAATCAATGAATTGCTTACCTAAGTATTCCTACAAAACTGAAACTTCTAATGAATTTAACTAATATTTTTATGTCGGTAAAATACTGTTGGCCCCAGCAAATGCTGCTAGACTCCAAGGAGTTATCTTAAAGGCTCGAGCTACTCTGGATGCGTTCTGCCATAGATGAAAGAGGAGGTTAAGGTATAAGCTCTTCAATTTAGAGAAGGCATAGCCCAGAAAATGCTGTTGTGAACATGTATGCGCTACGTAAATTCTGTATTAACTGAGTCCAAGCTTAGCGAGCATTTAAGATGTTAATTTGTTGCTTATGCAAAAGGTCTTAATGCAAAATATTGTAATTAGTTGACCAGTGTAGAAATATGTGAGAAGAAATGAAGAACTTCAAAGTCTTGGAAGAAATGGAAAAGAAGTATTGAGTTGATATATTCTATCTAAAGCAAAAACCTGATTCATTTTCGCCCTCTTTTTTTAAAGAAAAAAAAGACAGTTTGACCAAACTGTATTGCCAAAATATTTGGCAGATTTCTCCCTCCATTCCACCCTGGTGTCCACATTGTGAATGGAAATGGAGATTAAACTGTAAAAGCTTTAAAGACAACTTAAAAGAACTTCTGCTCCCTGGCCAGTTCTCAAAATAAATAACGTCCCATTTTTAACATCACTGTCTAAGAGATTGTCAAACATGTGCAGAAATAATGTCATATTATCATTTTTCAATTGTACAGATGCCATTCATCAGCCATCGCTATTTGCAAACAAGTATATATAATGGATTTTTAAAATCCAAACTGCTTAAATTCAAAACATATTTCTTTTACGTAGTGGAGGCTATATTTGGAGAGTTGTTTTCTGTGCACATGAGCTCTTGGGAGCATGAACTGTCCTAGTCAGGGTTGTTCAAAGCTGTCCTGCTTGGTGACAGGGTTCTTGGGTGCTGCTGTGATGTGAAGATCAATGATGTACTAGAAATGTTTTGACAAACACTTAAAGAAATAGGAGGGTAAACTGTCTTTAAAGACATCGGTTCCCATGTAAAAATGTCTGTGTGGCCGTTGGGAGGCAAAGAGATTAGGTATTGACTTTATTCAAATGTCCTTGACTGGTATAAGTGCCAGTGCTGCATATACATTCTGAATCTGGAGTTTAACAGTTGTAACTGAGCTTGAACTCAAATGATTTAGTTGATTTAATTGTCTTACACCAGATAGTTCTTAGAAATCTCTCTGAGTGCAAGGTTAGCTGGCATACTGTTCAGCCACCTGGGGATCTTTCTCAGAAAACCCTCAGACTTGTATCCCAAATGTATTTTTTAATTCTATGCCGTGCTTAATGAAAAGCAGAGAGTTGATTGGAACAAGCAATATAGGAAATTAGTTTTCTGCATGCAGGAGGGAGAGATTTATAGTTCCTGTGGTATGCTTCGTGTCTTTGTAGACTGGAAGGCAGCATCTTGCAGCACGAGAAAGTAGGCATGAAAGAACCTTTTAGGTGATGACAGAAAAAGCAAAGAACTTTCTTGTCCCAAACTGCGTGGTTTTAGATTTTGGCATAGTTGTATTTCACAGAATTAGTGAGAAATGGTTTAAAACCGACAGTAATTTTCATCGTGAGTCATTATGCATAGCAATATATTATATATAAACACATTGTTTGGAACCAATATATTGAGTTTTATTTTGTGGTTCAATTAATACTGTACTGAATATGGTCTTCCGGAAATAGAGGACCTTGATTCCGATTCTGCCAGTTACATACTAATGAACTGTTTCTGTACCTACTTTATTTACAGCTGACATCTTGTATTTGTTTTGACGAAAGCTTCATAGGTTGAAGTTCCCTCTAGTTACGTACAGGTGGCATACAGCACAACAGCAAGAAGTTGCCATACCGGACATAAATAGCTCATTATCAGTATTGTGAACTAATCATTGATACTCCAGCGAGGAAACCTGGCTTTTCATTTACGTCTGAATTCTGTCCCCTGAAAATTATGAACTTAACAGTGTTAGCTTTAAAAGCCTCGCTTTCTAGAAACCTGCAGGACCATGAGGACTACCCTGACACTTTCAGTCCACAAGCACGATCTTTACCAATTCCTATAATGTAGGAGTGACATAAATGTAGGCAAGTCGACAGCCCCTGCTGGATTTTTCACACCTCCAGACTTATTTTGTATCTTTTTTTTGACTGAACTTCCAAGGAGAAAAAAAATCAGTAATAGATTCAATGAGACTCTAAAATGCAATGGTGTCTTGCTAGAATTGCATCTATGTACACTTAATAGCTACCTAAGCAAAGGTTGAAGGCTGGGGGTAAATCAAAAAAATGCTACTTAAATGCTACTGTCTGACCCTTATTTGAACTGCAGGGTCTGATCCATTACAACATAATTGGTTTATCCTCTTGTGTCGAAGATGCTCTGTAGTAAACAGAGTATTTTTTTTTTGTCCTGGAGAGCTTGGATCACAAGTGAAAACTTTTCTAGTAGACTTGATTAATGTAGGCTAAACAACATGTGTGGCTAAAGATGCTCTGTTAGCATTTTGGAAAGTCACACTCATTCCATATGTAAAACAAATCCTTGTTTGAACTACAGGGTCAGAGCGATCACAATATAATTGGTTTATCCTCTTATGTCTAAGATGCTCTGTAGTAAACAGAGTATTCTTATGTCCTGGAAAGCTTAAGCTTGGCCACTGCTATTTTTGGTTGCTGTTCAGTAGTTCTTGTAATGGGAAACAGTGAATATTCATTCCCTGTTAACATTGAATGTGCTAGTAATAATATACACCTTTATGAAAATTTTCTCAAGCTGGAAAAGAATAGTCCAAGCACATGTAATCCTTTCTGGTACGTAAATTGTTACGTGTCATTGGTCATCCAGATAGCCCTCCTCTGTACTCTAGATCTGTTCTGGAAAGGACGAATCAAAAGCTATGTTTTTCTGGTGTAACTGGAAAATACCATCACTCTAATGTTATGAAAATGCAATAGCAAACAAGATATCTAAGTGGAATCTATTAATTTTTCTTATTAGGATATGATTTAAAAAAACCAAACCAAAACATTTTGGTAGTTCAGACTATTGAGCTTAAGTCTCAGTGAAACGCCTTGCTTAATGTTTTAGCATGAAACATGGATCCTGCATTTGAGAACATCTTGTGGGGCACAATGCTGACAAAAGGGTAAGCTCTAAAGTGATCTATACTTCAAATTAACTCTTCTGTCCCAGCTTCCCCAACTCCCAGAAATATTTCAAGCACAACACAAGTATTTCTCCTGTACTCATCTTAAAATTGTGCCATTTTCCTCTTATTCAAAGACTACTGGGTGTTGGAGAAGTCAACACTTGAGAATTTTATGCAAGTAAATCCAGAAGAGAACTGTGTTCTCTGCAGTCGGAGTTGTAACTAGAAGGTAATGCACAGACTAACTTTGTGCTAAACAGGAGCGTCTTGAGGAGGACCTGTGTTTCCATTGAAGCTGATGGGTATTTAGTTAACTCTTCCAAATAAAGAGGACTGAATATAACTTAGTAATTTGATTTTAAATGTGGTGAGTATTCCTAATAGAGCTTCTAAAGTTTGTTCTGCAAAAACAGCTTATTTGCCCCTTTCTCCTTGTGCCAGTTAAGAGAATGGATATCTCATATTTCAGGGTTTGATTCCTGGAGGGACACAATGTCCCTCAAACTTCTTTTAACACAAATAATGTGCATGTGACATGGGATAGAGATGAAGGAGAGCTAAGCAGTTTTTTTTTGTTTGTTTTTTTTTCTCTGTTCTGCAATTCTCTGCTGCCCTGGTTATGTTTTGTTTTGGAATAAATGAGTCATTGCAAAGGACTCATGGGCTTCCTTTAGCTTTCTAGAAAGTCATTGGATGTATCTGAAGTTGGTTTAGTGGGCTTTCCCTTTAATTAGTGTAAGGCTAGGCAACTCTAGAAAACAGTTAATACCAGAAAATGATGATCATTTAAGATAAGAAAAGTTCTCATCTTTGAGAAGTTCTTATTTATTATTAGCTAGATTTAATTATTCTTTGTGTATTCATATACAGGCCTGTTGGTAGTAATCAGCTATTAAGAAATTATCTTAATACAAAGTATACTTAAATCTCAGTACTGTCATAGATTGATATTTTATTTGATGATAGGAAGCACAGCAGTACTTTCTTCTGGAAAATCTCTGTGTATAAGATTTGTATAATCTGTCTAAAATCTTTGTCCTCAGAGAGATGTGATAACTTCACTGTAATAGCTGCAGAAAATTCCATCACTGTGATCATGTATGCTCTATGACTACGATGTACCTGTATGACTACAATGCATTTTAAGAAAACTGCTTCCTGGAAACTTTTCAAAGTGATTCTCTATAGATTCCTTATAAGCCAAGCTCAGAGAGATTAAAATCAATTTTCATATATGGCTGGTAACCTCTTATTTTGACCAGAAGATTTAATTGTTTTCTACTCTTACCTAAATTTGTAAAATAAGTAAGCATACTGGGTTGTGTCCATAAAGAAATGACACATGTACTGCAAGCTCACAATAAGATGATGTGATTTTTTTTTTTATATCTGCAGATGTCCTGTTTTCCTCATGGCTCACAAAGAAAACTGTGTTGAGGGAACCAAAGACTGGGATGTGCTGGGCTAATACAAATTTAACTGAAGCCAAGAATACCCCTGGTTTGGCTCTGAAAAGAGTACTAAGCAGCCAAGGACATTTGGAAGGCCAAGTCCAAACCCATACGGTGAGCTTCCTATATTGTACTGCCTACAGCAATAATTATATATGTCAATTTTATGCTGTCTATCCTGTTTATAAATCTTGTTTTAACAGAGGATAGTCGGCTTTCCAAGTGCCACACCAGGGTGACAGTAGCTTCATGAGTGGTACAAACTATATATACTGCTTTTCTAGAGACGCTTTAGTTATTAGCTCCCTGCTTTTTAGCCAGAATTGACTGTATGGCTCTAGTTTGCCCTGGTCAGGATGTGGGAAAAGCTAAATCCAATGTACAGACCGACCTAAAAAAAGTTATATTGGCACTGAGAGAGTGTCAGTAAGTAATCTATTTTGCAATAGAAATTTTGCAGTAGAAACCACTGTGGTGATTAAAAAATAAAAATAAATTCCAACAATTGTTTATCTGCTTTTCTAATAGCACAGCAGACATGGATTTCTTCAGAGGGTTATTATTTACTCCTAATCCTCTGCTTCAGTGATACAGACTGAAACAGACTCTTCCTCTAAAGCTGTTTTCACAGAAAACATCCAGCTAAATATTTGTGTTAGAACAGTCTCTGACTTCTTAAGGTTATATTCTGTAAGGTGCTAGAGTTATACTCTCTATTACTTTGGGAATTCTTTAAAGAACTAGAGTGGAATAAAATGCTTTAGTCTGAATGAAATATAAGGTCCTCCAACTGATGTCGTTCTTTGAGTTGATGTTTCCTGTTTTCATGAATGTTTGTACATTTTCATGTGGAAACTAGTATTTAGCCTATTGTAGATATCTCTTTTCTATGTTTTCAGCAAACTACTTATTGCATCTAATTTAAATTATTTTCATCTTGTTTTCAAGAAAATCCATGTGCTTTTACTAATTTATATCATTCTCCTCTTCCCCACTTTTTTCCTCTTGTTTGTTGTTATGCCTGAATTAGAAATGTCTGGATTAAAAATGTGGGTTTTGATAACAAGTCTGTCTCATTTATTTTTCTTGTAAAATGCCACAGCATCCTTCCAATACTTAGCATCCAAGAAAAGTTGAGATGTGTTGAAAGTTTTCACTAGAAACTTTTTTTTTTCTTTGTAGAAAATCACTGTTTTGATCAAGACTTCTTGTATGAAGTTCTTACTTCCTTTGGAGAGTTAGCTTTTTGTTACACCTCTAAAAGGGAAAGAAAACTGGGTTATGTAGAGTTTCAGTCTGAGATTGGAAAAAAAAAAAGAAAATGAGTATGTATTTTTAATGATTACAGTTGTAATTACCATACTGCTCTACTTGCACGTTTTTTTTGCCAGAAAATCCTGAAGGGCCAAATGCACACAAAAAACCCCATGTGGGTTATGTACAGCAGGTGAAAACACCTATGCAATGATAACGTGCATTAGAAAACAATTCTTCATTAGCTGCAGCAAAAAAGATACAGAAGTTTTGCATGTTCTTACATACTAGGAAGAAGCCCTCATGCTACAAGAGCAAGGTGTAACTGAAGGAAAATGAATGCTAGTACCACAGTCTGGCCAAGGAACTTCCCATTTCTTGCCAAACTATGTTGCAACCTGCCCAGAAACAAGGACAAAGAGCGTAGAGTGGGGAATGAGTTTGTTATCAAGTGTTAGCACTTGAAAAGAGATTATGCAGATGAGTAACCTCAAGCTCTTAACACAATTTGCACCAGTAAGTTTGGAAATTCAAGTTACTGCAAATGCTCTTTGAGCTGGAACAGATGCTATTGCAGAAAAAAAAAAGGTAAACCCAGGTGTGAATGGTAGACTTGGGCATTTTGCAGTTTTTTTACTGGATGTCACGTGCTCAAATCAAAGGGAAATTGTTTTACAAAAGTTGCTTAATTACTGATTAATTAAGGCAGAGCCATTTAAGAATAATGCTTAGTGATTCTGAAAATCCTATTATCAACACAGAGTTCTGTGTCTTTGCAAGTTCCCTTCAATTCTGCTGTTGAACTGGAATGCAACTGCAGAACTGATTTTGCTACACGTTTTGGAACACTTTAACTGCAGCCTGAACTTTACAAATCAGGCACCGTGTGTAATTACAGAATGAAGAAGTTCTGAGGACTAATGTTGATTCATGAACAATAACAAAAATATACTATGATCAGGAGGAGTGTCTGTTCTTTTGAGTTCATACTGAACTCTGGTGGAACTGCAGAACCAAGAGATGTCTGTGGCTCTGCCAAGAAGTGACTGCCTCAATTTCCACTGGAAATTCCAGTAAGCATTAGCGCTTAATTACTGTACTCTACCTTAAAGGCACGAATTAAGGGATGTGTAGCATAGCTATGGCCTTCTACTATTTTCTACATGTTTTATTGAGTCATGCTGTGACTGAAGTCAGGAGTAGAGCTGCTTTGCTGATGATCTGTGTTTGGCAGGATCTGCGGGTACATAATAAATAACTGACTCCCAATTACACAACATAAATTGCCCCTGCTTTCTCAAGAGGATAATTGCACATTAATACATGGTCATTAATAAATGTTGCAGGTACTGAAAAACAACCCGATTTCCTTTGTTTATAAAGCTAGACTTACATGTTTTGGGACATATTCTATATGCACAGAAGCTTATTCTGCCTTCAGATTTCATAAATGACGTTGTAGTTCTCACAGACAAAAGACAGAAAAGCATGTATCTTGCTTAAGACCTCACTCTAGTTCTTGAGCTCTGACTGCATAGGAATACTGGGTCAGCACTCAGGGTTTTGACGCTCAGCATGGTGCTGTGTAGTGAGCATTTGGGTCCTCGGTACAATCATCTCTGGGTTAGGTTTTGCTCACATTAAAGTCAGCCAGGCAAATAGTTTCTGCCATTTGACTTCTAGCAGGTGCAGTTGTACTGCTTCTAATTAGTGTGCTCCCCTTCTTGTCCACCCACCTCAAGCCTCCTGGAGACCAGGAATGGTGTAGTGAGTAACAGGAATTCTCAGATAGCACAGTATTGAATTAATTACAGGCTCTGCAGCCATGTTGCAAACTAACTTTTACCATGACTTTTTATTTTGAAATACCTGGTACACTTGTTTTCTGTATCTTTGCTACTTTCACCTTTTAAAAGAAAACTTGTTGGTAATTTACTGGTCACGTAGAAGGGTGAGAAAAGATTTATAAACACTGCTTGCCTTTGTAACATGTAATGGAAAGTAAGCTTGAGATGACAAATTTTGAGGTACTTGTTTCCAGAGCTCAAGGTACATTTTTAAAGGGTTGTATGTGTAGACAGCCCAAGTAATTACTTTGAACAAGACCTATGCAGGTTATCATCCTGTAATATGCAGCGATAAGCAAGATACATATCTTGTAGTGTGCTTATACTGGTGTGAGTACTATACATATATATATATATGCATGTGAAGTAAGCACTAGGGAACTGAAGTAATAGGTCCCCACTGTGAGATTTGTGCAAGTACACTTAGCACATGTAAATGCTTTGTCTAACAATCATGCCAATCACCATGGAATAACATGCAATGAATATAAAACAATTTCATGGTAACTGCAGCCCACAGTGGTTTGATGAAAAGTCCTAGGAAGAAATTGCTTTCACATCAGAAAATTCTGTATCATCAGAAATTCCTGAAATGTCAGCAAGGGTGTAGCCCTTAAAAATCCTTGAATACTCCAGGGTTAGTTTTCCTTGTTTTCCTTTGTATATTCTTTTATCTCCTTTCATCAGGTATACGAGCAAGCAAATGTATATTGTGCAGACTTGTGTATTCGTGGGGAATGAGTCTTACTCATTGGCGTACTTCATTATTTTTTTGCTTGCAGAGCAGTTAACTACTTTCAGAGGTAAAGTTTTCAGTGCAGAGCTGACACTGTGAGAATCCTGTCAAAGGGCTGGCTACCTTGCACAGTACCTTATCAGTCCTTCATACAAAACCAAACACATCCAATGTGTTTGGTTTTCGGATTCCATAGAAGTGCCCTGTGGAACTGCACACTTAGCTTCCTTGCAGAAAAACTGGAAAAATTACAGCAGAAAATAGGTAGAAGGTGGTTGATTTTTCATTTTTTTCCAAAACTGTGGCTACAAAAGGTAGAAAGTCCACCTTGTTTTTTTCCAAATGAAAGTCATAAGAACTTAATATCTATTAGTCATCTCAAATATATGAGAGAGCTTTTGCCTTTCGGGGAACTCCGTGTGCTACAGGGTAACAGTAGGCTTTGAAGCGGAGGGTCAGATCTGGCCAAATCAGCCTGTAGAGACTGCAGAGCAGGGAGTGGGCTGGGAGATGATGTGGTGACACACGGCTGGGCTCTGCTCTTTGCAGCGTGCCCAGTGGGTGTTTCTGCTCTGAGCTGCCTTGGTGCTTGGCTCTGGAGGGGTAGGACCTGAAGGGGAAAAGGAAGGAAGAGGAATTTTCTCCTTGCTTTTGTCTTTCCGTGTGTTTCTGCACTCAGATGAAGATGTCTTCTCCTGAATACTTGGCTATTTTAGTGGCATATAGTCAAGTACATACTATTTTAGAATCTAAAGCAAAAAAGCTTATAAACTGGCCTTTATAATGGTATCTTAGCTTTCATGTAATCAAGTGTAATTTGAGGTCAACCATCTATGGGTTTGTCAAACTATCAACTTCCTTTGTTACTATCTCTTATAATGAGTGTAATCAAACGTATGGTTTTGAAGAGAAGAGAGATACTTTTATGCTTTCTGGCTCCGTCTGAACTGCATACTGCTGGATAGGAAACCCAGGACAATTAATGTCTGTTTTGATGGTGTCAGTCAACATCTGTTATGATAGGAACATATGTTTTTGTGATGATTTTTTTTTTTTAATTACAAAAGAAAAATTCTATCATGTCCTTTCAGGTGTTAAGTAGGTGACAAACAGCACTATTTTTTCTTTTTCTTGTAGTGCTATACTTCAGAATGTATATATTTGGTTTTCGTTTGTGCTAAGTGGAATTTAAAAACCAACACACCCTCAGTTCTAACTATGCTTTTATTGTCAATTGTAAGCAGTTAAGCAGTAGTCTGGTAAATAATGCTGTCTGCCAAGAAGTTGGCTTGGGTGGAGTTTTCTCAACGACTCCCCAGCACTCTGAAGAACTCAAACTTCTGCTATCTATTGCTGACAGTTGAAAGAAGAAGAATTTACCACCCTCACATTCTCACTGCATAGTAGTTCTTGAGATTGCAGTACTAAACCTTTTAAAAGTCTAATTTGGCAAACCTGAGCTTGGAGGTATTATTTCAGAAAATGGTGGTCTTAATGAACTGTGAAGAGAGAAAATTAGCATTATGCCCATATTCTAATATATTTACATATATATGTGTGTATAAAAATATATATTATGTATATCTCTCTAAACATTCAGAGGTACTGTCTCCTTTAACCCAGGACTAACATCTCTGACTTCTGTTTCCATGTGTACTAATGATGTCTCAAAAATGGTTTTCCACATATTGAACTAAAATCAACAATTGTTTACTATGAAAGTGATCGTTCTCTGAAAATTCCTGTAGCATGTTGGATGTAGTTATGGTGGAGAGAGATTAGAGTGCAGTAAAAAATTGAAAAACACTTGATATGTGAAACTTACTGTCATGCTTAAGGAATCATATAGTTTTGTTACGGCATGTGTGTATATAGCAAGAGAACAAACCTCAGATAGAGGACAACTGTAATTACGAAGAAGTACAGCAAAGGTTTTAATGGCCATGCAAACCTCAAACTGTAACAAACCATTGAAACTACAAATGAGTGTTATTCACCTATGCCACTTCTGACTAGCCAGTTATGGTAAAAATGACCAGCTTCAGCCAAATTGTATAGAATATTCGTAGAATTTTGCTATTGGAGGCAAATATAAAAAGCTTCCATCCCCCAAAGTTTCTGAATAACATGACCTCCAAAATACTCTGCAAATTTGAACTAGTTGCTACACGATTATAAAAGCCCTAAGGCAGAGACCAAGTTTTAAAGGAGTACTTTATTACTCTTGTGTGAATCCAGCTTGACTCACTCAAACTCTGTACTTAACTGCTAACTGCCTTGTCTGGAAAAGGATATCAGGTTCTGTGTATCCTGTGATAACTCATCCATCATCAGCAGAAAGAGATTTAACAAGGCAGGAAAACCCCCCTCATATTTGACTAGTATGTACATATGCAAGGAAGGGGAGGAGGAAGTTTTGAACAGGATTCTTTTTCCATTAGTCAAATAAACACAGTGTCTCTTGTAAAAAGTAGTTATGTTGTTGATGTTTTGGAAATTTCTGCATTGTATATATTGCATAGTAACCAATAGGATCTACAGTTTTCCATAGTGTTTAGTCCATTCAAAACATCAGTTCTCCTCCCGGGAGCACAATTACATGAATTGCCCTTTAAATGGCTAGTTTAGGGCCTTTGTTCAGGGAGAGTGGGAATGTTCAGGAAGAGCCTGTGAATGGCAGGCAGTGGTGAAGATGGCCAATGAAATATTCTTTGTTGTAAACTTTTGTTGACCTATTATTAATCCTAAATCACGACAGAGTGTGCAGCGGCAGATATCTAGAAAAGACGACCTGCTGCAAGTATGAGCTGAATTGTAAAAAACAAAACAAAGATGTGGTTACCTAAACTATGGAAAATCTTATAATAGAAGAAGACATGTTTGCCTAACTAGGGCTATTCCATTTCAGCCAGTTGGATTATATGAGCTAAAAGTGTCACATCCATTCTAAAGTTAGCAAGGTCAAACATCTTCCTTCTGCCTTTCCCAAAATTATTGTGACTGATGTATGTTGCTGCTCTGAAGTCTTAAGTCATGTCTTGTGATTGTATTGCTTGATAAAGAGTATTCCTGTTGATTAGTAATTAGTCTGATTGTCTAACCTGTACTCACCTTGGTAGTCCCTCAGAGGAATTGGCTTCAGGAGAAATGACTCAAATGTGAGATGAGTGTTCCAAGGTCGAACCTTGGTTTAGCACATGTAGCCTATGGGAATTTAAAACATTGAATAAACCTCAGTCTCCTTAAGGTTTTGTAGTGATACGTTATCCTGGGAGGGGGGAAAAAAGGGTTCTTCATGTTTCACAGAATATTCAGTTTTACACACTGGTTGCAAATCAAGGTGCAATATGAAGATGATTTGATTTTATGAGCTAGAAAGAACTGGGCTGTACTGAATTAGTTTCCTTAACTAATTTGAAATCATCGCAATGTTAAAAATAATTATGATGTATCTCCCCAAAAGGTTTGAGTTGGACTATGCCAAGTTCTGTAGGACATCTGATTTCCTGTAGCTGGTCGTTAAGTTGTTTATGCATGTTGATGTTTGATTTGTAAAGGTGCAAATAAGTGTGGCTAGAGACACTGGATTGTTGTTTGTCTTTTTAAGGTCTTTCAGTTAGTTGCATTGCGAAGGAGGTGACTTGCAGCTTGTGTGTCTGAAGAATGATATGTTGTTTGGGGTCTGCCCCTCAAAGAAAATGTATGGTAACTTAGGGCAAGGGTAAATAAGACAGAAATATGTCAACACAGAGATAAGGAAAAGCAGATGTAAGAGGAGAGCAGCACTCAAGGCTGAATTTACAAGCTGTTCATTACGGATGTACAGACAACTGTCATTGCTGTGGAAGTACCCTAATGGGTTGAGCAGCATGGACAGAGTGCTTTGAGTTGGTCTGGGAGCATGTGGAATAAATCATGCGATTTCCACATCTTGGCACCCATGACTGTGGGAGCCCTTGCAGTTGGAGGATCGCTAGCATTGCAGGTATCTCCTGCAACAGAGCATGTTTGCTAAACACTCAGAAGCAGCACGCACTGATAAGGAATTACTTGCCTGCTATTTTTGTATAGTCTGTCCTCAGTGCTTTGTGTCACTGTGGATGACACTTGCTTTGTCTCTGACATGACAATACTATTTTGACTTGCTGTGCTGTTTGTGCAGTCATTAAAGTAATGAAACTGGACATACGGAGAAGTTTTAGAAAGACAAACCTGGAAATCTTGTCGAGTTCAGTTGTTTATATGATAAATTGTGTTTGTGAGCATACAAACTGACACAGCTCCACCTTGAAAAGCAGTCAGTTTCTCCAGACAGTTTTTGGAAAAGTATCTTAATAAGAATTTGTCTGTATTAGAAGTTTATTTCTAATTGCTAGTCTGAGCATATGTATATCTAGTCTTTATCCATTTGTTCTTGGACCATTGTTTTTCCTTTACCTTGGACAACTTCTTTCTTTCCTGGATTATCCTACTACAAGGAATTTGTAGGTAGTAATCCCATGCCTTCCAAGCCTCTTGTATGAAATCCTGCCACTCCATGGAGGATCATCAAATCTTTCTTTAAAATAATGCCATTCTGAAGCAATCTCTTGAATATGACTGACCATTATTGCGCGTATTTAGCTACCTACATGGGTCTCATGTTTTGTAAATTGACAGTGTTTTCTATCTCTAGTCTGAAATATTATGATCCTTGCATTTCCTAGGGCTGTGGGATGCTCAGAGATACCCTGTCATAAACCCTTTCTAATGCTGCCTGTTAATGAGAGCATCAGATGCTTTTAAAATCCAGGCATTTACCTGTAACTCCACCTTAAATTCTGAACTCCTGAGGTCAGTCTATCTACTCTTGTTCTGTAACAACCAGTTATTTCTCTATGTAGCCTCCACCTCCTATATGCTATCAATGTCTTCTAATTTTGCATCATCAGCATATTTTTTGGCACTTTCTCAGCCTTTGGGATAGGGACATTAGAAAGTTTGGAAGATCTAAGCAACTCCACCAGTGATACTGTTCATTACTTTCCTTCTCGCATCCACCTATTTTCCTCTCATCTTAGCCTTGTTCTAAAGCGGGCCAGTTATCAAGGTTTTTAGCAACTCAAATCACTTCTGCCCTTTTCCAAGTACGTGAGTATTGCATTTTTATTCTCTCACCCTAAAAATGGAGATGGTCGTGAAAAAAAATTTTCTTCATTGTCCTTAAGTTTGAAACTTCAACTGAATGGAAGGAAAGACACACATATGTTTGAGAGGGCTTTAGGGGCTGTTTCTGTGAACAGAAGAATAAAGTGAAGAACCGAAAGACAACAATAAATGGGTATTCCTTCCTACCACCATGTCACAGCCTCTTTTGAGATGGCCTGTTCTTTATGTCTACACATTTAAATTACTACATAAAGTGTGCTTTTCTTTCTCTCACATATAGAAAAAGTATATGGGTGGATCTTAGTCTGTATTTTGAAGCTATTCATTGTCATATTGCTGAAATCATAGAATAGAATCATAGAATCATTGGAAAAGACCTTTGAAATCATGAAGTCATGAAGTCAACTGTCAACCCAACACAGCCATGCCTATTAAACCATGTCCCAGAGTGCCACGTCTACATGTTTTTTTAACATCTCCAGGGATGGCGACTCCACTGCGTCCCTGGGCAGCCTGTTCCAATGCCTGATCACTCTTTTGGTGAAGAATTTTTTCCTAATTTCCAATCTAAGCCTCCCCTGATGCAACTTGAGGTCATAAATCAAATTGGGGTATAGGTAAATCTCATCTCAAGTTCCCGCTGTCAGTTGTGTGTATGATCCTGTTGATAGATCCACAATGGCAGTTGGGTGGAATGGTGTTCTGTAATTACATCAAAAATTATTTTAATTTTGATGGTGAAACCTTATTTCTTTGCATCACAACCATTTATTTTTTTTTAAATATATTTCTTCCTCTTTTACAAAGATTCGCAGCTTTGGCTTTTCCTAGGTTACTGCTTTAAAGATGGCTAGGCTATGGCTTACTGCTATAGCATATGTAGTAGCTTAACCACAGTCTTCAACTTTTGTTTTTGTTTTCCTTTGGAGATGCAAACCTTTCCCTCCGTGAATGGAGATTTCCACTCTAGCCTGTCTCTGATTTTATAAGTGGTACAGTGTGTTTTATTTTTGCCTTATGTGGGAGGGGGGTGCAGGTTGAAAGATAAGAAAGCTGTGTTGTAGCATACTGGTTCCAAAAATGATAAAATGTGAAAAATAACAGACTTGTTCCAGGGCCATGCAATCAAAATAGATTTTGCACTGGAGATATAAAAAGAGACTAAGCAAAACATTCCTGAAATAATTTATGCTGAGTTCAAGTTTAAAGCCAGAGTTATAATAGTATATTATGTGTTCTTTTGGCATTCTGTTTTTAAATCAACAAAACTATTTCAACTTTTGCACTCTACTTGGTGCATTGATTCCCTTAATACTGTACAGTCAGAGCTGTGGTTCCACTAGTCTTTCAAATGGCTCATTTTCAAAATTGGAAGGCTTTATTGCTTTTCAGTGTCATCTATCCAGTTTCTGTGACAGTGATAAGCTATGGCTTATTAGTATTCATGAGCTGAGGTATCAGCTTCTTTAGTTACATATATTCCACTGTGTTCTGGGCTGTCTTGGTGTCACACTCAAAGAGAAGCATTCAAATGTCTTTGCTTGTCAATTAGTGTTTTTCTGGTTATGCTTACTTATGCTGACCACCTGTGTAACCTACCTGTTGGTAACCCAGCTGAGCTGGTAACCTTTGCCAAGTCTGGGCAAGGCCTGAGTCTTGCTGTGGGTGAGGTAGCTTGCCTCTTGCAATCCTAGCTCAGAGCCTAAAAGGTTTTACAGTATGTATGTGGCCTGGCTATGCCAGTTTGCCTTAGGGCCAGAAAGTGGGCCCTGGCTCTGCTTAGCTTGCTAACACAGAGATAGATGTAGCCAAAGGGCAAAGGCCTATCAGGACGTCTCCCAAGACTAAATAGTTTTATGCTGTGAAGGTATTTATTCTCCTCCCTCTCTCCCTCCCATATAATTTTTCTCATTGCTTCCAGATATTTTACCATCTTATTTCAAGAAGTGGGATATTTTTTCTTTTCTTTACAGCTAATTATTTTTAACTCTGATCAGGAAAATACACAGGGGAGACCTGTGACTAGAAGGGCCTTAAACATGAGCTAGCTTGAACATGTAGGAAACCATCTGCCAAAGGTTTCAGATAACAAGTCTAAATTCTTAATAATCTAAAACTTATTAAGCTGCAAAGCTAATGAAATCTCTGAGTAGCATGCAAAAAATTGTTTTGAAGTGTAGTTTTTTCAGTTAGAAAAATATTCTCTTGAATTTGGAGTCTGGTACAAAGCCCGCTGAAACAATTGGGAGTTTTGCTAGTGCTCTCAACTGGGGCTAGACTTGGCTTCCAAATACAAGCACTCTTACGGTGAAAGCATTATGGTCAAATGGAAGTTACATTCTCCACTCAAAAGAATACCTCTGTTCTGAGAGGTAAGGCCTTAAAAGTGTCCCAGAACTGGGACTTCACCAAAGAGTTAAAGGTTGCATGCAAAATTGTCTATGCTTTCGTCACAAGGTAAAAAAGAAAAATGTGGGGGAAACATACAAAACCAACAGCAAAATATTTTTTCATAAATTACATCATATGCATAACTCTGCAGAGATCAAAGTGAGAATAAGCCATTTCTATTCATGTTCCAGAAATGCCCTTGATATCTATGTACATACCTTCATGCTTATATTGTAAATTCTTTGCATTTTGAAAATAATTGACTGCCATAGCGCTAAAGCAGGTATCTCCTGGAGAGTGGAAAGTGACAGCCATTGCTAGGGCTGGTCATCCCAATCAGACTGGCTGCAGTTTCACTGCCTAAATTTTCACGAAGACTTGTACTGCCCAAAGACACCATTATAATTATTTTAAGTTCTAAATGCCTGCATAATGGAAAGAATATCTTGTATCTTGAAAAATATGTAGCTTTCTAGCATGCGTAGGAGGATTTGTGTTGTATGCTAGGGGTGGCTCATGAGATGTTTGAACAGACAGGACTACATGGGAGCTTCTGAAAGACTGACCAGGTATGGGGCTGAAACATGGTGTAATCTAACTCCAAACCTCGCTTCAAGTAGAGTGAACTGTCTTGCCACGTCGCAGATATCAGGAATCTTGAGTAAACCATGTTAGCAGGCTCTAGGTTTTCTTCTTTATGCTTGCTGTAGAAGGAAGCTGAGAGGCAGCTGGTGTTATATGCAGTGTGAGCAAACAGGGGCATGAGAGTTGAGCGAGTATAGATATGCAATCTGTAGAAGTCAAAAAGAACCTGAATCAACCCCTGGATACTAACCTAATATGAAGAATGCTCAGGATGTTTTAAAAATTCAGTTTGATCTCCTTTAAAGAAGTCATAATGAAAAGAGTAGGTATGTGCTCATGTTTATGTGCAGGAAGGAAGGGTAGAGACTGAAATCCGATCTTTGAAAAACTTTTGTGCTATAGTCCCAAGCATAGGCTTAGGCTGGTTGAACTCTAAATAGGGAGAACCAAGTCAGTGATTATTAGGGTGTTAATACTGAGTTGAGGCTGTCTATGCTCGTTTAAGATTGAGACGTGTTGGTGACATGAAAATGGGCAAATTAAAATTACTGGGTTGACTTCCTTCTACATTTATTTTTATTGAGTTACGTAGTTTAATTATGCTGCAGTAGGGCATAATTTAACTTGTCTAAAAAAGAACAAGTCAACTTGCTGCTGAATTCACCTATTTATAATACTCTGGGTTAGACTGATCTAGAGCTGTACTTTGAAAAGGAAAAAAATAAATTGATATTCTGCACTGGAAGCGTATAATTTTTAGCCCATGAGTGTAAGTAAGAGTAGTCTGGTAAATTCAGTTTGAATGAAGCAATTATGCTTTTAATGATTTATAAGCTACTTATTAATATTTAGATGGTACACTGAATTTGTTGTGTAGCATCCCTTTGAAAGTATAACTTCAATATTATGTAATACATTATTACAGCATTTATATGTCCTTTTAAAGGAAGACTGCCTGCTTCAACCCTTTGTTTTGATACCTTCCCTTTAGATTTATGCAGTTGTCCTGTGTATGATAGCAGGAGATTGCTTCATGCAAATAGTGAGCTCTAGCCTGTTAATGAATAGGAGAATAGCAGAAAAGTGTTCTGCTTTAAAAAAAAACCAACCACAAAACAATAAAAAACCCCAACAACAAGAAAAAAAACCCCCACACAAAAAAAAAACAACAAAAAAAAACCCCAAAAAAAGCAAAACCAAAACCAAACAAAAGCAGTACATTCCGTGTATTTTCATGTAAAGACCTAATATTTGTTAGGAATGGCTGAACTTTTTTTTTTAAAAGAACTGTTGTAATTAGAACTATGGAAAACATACATCATCTTGTTTATATAGTTGTCAGTTGTTCCTTGTTAGTAGAATCATTCTTCATATTCACGCATTCCTCCATCCAACATTACTTGTCTATTATTTTACTACCCTAACTCATCACAAAGTGCTGGTATCACAAGCTGACAAAAAAGTCAAGAACATATTTTAATGAAAGTAATGTATAACCTACAGCTCATCCATGGGACAAGTAAAATCTTATTGAATTCATAGTTTGTTTTGTGTTTTGGGAAAAGTTAGATTTAGTCTTTTGTAGGGGAAAAATAGTGTTTCTCTCTTTGCCAGATTTGAAAAAGTTTTCCCCATGACTAGCCATGAAGACTTCCTGAATAATAAATTTCTACAGGGTGTTAGACATTTGCCTGAGTGGGCAGTTCTCTAAATAGAGATGACACGAGTTCTTCTGTGAAGAGTTATCAGAAAATGAGGACTTAATGTATTTTAAGTATGTACTGCAAAAATACAGAAAAAGATATTTATTTTAGATTTACACCATATTTTAATCTATATAACACATGATGCGATTGCTAAGTTGTTATTGATCCTAGCCTCATAACTCCTATTTTTCTTATTCTTTCCTCTTCAGCAGTTTTCTCAAGTTAGTTAAAACCCAGCAACAAGCAAACCCGCCTTGCACTTGTACAGTAATTGAAAAAGAATCTAGTTAAGATTGAGTATAGGTTTAACTGGAGTTGAGAGAATTGAAGTAGACGAAAAGGACTTGGGAGGGTATCTCAGTTGGTAGTTATCTCAATAAGAAGGTATGATAGGTCTGATTCTAAATGTATATGAAAATATGCTGATTTCCAGATCAGTCAGCATACCTTTGAAGTGTAACTCTGTTGTTAGCTTACATTCGTTCTTGTTATTTGATAGAACTGACAATCCTTTTGTGTTTTATTAGTAAAGCACCTGGCAAGCTGAGATCATCTTCATCAATAACTGCTACTCTTAGGCTTTGCTATAGTACAGTTACACAGCTAGTGACAGGGAAGGTGCTAATATTGGCTGTCCAAGATAAACTCCCAATTAATTTCAGAAGCATTAATGAAATGGCCTCAGTCTCATACTGTGGTATTTACATTATTTTATTTTCCCAAATTTTACTATAAATGAATTGGTTGGACAATAGTCAGCATTGCTGCTAAAGACTAGGCAATATACATAGATGTAATACTTTGCAGTACTTGCAAAATGTTACTTTTAAGATAATTTCAAATATTTCACTTACCTGTTATACAATAATACAAACTACTGACCTCAAATCTGTAAATAGTTTGTAAACATTATTAAGAAAAAGAACAGAAGTATTTGACAGGGCGCCTATAGCTGATCATTGCAGTGTATCATTTAAATTATGCTATGAGGTTAATATGGCTATGAATGTTAGCTTAGCTTGTTAAAAGTGTGGACGAACATGTACAATTTCAATCAGATATATCTTTACAGTATTTACAAAGACAAAGGTGTACCTATTGCTTAAAGCCAGCTAAGTTGGGTAGGGGTTTTGCCTTTTTATCCTTAAAAAGAGGTAGTAACATCCATATCTTCTAGGCCTGTTTAGCTTACTGTTTCATCCTAAGTAATTTTTGAAAACAGCTTCACACCAAAGTGCATTCATGGGCTCAAGAATTCAGTACCAACCTGGCTTGAAAAGTTTTCTTTGTCTTGAAAGTAGAATTAAGAATGAAATTTGTAATAGAAACTTTAGTTGTAGCCTTGGCCTGTGTGCTGTGAGCTGATACGGCTGTAATGGGTCAGCTTTTTTTTCTCTTTTTTTATAAGTGCCAATTTTTACTTGCACAATGAAATATGATAATGCAGTTAATTCTGCTTTCACCATGCAGCCTTTCTATGCAGTCTTGAATGGTGAGGACAGAGCTAAGTCCAAGGTACATATCACAACAATTTTCTGTCGTAAGTGCCTGGTCTCCATCTGGTGTTGTAACTCAGCTCACTGGTGGTACTTGACATGATGAGACCAGAAGAATTTGGCTCTGTCTCTCCTCTGTCAGAAATTCTGGCAGTGGAGGTTAGTGGTGTGTTGCAATCTGCTTTATGATATGTTGGGCTTGGGGGGAGGAGGGAGCCCTACCTATCACGTCTGCCTTGGGAATCTCCCCAAGGTAAACAGGAGGAGAACGGCATGTATGAGGGAGGACAACCCTGGTGTTGATGAGTCACAAAAACAACCAATAAATTCACATCAAGGATGCCATTCACGACATGAATATATACTTCAATCTGCTATCTAAATGTACTGCAGTACATTTAAAAAAAAAAAATCACCCTTGAATAAATAAGAGTATCTAATTGAAATGCCAAGCAAAGGGTCAAGTGGTTACAGAGACAGGGAAGGAGGAATTAATAATAAAAATGAGGCAATGGTGGATAAAAGAGAGATAGGAAAAAGAAACCTTTTCACACAAGATTATCAGAAAACGTTGCTCAGCGTACATTATGAAACATATCCTTTAGAATAATTTGATTCTTCCTTTATATCTCTTTTAATAGCTATCTCTTGTTTATTAGAATTTGTGACAACTGCTGCAAGGTAAATACTAATTTAATTACAGTTCATTGTGGATATTTGAATGGAACTCAATTGGCCTTGGATTTAACAGGGAAGCAGTATTGGATACTATTTTTACTAATGCAAATTTGGGCTGAAAAAGTGACCATAACTTTCATGGGAAACAAGTCTGTCTCTGATTTTTAGTTCGTTTGATTTAAAAGGTCCCTCAGTTACACCACTGTTATTGTTCTGAGTTAATATGTTGGAGAATTTGCTTTTTCTGTGCCTCTCTCTGTTTCCTCCCCCTTACAAAAGAAAAATGAGTAGTTGTTAAGTCAGAGTAGAAATCACAGCATGTGACTTACCTTTTCATGTGCACAATGTGAAAGAAAAAAATAAATACCTGAAACTAATAATTCATAAATATCTTTGTGGTTGAAAATTCATTAATTTTTTATTGATTACTTAAAGAAACCAAAAACCAGACACACGCCACCCCTCAAAAAAATCCCTCAAACAACAGAAACAATACAACAAAACACCACAGAACAAACCCCCACAAACAAAAAAAGCCAACAAACCTACAACCCAAAAACCAGAAGAGGAATCAGTCTCAGGAGGCAGTCTAAGTTTTTCTTCTATGGTCAGTAATAATTGTGAGGAAAAGATGTGCTTTTCTAACACTTTGATGCAGGTGTGATACAGTTATTAAAATTAAACTGTTATTTTGGAGGTACTGGATCAATTAATCTGAAGCATATGGCTGATGCACATCCTTGTATGCCCTGTGTGAATCACAGTAAGCAATATTTCAATACTGACCAATTTAAACTGACTTAGGTCCCCATACAAGTAGTAGGCATGGCATGATGTTCTATCCCACAACGCTGGGACTGTTGATAAAGTCGTATAGTGGGGAAATCCCGAGTATTTGCTTTAAATGTGTTCGGAGCGTGAGAAGATTGATAATTAGAGCAACTAGTCATGTATCTCATAGGATGTAATGAGATTGAGCAATCCTGTTACAGATTCAGCTCATATTAATGTTACCGCCACAGCTCCTAACGTTCCAAAGGTGTATTTAAGAGGCCTCTGATATGATCATGAGTTAGCATATATTGCTAGAAGCATCATATTTGGAGGGAGAGTTTTAGAGGAAACACTGTATTAATGGATAAATCAGATATGACAATCAAATTATTAAACCAGTCCAGTACAATTGCTTATGGAGTTCCACAGTAAAGCAGAACAAGGAAGAGGTCATGATTAAAAAATAATAATAATAATAATAAGTCTTGTGGGACTGCAGACAAATACAGAGTAAAAGCAGATACCTATGTTCAAGGACACTGAGGATTTTTTTTCTACCTTTTTTTCTGAAACATTCCTTTTCTCTTTAATTTTTTTTATATATGTTTGCTGAAGAAAAATTTATGTTAGATTTCAGAAGTGATTTAACTTGTAAATATATGCAGTTTGTAATCTCCAGTTTAAGATGGGATTTCAGTTTTTATTGTGTAGATGGTTAGCACCTTGTAAAAATCAAGGGTTTTTTCCTGAGGGTATCTCAGGGCAAATAAAACCTGCTGCACTTGCAGTTACTGATTGCCTTCTGAAAATTTAGACATAGAAATTTATAGAGATGGAATTTATTGGCCTGGAGTGCAGTGTCTGAAATGAAACTGGTTGGTGCTGCAGGAGGAAATTTTAATGAATAGGTATGTAGACTGAAGTTTCTGGACTTTAATGAGCTAAATAATTCAGATGTTGGAATAGTGATCATGCTCTTATTCCTAGATGTTGATAACTTTGTCGAATATATTGCTCCCTTTCTCTTACCCATAAAAGCACAATAGCAGTAAGGTTTATGTAGCTTTCAAATTATTTCAAAGGAACTGAGAAGTGGTTTAGGTACCGACTTTCATTGAATGCCTTCAGAAATATGTCTTCATCATGTGATAAGATCAGTCAAATAGCACTTTAAATTATGAAGAATGCTACTGACCCTTTAAGTCTGTACTAGGAAATACAGTAATCTGATTTTTTTTCTCTTTGAAACTAAAGTTAGATTCATTGTCCATTGTTTTAAGCAAGGACCAAAAATGCAAATAAATTAGTGATTTTTCATGAGTCAGCTAAGAAATATATAGAATAATGAAAACAAAACAAATTATTCTTCTGATCTTTCAGGTTTTCTTTTCATACTCTGATTTTGAGTGAGTTAAACATGCTTGAATGATGTATTATTCAAGAATACTTTCATTCTAAATTATTGTTACTGTATTTCGTAGCTCATGTAATTCAAATAGTTGTTCAGAGTGTGCAAATGACTTGCAGTTTGTATGAGATCATCTTCAGGAGGTAATGCTTGAAGTGGATTACTAACTGCCTTTGAAGGATTTGAAATTGGTTTAATTTGGGATAGAAACAACCACATGCTTTTGATACAATTGCATTTATGTTCCTGTTTGCCCTCAGAACTGTCGGTAACTATCTTACAATGCCCTAATCAGGATATAGTCATACAGTTTTATTTTGTATTTTCACAACTGTAGTATGTCTTGTTCTCTTATGAAACACGTGTATAGTGCTCAAATAAAAATCGAACTAACTCACAACCAAAATCTGACTTAAAAGTTTGGAAAGGTGATTAGCAAGACAACTATAAAAAAACCAAACTGAACTGGAACTCCCCAAACGTAAAATCTATTACTGAGCCTGAACCAAAATGACATTCAAAAAAGGTAAGGTGATTCTTGGTCAAGTACATACATAAAGCCTAATGAATGGTGGTATTTGCTGGTGTGGGGAAACTGATGTGGAATTCGACACATATTTGTAAAGATCTGAGCTGCAGCAAGCTTTATAAATGCTAAATGTACATTGCAGTGTGGAATGATCAGTTATTGGCCCATGCTGAATGATACATATTTTATGGTAGTTTATCCTATATGCAGCTTTAAGGGTTTTCAGTTTACTGGTGGTTTGTTATTGCTGTGTTTAGTTCTTCCTAGTATAAATGCAGAAAGCCTGTTTCTGATTTTTAAAAGGTTCATAGCTTAGCAATGCACAAACACACACGCTTGGAACATACAAAACAAAAATGCAACTCAAACATTTCAGGTGGCACTGAATACTTCCCTTTTAGGTAAGAGACAACTGCAGATGTCAGAATCTGAAGTCTTTTCTTGATTTTGTTTTTCCTAAATGTATGTGCTTCTGACCCATAATTTTTAATCCTTTTTTTTTTTAAATCAAGAACAATGTTTCTTTTAAACCCAAAATGTTTACTTAGTAGTTAAATAAAATTGCTGTGGCCTCTTTTCCCTCCTTTTGTGCTGCTTACATATTTTAAGAAATTTTTAGGAAAACATCCTAAACTTAACCATCGTACTATTCACTTGCAACTTTTTAATTATTCATTCATTTCAAGGCTTTGTACAATAGTAAAAAAGTTCTAGAACATCAACTAATAATGTATGTCACTTATGGCTTTAACCCAAAGGAGCTGAATGCAGTAAGTAGTGCCCTTTGCATTTTAGGGATGATAATCAGAAACTGGCAAAATAAGTCAAAATATTGGGAATGCTGATTCAAACTCTGGTGCTGTCCTTGCTTAACTAACTTGATATTTCACATCATTTATATAGCCAAGTAAATATCCTTTAATTTTTGATCTGTCATTTGAATTTTCACCTATCTGAATTTTCTGACCAGTTTTTGGGGGGAGTTAGTGGAGCGTTAGGCTGTTTAGGGTCAGTTAAGTCTTAAATACGGCATAACTCATGGTTCAGGTTACCAGTTCTGAAGGATGGAATACATGGTACTTAAAGCTTTTATTTCCCTCTGCAGTCAATGTTGCCTCTGAAATAGAAATCGAAGCTCAAGTTGGTGAGCATCTTGGGTTAGGCTGTCTTTGAAAAGGTTGACCTGTCCAGGCTCCTCATCTGCCAAATCTGAACCATCCTGTGACTCTGCAGGACTGTTTGTATGCTTCAGTGTGTCCAGCACGATTCTTGCCCAACATACTCTGAACACGTAACAGTGATGTTAAACTTCAAATTTTTTTACTGCTGCCATGGTCGCAGCTACTCTGGGTATTCTCTTGTTTGCATGCCTTTGGTTAGTATGTCCTTCCTTGATGGAAATAGCTTCATGACCCCAGTTGTGCAACAATGCATGAAACTGCAAACACCTGGAAAGATTTTCCATGGTGCAAGCATTAGTGCATCAGTGGCCAAACATCTGGAAGTCATTGAAAGATTCCCAGTGGTGCCTTGAAGTGCTGATTGAGACTACTTTCTTTTATAAGATGCACATCTCTCTTGACGTTGATTCTGAAAACTGAGAGGAAGGGGGATGGGGTGGGGGGAGGGAAGTCTCTGATTGGCAAATAAAATTCTCTACCACTGGGAACATTTTCTGTTAAAAATGTAAAATATCAACATGTGTGCACATCATTTTTTGAAATAAAATATTCACTTAAAATAAAACTTCAATTGTTATTGTTACCAAACAACAGGATTTTGGATATTAGTATGTCTGTAAATACTTTGGTTTTGAAATACAGAGTTTGACCTGAAATGAAATGCTTTTCAAAGAAGTGGTAAAACTGACCCAGGTCTCAACATACTAAGTGAAATTCCCTGGCTTAGATGGGTTCTCATAAAGTATGTTCTTGCCCTACATTCTATGGCTCTTTTCTGTGTAAGATATGGATAAACCAGAGGTGAAAAGTAAATAGAGATGAAGCAGTTCCACTTATTTTTGCCCTTTCCAATTTGTCAGATTTCCTCCCTCCTGATTTTTCACATGTGAGTCCTTGTTGTGACCTGTTGCTAATAGCTGCTGGTGTTGTGGCTTGGTACTATACCCTTTTGGGGACATCTGGCATTTTGTGGCTTCGCTACATCTGGAAGATGGTACAAATTCATCTCTGGTTAAAGTCAAGTAAATTTTGCGTGGCCACAGTGGCGTAATTTTCAAGACTGTATGATGACATATGTGGAAACTGCCTGTACACTTATTCTTTTAAACTATCTTCCTTTTATTTTGACTTTTCCTGTAACAAAATAGGGTTTCTTCCTGGCACAGTTTGGTGCTGCTAAGCACAGGACGTTTATTGATGTCTTCCTTGTCAAGCTGGACACTCAGTCAAGTATTGGAGAGGAAAAAGAAAGGCTTCCTTATACATCTTTCTTCCCCAGCAGCATGTTCTGTGTAAAAAAAAAAATTAGGGAGCGAATTGTACAAGCAATATTTTGATGACTATATACTACTCAAAAATGCCTCTTAGAAGGACATACCTCACAGGTCTAGCAACTGCCTCCATCTCCTACCGGGAGTGTTAGAAAGCTGCTGTGGCCAGTTACAGGATTTAGCCTTAATTGTGTTTAAAAGTTTCCATCTGCATATTTTTGGTTGCTTCTAATATTATTTGTAAGTTGCAGGAAGATAATAATTGTTAGGTTTTGTTGTTTGTTTTTTTAAGAACACCACAAATTTTTGAACTGAAAGTTGAGTATCTACAGTTTGTGTTAAGCCCCTCTGATGTATTTATGCTGCAGTTCTCATGCTTGATTCAAAAAGTGAAAGCTGAATAATCATTTGTGTAACTGTTACATGGCTTTCTGAAGATGATCAACATTTTCAGGCTTTACTGAGAATAAATAGGAAATATAGTTATGTAAACCCAAACTCATACGGGGGGGGGAAAAAATCTGCCTTTTCTTCTAACTTTAAAAAAAATTATTTTCCTGGATGTATTGTTAGTGGTTATTCTTTGGGAGCATGAAAGTGAAAGGTTTGAAGAAAGGTTTATGAATGGAAAAAAAAGCTTGCTGAAAAGGTAGAGGAAGACATGGCAAATGCTCCCCTCTTCCCCTGATCTTTCTGCTTTAAGGGGATATGAAACTGTTCAAAACAGAGGAAATTATAACCAGGTCATAAACTTAGCTCTGTATTGACTTTGTTAGGGGAAAAGTCCCAAAGTCTTGTTGCTGGTGTCTTCAGTGAGAAATATTGAGGGCCAGTAGTAATTGAACTGTCGAACAAAACGGAGGATACATCATGTGTGTGTATTTTGAGATGTTTTACTTCAGACTAGCTCTCATGTAGTCCCATAGCCTGCACACCCATGTGGCTGAAGAGCATCTTTGGTTTCATTTCAGTTGAAACAGATTTGGTTCACATGCTCCAAATCAATAGCCCCTGTGCCAGGACAATTGAAGCAAATCTCCCAGAAGTGTCCCAGTGATTTAAACTAAACAAGTAATTTATGCAACTATTGCTGCTTTCAGTGAGAACTGGCTTAGGTCAACGATGACTGGTTTTCATTGGTAGCAAATAAGTGTGATCTAAAAATGAGATTTTTGGAAAAGATTGAGCTAGGTATATATATTAATTTTACTTTTCCTATGGAATTTGGGGTTCATTTTCAAAAGCATGAAAGATAGCCTATCCTCATTTTCAGGTGTCATTTTTTATTGCAAAAGTTTCATGATGATCTTAATTTTAGAGATTAGAGTACAAGAAGCATTTCCCGGATTCTTGTGATTTATAATTGACTTATTGGATTGCAAAATGTTCCAAACTGCTGACCTTCAGAAGTCTGGCACATCAAAAAATGTAATTAGAATATGCTTGACAAAAAAGACACATAAGGATGCAGCAGTGACTTCAGGGAATTTAGATCACAGAACCATAAGTTTTATTGAATAGGTACTGACTTACAACGGAGAAAGTAACCTGTGTAAATCTGGATTGAAAACAAAGTTTAATTCTTAGTGAGAATACATATATATAAAAGAAAGAACACCTCTGTTGTCTTCTCTGAGGTAAAAGAAAGCTTCATTCTAGTGGCTAGAGTAACAGGAAAAATTTCAGTAGATTTAGGATGTCACATAGGATTCAAGTCTTGCCAGAGACTGAAGTCAGTGGGATGTGCTGAGCATGTTACTGGCCCAGGATCTAAGAGACCTTTCCAAACTCACACAAAAACTCTGTGGCAAATGTGGAAGCTCAGTCCAGATCTTCTGACTCCTAGTCCAGTCTTCAGATTGCAGGAACATCCACCCTTTCTTTGTTCTTCATCTTTCTGTACTATGGTTTTTTTGTGTGTTAAGCCTAACAACAGATTTGTAGGTCCAAGAGATGAGCCACCGGTAGATTTAGGTATTGCATCCAACGCTCCATAAACTCTGCTTCTGCAATCAGTGGAAGTAATTTGTAGAGATAACTCTTACACATAAAAGTGACGATACTGGGTTCTTCGTCTCTAACATGCGCTCTTCCTGGTCACCTCCCAGTTTTGCTGTTCTTGTCAATATGTATACTGCGTTAGGCCTCATGGAGAAATGTAAACTTTTAGTGTGCTGAGCCACACCAACTGTAGTGCAATTTGATGATAAAAGAGCCATTGAAATATTTTGCTGGAAAGCCAGACTACATTTTTCAAGCATGTGTTTATAAACTCCTGGTTCTAAGCACAATGGCTGCATTATAAACGAGAGCTCGGGAATAGGCAGTGCTCCAAGTGGAGTCAGGAGTGGAAAAGGAGTAACAGCTGACTTCTGTTTATCAGACCAGCTTGAGCAGGATGTGCTTTCACATATCTAAATATTTGTGTAAACAGATGCACATTAAACCACTTAGAAATAAATAAAGCTTTCTGAAAATAGAACTCCACAATGACATCAGGAGCTGTTTATCTTCAAGAACTGTGGGAATAGGCTTGAATATCCAAATATTTCATTGAAAAAAGGCAATAAAACTAGCTTCAGATGTAATTCTTAAGTTTATATGACACAGGCCATCTGACTGTGCTGAGTGTACAGATTTACTAGTAGTATTTTTCTAAAACCAGCCAACTTTACCTTCTTTCCCCAACCTCACACAACAGCTGATCATCTGTACTTGTTGCCTAGTTAGGCTCTAAACGAGAGAGCTCTTGCCGGTCCTTCTGCACATTAAGGCAAGGAAAGCCTTGTGCTGTGCAGTGCTCTGCTAGGCGAAGGGCAAAAAGTCTCAGTACTGGCCATCTCTCACCCCCACGGTACACACACTGCTGTTCTGCATAGCTTTTCTCCATGATACTGCATATTCGTATAGAATCGTGTCTCAACAGCCAAGGGTTGGTTTCAGTATGATTGTATACAAATGCTGAATTAAGTCTCTCATCTACAAGTGATTTTTCTACAGCAGTGTGCTACTTTCTCTGATTCAGTTTCGCAATTTGGAAGATGGTATACTGCAATCACAGTTTAATAGTTATTTTCTCTGTGCTTTTGTACGTAATTTTTCACTGGGTTGGGCTTGTGTGATGGTGGTGTGTTTTTGATTTTTTTTTTTTATTTTATAACTTACTGCATGCTCTAAATGTCCCTCTATTTTCTTTGTCTGGTTTTCACCCTCAGATAAGTTGTTACTTTTAAAATGAGATTTACCAAACTCTGTTACCATGAACTTCTCTTGTCTCCCTATGACCTCTGAAAATGCAACACCACCTGTTTTGAGATTTGTTTTCCCTTGGGCATCCATCCAGGTTTTTGGATATATGATTAGGATGTTTTATAAATATGTTGTCCTATACTACATAAATGAAACAGCTCCGACTCAGCCCAAATTTACACAAGAGGAGGAAGGTCTACTTTCTGTGGATTTTAATTATATTTTCTGTATGTGATTTCTCTTACTTAACAACATTAGTTAAGATTTTTTTTTTATAGGTTTCTATTCTATAACTATGGTTTCACTGTTAGTCCTCTTTAGCTTCTTGACCAGTTTTATCTCTAAAAGCTTCATGCAACTGAAGCTAGTTGAAAGGACCATTCAAACAAACAGTTGTAAATTTGGGACAAATTAACTTTGGGGGATATAACACCCATCAAGATGTATTAACAGATTTTTATGATCATTTTATGTCAATAAATGCCAGTCCTTGTTCCATGTGTTCTTACTGTGAGAACAATGCAGCTGGTCAAATGGTTAGAGAGTTTGTGGCTGGAAAAGGAAGTTAGTTCTACTCAGGCTTGAGGTTAAGGCAAATGTCAATTTTGTTGTTGTTTTTGCATGAAGTGCCATGTTTCTGAATCTTAGTGGGTCTATACCTCCTGTTTGTCCTTGCTTCCAATAAATATGAAGGTGCTACGGGTGCAACCAACTTAAGCATGTGTTCTGTGAATATGAAATCCTTGTAGTTGCTTGCTCTCACAGAACTTCATTTTGTGAATGTGACAAACCTGACAGTAGCTCTTTCAGCCAGCACACTCATGTCCATAAAAATTGACTTAAATTAAAATTATACCTTCTGACTCAAAAATATCTGGTTTGGCACTCGTATGTATGAATAAAATGAACAGTCACTGATATTGACCAGTTGAACTTCATAGATCCAAAAAGCCAAACACGCTATTATTTCTGATACCAACCCAAAGTGTCGTCCACCTTTTATTCTTTTAACCCTAAAACAGTACCCTTAACTGGGCATAGAATTTGTTTCCTAGATTTCTCCCATATGTTTGAAACATTTTTTTATGTTTCTTCTACCACCTTATCTGTATTGAAGAATGTAAAAAAAAAAAAATAATTGTAGATAAGAAATTTGATATATTTTTCTGTAAATCTGGTTTTCGCCAAGTTCAATCAATTACTTAGTTTGGACAGAATAATTACTTGCAGAGCAAAGCAGTGCTTGAGCACCATCAGAATGCTACTCACTTAACTTGGAGTAAATAAATTTTGTTCAACATTACTTGCAAGTGTATGATAGCTCTATACTGATTAAAGTGGAGTTCCACTACTATTCCTGATTTCTCTTGATGTTCTCATACAAATGATTTAAGTAACAAGTAAATAGAAATATAATTCTAGGTGGGTTCTGAAGTTGCACCTTACAGTAAAGTCAGGAACTTGTAGTCTAAAAATGGAATATTTTCCATCCAGAGAAGTTAAAATAAGGAAAAATAAAAATGTTACTCATGTGAGTAAAAGCCTGATAGTCAAACTTTGTTTTTTCATTGTCTTCCTTGCTACTTAATTTTTTTAAAGAGGTTGGCTTCACACTTATGTTGCTATTCCCATGAGACAATGGATAAAAGATATGGAAAGTATATTTCTCTTTTTACAAGTGAATTCTGATAATTAAAATACTCATTGAGACTTTCCTTTAGGTATGGTATGTGTTAAGTGGCAAAGAAATTTCTTGTCCTTTTCTGCCTGCTGTCTTCTGAATAGCAGACCGCAAACATGCTTTTTTTGGTTTTATTTGTTGCACCTCTAAATGGTCTTGAGTTTATAATCAATTTATTTCTCCTGGTGAAATCTGATAAAGGATGAAAAGTGAAAAGTTAAAATCCTGATTCTAACTTTCATGTAGTCACTCAAACAAATGCAAAATTTATGGTATGGACGGATCTGAAGATATTTGCATTTGTCATGCTTAGAGGAAACTGCAAGATACTGGGGACAGATATTCTGTGTTTTCCACTGTAATTTTCTCTCTCCTTGTTGATAAGTCAGGGTGTAGTATGATTGGGATAGATATATTTTGCCTTTGCTTGAAGCTGTATTATTCGAAGGGAGTTAATACCCCCTGGAGAAGAGAGATATATTCCAGGCATTGTTTCAGTTTTCTCTACACCTTGATCAGCGTTATCAAAGTTGAGTTTTCTGCAAGTGCTCTCTTCTCTCTCGCGCGCTCGCACTCTCTCTCTCTCTCTCACACACACACACACACGCACGCACACACATGCACACACACACAAACCCTCTTTCATGGATACTCACACGAGAACATGTTTAAGAATGGTGTAGGAAAGCAAGAAGAGTGAAGTGAAAGAGTTCCCCAAAACTGTCTTGGCGAGCACAGTTTCTGTCCCCCATTGTTACAAATGTGTCCTATGTCCACCCAAATGCACGTTAATAATCAATAGAATTAACTTCATGAATTTTATTTATTTGGGAGGGGTGCCTTTTGTAGAATTATTGTCTTACACAAGTGACATATTTATCAAAAATCCAGAAAATCAGTCTTCTGTGTGTACTCCATTTCCCGTTAGCTTTGTCTCTGCCTAAAATATTCTACAGTGTGCACATACACATCGTTAGAGTGTGTGCTTCATGGAACTTTTTTCTCTCTTTTATTTTGTAGAGGTTCATTATGGATGGTGTGTGAACAAAGCATATGTTTCATTACGGATTACGTGTTCATTATTGATCATCTTTGTTCTTACAGAACTACACATACTTTAGCACTGAATTTTTCTCAGGAATACAAATTTCAAATGATAGCCTGTTCTTATAAGTTGATTTGCTGTTACAGAGGTATATTCCAGGTTTCCAAGATCCAAGGTGGTTGTTGCTGCTGTTCTTTGGCATGATGATTACTATCCTGCATGCCATATGTTCTCTAATCGCATGTTGAGAGGAATAAATTATAGTCATAGAAGTGTTGGTTGCCTGGGACCTTTCAACGTCATCCAGTCCAGCTTGCTTCCCAAAGCACGAACATCAGATCAGTCATGGCTTTGGTTAGCTTTAGTCTTGAAAATGTTTACAGCTGGTAACCACAGAGTCTCCCTGGGACTATTCCAGTCCTAAGCTACCAGCTGGTGATTATTTTTTCCTTAATGTCCAGTCTGATTCTTCTAAAATATTGGCTTCAGTGTATAGCCGTTGTACCTTCTTATGTTGCCTACAGCTACTGAGAATAATTTGACTATCATCTTTGTAAGTTTCCTCATATCTTTGTGGGATGCTATTAGATCGTCATGCCTTAGCTACCTTTTTTCCTTTGCTGTTCCTGTAGGCCACGTGCTGTAGGCAACTGACTACTGTTACTGGATCCTCTCCAAAATCTCCGTATTCTTCTTGGAGCAGGGATGCTGTGGTGATTTAACCTTAGCTAAACACCAGGTGTCCACTAAGCTGCTCTATCACTTCCCTCCTCAGCAGGGCAGAGAGGGGAGAAAAATAAGATGGAAAACCAACCCCAAACTTGTGGGTCAAGATAAAGGCAGTTTAATGTTGCAAAAGGCCACATGCAGAAGCAAAGCAAAAAGCAAAAGATTATTTTCTACTTCCCATCAGCAGATGATGTCTGGCCACTTCCTGGGAAGTGGGCCTTCAGAATGCATAGCAGTTGTTCCTGAAGACAAATGTTGGAAAAAAATGGACGCCTCTGTTCCTCTCCCATCTCTCAGCTGCTTACTCCTGAGCAGACGTCATATGGTATGGAATATCCATTTGGTCAGTTTGGGTCAGCTGTCCTGGCTGTGTCCCCTCCCAGGATCTTGCCCACCCCCAGTCTACTGCTGAGGGGGTGGAAGAAATGCTGGAGAGACAGCTTTGATGTGTGCCGGCACTGCTCGGTAGCAGCCAAAACACTGGTGTGTTATCAGCACCTTGCTCACCACCAATGCGCAACGCTGTAAGGGCTGCTGTGAGGAAATTAACTCCACCTTAGCCAGACCTGATACAGGTCTGCTGCCCCTGTTCCTCCCAATGTAGCCATGTCGTGTGTTTTGCCTTAGCTGTGACGAAAGTCACTGTTGCCTTGTGTGTGGGTTGGTAACTGCTGTAACTGCCAAGCAGCTTTCAGCAGGTGCTGGTACAGCCTGAGCATCTGCCCCAGGAGCAGAACTTTTCACTTCCTGTTGAACTTCATCTTCCATTGCGTTTGCCCTCAATTTTCACTAGGTCCCTCTGATTGAAGTTCACACTCTAGTTTCTCTTAAAGTGAATTCCTTACAAAAACCCTAGTTTTGCCATACATGGGATATTTGTAGCTTGAGAGAGTAGAGCAGCCGCTGCCTTATGTGGTGTTTCTCCTCTAGACAAAAAGAAAGTAACAAATATCAGAGATAGTCTTTCATGTTAATATCCAAATTAAATTTTTTCACTCATTAAACTCTCTTTAAAGACATTTTGGTTGATAACAAAGGTATTTTGAAGACAGATTTGCACATGGATATAGTCATTGCCCAGGAGATAGTGATCGAACTTGGAGCACGGAACAGTGGGTGCCTTGAGACAGAAATGTGCCTTCTTTCTCAACAAAATTTGTTTCTGTTGCATGCAGCTTATAGGTATTTTGTAAAGTTATGCTCCTAGCTTATGTTCATTAGCATTCATGAATGGCCATGCCGTACTACTTTACAAGAAGATTAAAATCCTTAACTGTTACCTGTTTGTTTTGAAAGCTTCCTATTAGGATGGCCAAATCTTTCTGACATACTTCCTTCAAGGTAGCCTCACAAGCACCTTGTGTGACAGGAGTCTGAACTACCAAATTAAGAGAGTCAATACATAGCATTTACTTGCAGTGTTAGGAGTGTAAGTCAAGGCAACCATTAGGCTTTTCATGATAGTTCAGGAAGCCAAAATCTAAAATGTGTTCTACAATTGCATCACCTTCCTGAAATCCTCCTCTCCCACTGTGTCAACATCTTTGTTTATCTTCTGCTCAGCGTGTTTCAGAACTGTTTGTGTCTGCCAATGAATCTGGCAGATACATGGCTTTAACATATGGGGTTCTTACCTGCCAAAAGGCATACGAACATGGGGGGGTGGGGGAGGAAACTGTGAGGTTTTGCTGTGGATATAAAATTGTGGATAAAGAAACATCTGAGGGAGACTTGTAGACAATTTCTGAGGTGATACTGCTTTTGCTGATTTTGTCCTCTATTTTAACAGTGACTATTTTTTTGATTGGTCTGCCCGACAATGATTTAGTTCTAAGATGTCCATAACAACAACACTGTTGATCTGTTGTTATGATTCCTTAACAGGAATTTCACCACAGATCTGATTTCCAAGTAGTGCTACAGGAAAAGATCTAAAGGCCTTTAGTAACATTTCTGTAATGACAACATTGCTGTCCTTTTGTTTCCCTTTAGGGAAAGTTAGAGATGTGTTTCTAAAATGTGTTCCTTCTGTGCTGCCCTTGATGAAGTCAGTTTTGGTACTGGAGAGACAAGAGACAGCTCCTGTCCTCATACTGTTCCCCTTCTTTATGTAAGGATCCATGCTATCTTCAGGGATAACTGAGGAATCCAGAACAAGATGTGGATAATGTAGGAAGGAGAAGGTCCTATCTTGTGGCAAGGGAAAGCAATCTTCATGTAGATTGCTAGAGTATGTTATATCTGATATATCTGGCTATTTTCAGCTGTCAAAATGCTTTCGAAAGGAGTTAAAAAAGCAGCAAATATCGCATTGGATTGTAGTATTTATGGAAATACCTGCTGATTTTCCAAGATCACAGTGGTCTTGGAACATCATCCACCTTGTCAGCCAGATCATTTAAGTAGTGTATATTTGCAGTCTTGGAATGCTTAAGAAAGAAAATGATAATACCAGAATGAATTTATGCATTCCATTTTTTTTTTAAAGTAGATTTAGAAAGTACTATACCAATTTCTGTTAAATGTCCAACCTGGCGTACCTTAAATGAACTTCTGAACCTGCAACTGCTGGCTTCATTGATGTATGTCTTTCATGGAAACCTTTGCATTTGAAATTAATGCATTAAAAAAATTTGAAAGCCATTTCAAAATTCTCAAATGGTTTCTAAGAAACAATTGGGAGAAAATAATTTCTTAGCAGAAATTTCACTGTTTTCATTCACACTGCCAGGTGCTATTTGTATGCTTTGATTGAGTCCTGTTGGCTTGTGGATTTTTTTTTTTTTTCCCACTTTCTGCCCTAATTTCTAGGGTTATATAACCCTTGGCTGTGGAACTTCAGCGTGTTCATGTAAACCTGAAGGTGTCAGTATCATTTTTGGATAGCAGCGTTTTTCATCACAAGAAAAATTCCTGGTAAATAATTTTAAAAAAATGGGTGGAGATTTATTGCTCTACTCATTTTTATAGTTTCTTAATCTGGCTTGAGTCACTGGGAAGGAAGCCACAGATTCTTTGGTATAGAGCCTTGAGGCAGCCTGTGTGTTATTGTGCTGAATCACAGCACCTGCACTAGCCTAAACAAACCGTTTTTCTCGAGCCCCTGGAGATTCTAGACTTACAAATAGCCATTTTCTAGTCCGACCAATATAATTATAATAAAAGCATCAAAATTTTGAAATGGATAAATATTAATCTGTTTATGCGTGGTCTGAGTGTAATTAAATTACACCTGATGTTTACGATTCATTCTATTCATATTTACAAATGATTTTTCTGCGGTATGAGAAATATTTTGAATGTTGAATTGCTTTGTCTTGATATGCTTTTCTTATTATTATTGCCATATGTATAAACCCTGGGAATTATATTATTCATTTAACTTCCATAAATCATTATGAATTATTGAAAAATTATTGCGTAGGTCAGATTACATTTTCTATAGTTTCATTAAACTATATCTTGTGGAGACATTTTTCTTTTTTTCTTTTTCCATTCTTGTTGCCCTGTGCATGTTTTGTATGTATGACTTTCATCACTATTACTTGACAATAAAAGTAAACAGAGCAAGAGAGGAGGAGGTGGCACAAGTTCTTTCTCTCAAAGTGATTCAAATTTCCTATATGAACTTGGGCAAATCACTTCACTTCTCCATGTCTACTTCCACATCTGCACAGCAGAGGTAAATTTCCCACGGGCTTTATAAAAATTAATCTTTGGAAAGTACCTAGAAATTCTGAAATAGAAGACCTTGTACATTCCAGCATCTTATAAATTACATCATGATGGCATCGATTAACTTAGGACTTGGTCAAGAGAATGTGCAGATTATTTGTACGTTTGGGTCAATAGCTAAAAGTGATGTGCATTTTTGTTTCATGGGACTATATGGTTGTTGTAAGCCCTCTGCATTGCTCTCTACAGTTATATAATGTCAGCGGTAAACCTGACAAAGGGTAGTTCAAGTAGATTTACATGGCTACTAGAAAGTCCAGCTACCAATAAAGAAATTGAATCAGGACAAAAATTCTGGATTTCAGAACTGTAAAAAAAAAAAAAAGTTACAGGGTAAATACTCTTAAAACTCTTTGCTCGCATTGTTGTCACTGTGGCTCTATTTTTTGTTCATAACATCTTTGGCTAGTTATTGCTCAATGTTTAACCTTTCACTTTTGGGCCATAAGAATAAAAAGAATTGAGTATTTGCAAGGCAATGCTACAGCCACCTGGAGAGCTCTGTCTTTGGCCATTTTCTGTACATTTTCAAGGTAATTGTACTGGTTTTCATGGTTGACCTTGTGATCGATAGGAGTCCATGCATATCGATGCTAATTATTATTTCAGATCTTATTCGCAATGGCAACTAGAGAGGAAAAAAAAAAAGCATTTCAAATTTTTCAGATGTATCTGGGAGGGACAGCTAGCTCTACGCTGAGCAGGAAGCCTCGGAAAGGACCAAGCAGGTTTTCATTACCTAGACCGTGATAAGACCGTCTGATAGTGTCTTTTGTGTCCTTCTACATCCAGTCAGTTGACATTGTCAGTCTGATCCAGGCTCTGCTGGAACAAGCAAGATTTTCAGGTTCTGGAGACTTCTCTGAGCTGTAATGTAGAGCTGCAGCATAATGCATTATCATTCTGGGAATTATTATATGAGAATTACTCAATAGCGAGAACTGTCACCTGAGGCCCTGTGAATATAAGGCAAACTATAATTCTTGATGGACAGCAGTAGTAATAAAGAAAAAAACCCCTAATAATTAGCTGCATAATTACTTTAGCGTAGACCTCTGGAAAAGCCATTTTCCCCACACTCTCTTCTTTCTCCTCCCCTTTGCAAATCAGCCCTTGCCAAATCCTAACTTAAAACATTTGGCAGGCATAGCTAGTCATCTCTTATTCTGTATAAAGTACCCTCCATGTGAGGCACACATATAGAGAAAGTTTGGGTAATGGTTGGCTTGGCGAAGAGACTTTTTTGGATGGATAAAAATTCCCAAGGCCTCTGTTTATTTATATAGTTCTTGGAATAACCCTGTTTTCAAAAGGCTGCTGGCCAGCTGCTGAGACAGCGTTCCAGCTAATATATTCCCAACGCAATCACCACACTTTGCTTTTCCCATCATGATATCCCCAAGGCTGTTTTTGGTTAAATCTCATGACTGGAATATAGGAAAGTTCACATTAAGTCAGAGCTCACAATGCCACAATGTTTCTCCTTTTAAAAATTTATTTATTTATTTATTTATTTTAACCAAGCCTCTTTAAATGGAAAGGTGCCTATTTCAACTGCTTTAGCCAGAGTATTTCTCTATATCTGGGGAGAATAAGGCATCTGTAATAAAGTATATGGCTGCATATATAATGCCAAGAATAAGTGGATCACCATGGTGGATTTCAAAAGTGTATGTGAAGAGGTTACTTTCAGCAAGTAGTTTAAATGTTCTATTTCAGTGACTAAGATAAAAGCAGAGCCAGCGCTAAGGATCTCTGTGGTATAAATGCCCTTTTAGTACTTCATTGTTCTTAGCAACCAAACCACTAAGGCAATGAGCCAGGACAACAGACTACACTTTTTTTCTGTTTGTTTTCATTTTGACCTCTTTTTTTTTAAGTCAGAAAATTAAAGAGCAGGACTTGCATGTCTCATGGTCATACTGCACAGAGAGCCCAAGGGACTTAGATGTGTTTACAAGATTTTTTCTTTTTTTCTGAATCGGTGAACTACTATGAAGAAAATTCTTGCCCATTTCCATGCTTCCTACCCATGGCAATTTTTGTATTTCTTCCACAGGTTTCTGTACATTCAGTCAGTATCAGTGATTTCTTTGTTACAGAGATCATATCAAATTATATGTTTAACCCTTCCTCCATCCCAAAACCGCATGCTTAGGGAGAAGAGAATTTAAGTTCTCAAAATCCATGTTTCATTTCCCTCCTTTCCAGGGCCTGTCAGGCTTATTGATAACCACAGCTCATCCTTACTGTGATAGGCAGTGCCACAGATGTCTCCTCCTTCCAGTGATGGCAGGTAGGGCGTTGTGCTGTGGGGCATTCTGTGACAGACGTTTGCTAGGACAGTAGTTCCAAGTAGAAATAGATTAACCATACTGAGAAGGGCACTGGAAGAAGGAGGTTCAGAAGGCAGGATATTCCACTTAGTGAGGGATAGCAAGCTCTACATAAGAAGTAGTTGAGATCGTGTCTGGCTTTGAGTATATTGATCACTTTAGATAGTTAGCAGGTAATAAGCTCCTTGTTGGTAGACACCTGCACATCTACAGGGCTCCATTAATTTCAGCTAGATTAAAAAAAAATACACAGGTGAATTAAAAAAGATGTGAAACAGTCTTGGAGAGACACACAGGGATGGAGCCCTGGAGGACAAACGTGTTCAGTTTCTCTCTCGGGAAATTAGGGGGAACTGAATGGAATGAGTCAGAGGTCAGTCATACTTGGGAATGATTGATATTTCATGTTGTTCAATATTTTAGGGCATTTCTGACTCCCTACATTCCCTCCCACCAAAGCCTTGTAGTAATGTTGACAAATGCTGTACCTTTTTAGGGGAACAGTACGGACAACACAGTTGTGCCCAGTGTGCCTGAACTGCTTTCCTGGCTTGTTTGCTGGCCGTATCTTGAAGCTTTGGGATGAAGAAATACTGGAATACGAAAGAATAACAACTTTTTGTCACTGTGTTTATACAGACAAACTGAAATTACTACAGTGGGAAAAGTGGCTAGCAGATAACCAAGCAACACAAAGTGAGTTGAGCTCTGCATTTCAGTATTGAGGGGCTTCAAAACCCTGTAATTGAGATGTAACTGCAGAAAGCAGGGGAGCTCCAGCTTCCATAGAAGTCACTCTACAAAGACAGTTACTTGAACTGTTATTTTTGTACTTGGAGAAAGGAAGGATTCCTTGCTTCTTAGAGGTCATTATGAACGGTGGGTCTTTCTTGTCCCGCTGTGTAAAACTGTCGGTTTAGAACTATTTACTTAAATCATCCCTTCAGAAGGGAGTTACATTTTCTGAGTATCCAGAGAGGTGGATTTGGCTTTCCAAAAAGGCTGCATATGAACCTAAGGACACTGCAGATTGTGTGTCACAGGCAGAACATTGCAAAATCATTGTATTTTGAAGGTCTTGGCAGCAGAACTCTAGGGACGCAACATTTTTCTTAGGAGTCCCACTGTGTTTTATGGATAGCAATATTAAAAAGCCTGAATGTTTCTTCCTGATGTTCCATTAAGTGCATATGGGAAAGCAATATTTTATGTGAAGAGGAGCCCAACTCATGCACACACTGTAATTTGTGTTATTATCACTTATCTTTTGTGCTAAGAGTGTTTTATATTTTGAAAATCTTTTATTTTCAACATCACATTACATCTAGTATTTATACCACTGGGATTGGAGGACAATAAAAATGTCCTATTTTCACTTCTAAGATGCTCTTTGGGAAATATAAGTAAAAGGTTACATAGGTTATTTTAGCATTTCAAAAGTCAGAGATCATGGTAGAGTAAGGCAGATTAGGAAAAAAAACCCACAACAGTAATCATTATGGCTAGGACTAATTTTCCATTACTGAAAAAAATAACGCTGTTACTTTGATTAACTGCAGAGCAGGAATGCGTGTATCTGAGATTATGTATATATCTGTATAAATGTGTATACTTAATGAAGCAGATCTGAACACTAGCTGTTTACATGTGCATACTCTTATGAATCAAAAATTTAGTCTTTTTTTAACTTTGCACATGTTGTATTGTATGATGGATGACGGAAGGGCAGTAGATGTGGTCTATCTTGACCTCAGCAAGGCATTTGACACCGTCTCCCACGGTATCCTTGTGGACAAGCTGAGGAGGTGTGGCCTGGATGATCAGGTAGTGAGGTGGATTGTGCGCTGGCTGGAGGGCAGATGTCAGAGGGCTGTGGTCAATGGGGCCGAATCTAGTTGGAGGCCTGTGACTAGTGGAGTCCCTCAGGGGTCGGTGCTGGGTCCGGTACTATTCAATATCTTCATCAGCAACCTTGATGAGGGAATGGAGTGTACCCTCAGCAAGTTTGCTGATGACACTAAACTGGGAGGAGTGGCTGACACACTAGAGGGTTGTGCTGCCATTCAGCGGGACCTAGATAGGCTGGAGAGCTGGGCGGGGAGGAACCTGATGAGATTCAACAAGGGCAAGTGTAGGGTCTTGCACCTGGGAAAGAAGAATCCCATGTGCCAGTACAGGTTGGGGACTGACCTGCTGGAGAGCAGTGTAGGGGAAAGGGACCTGGGGGTCCTGGTGGACGGGGGGATGACCATGAGCCAGCAATGTGCCCTGGTGGCCAGGAAGGCCAATGGCATCCTGGGGTGCATTAGAAGGGCTGTGGTCAGTAGGTCGAGGGAGGTCCTCCTCCCCCTCTATTCTGCATTGGTGAGGCCGCATCTGGAGTATTGCGTCCAGTTCTGGGCCCCTCAGCTCAAGAAGGACAGGGAACTGCTAGAGAGAGTCCAGCGCAGAGCCACTAAGATGATCAAGGGAGTGGAACATCTCCCTTATGAGGAAAGGCTGAGGGAGCTGGGTCTCTTTAGCTTGGAGAAGAGGAGGCTGAAGGATGACCTCATCAATGTTTATAAATATGTTAAGGGTGAGTGTCGAGAAGATGGAGCCAGGCTCTTCTCGGCCTCACTAAGCGATAGGACAAGGGGCAATGGGTGCAAATTGGAGCATAGGAGGTTCCGGGTTAACGTAAGGAAAACCTTTTTCACTGTGAGGGTGACAGGGCACTGGGACAGGCTGCCCAGAGAGATTGTGGAGTCTCCTTTTCTGAGGACATTCAAAACCCGACTGGACATGTTCCTGAGTGATGTGCTCTAGGTGGCCCTGCCCTGGTGGGGGGGGTTGGACTAGATGATCTTTAGAGGTCCCTTCCAACCCTTGTGATTCTGTGATTCTATATTGATTCCTTTTTCAAAAATGCATGGGAAAATGATAAACCCTCATAGAATAAGACGTATGTAAAGACTTCTCTAGCTCCTGTTTCTTTCTTCTGTGTATTTATACACACATTATATATACACACACCTATCTTAAATGTTTCAGTATGAATAGTTGGTGGGGGATGGAAGGGTCAGTCAGGCATAATATAGATAGATGTGATTATTCGTTTAAAAGCTACTGGCTGAGCTACTTAAATAGCTAGGTTGGGTCAGTTATATCTGGTTTCCACATGTGTTTCCTGTTTTTCTTCTAAATTCTATACTGCTCAGGGACCTGGGGAATGCGAGTCCAGGATTTTCCTGAAAGGAAGGGACTGCTTTGTTCATTACTGCCATGGGAATGTGTTAAATTTAAGCATGTGTCGTACAAGTCTCGACTGTGTTTCTCCAATAGCAAATACAAGCTCAGCTCATTAGAAGTGTAAGAGTAGAGAGAAAGCAATCGTGGACTACTACTATTTTTTTTGTGGGGGTAGCAAAGAGGGGGGGACATGTGTGTGTACTGTTTAGTCCTCTTTTGTTGACTGCCAAAGTCAGTTCAAGTGAATTAAAACCGTGACTTTGAAGTATGCAAACTAAAGTAGTTCTGGTTTTTAGGCAAGCATAAACAATGAAAAATACATCAGTAGTCTTGAACACTCAGGAAGAGATAAAACATCCCAAACAGAAAACCTGGGAAAATATCAAAAATGTGTTTTTTTGAAATCTGTGACAAGGCACAATTGTATTTTTCTCTCCTTAGACAATACTGTTTTAATTATGAGTGGTTCTGTCTCTTATTATGGTAATCTGCCATAAGCCCCTAGAAACTGCTTATTAAGAATTAAGTTTCTGACTGTCCAGCTAAGAGGAATGAGATATTAAATCTGTTGCAGTCAGGTCATTATCAACATATTTTTCTAAACGTTGTGGGCACACTTTCAGTGAAATTGCCGTAGTAATAAGTACGATTTTCTTGACTAGTTTGTCATGAGGAAGGAGTATAAAATATATTCCAGTCTTAAGTACCATAATACAACCAAAAGAAGGCATTTCTGCAGTGCACTCTAGGTCTCTGATTTTAGGTGAATAAGTCAAAGCATAAGTTCTCTAAATTCCTTTTACAGTGGATAGAAAAGGTGCTCTCCTGCAGAAAGAAACACTGCAACGTGTAGCTGTTGCAAGAAACATCTCCATCAAATCCTCAAATATTATCACGTCCCAGATTAGCCATCCCTATCTTGTATCCTCCAACTCTTCCAGCCAAGCTCTCTGACTTTCGGAGCATCTCACAGTCACTGATAGGACAACAACCAATTCTTTTTGGTTGGTAGGCCCCAAATAGTTAGCTAGGCTTGGGATAATTAATTTCACTGGCTTCTTACTGACTACCCAAGACAGCAGAAGAGGAACTAATAGCCTCCTAGCACACTCTTCTTCCATGTCAGCTCCAAAAGAATTTAATTAATCAAATTGGGTGGAAGTGTATAGGTGATCTGATTTGCTGACTCCCTGTCCAGTTTGTGTGTACCTGTACAGACAGCTCAGCTCCTTCCATCTGGGCTAACTCAAGAGAGCCTTGGTACTGAGGTTCAACAATTTACCTGATGTCTAAGCAGGTGGGCACACCCACTCAAACTGAAGAGACAAGTCTTAAAGGAGCCCTGGGTATTGCTTTTCCCCAAAGTTTGGTCTTTTACACCCAAAGCCTGATAGTGAGTGCATGTGTGTGAGTAAAGGGGTGGCAGTAGTTTGATCTCAGACTAGAAAAAAAGATGCAAATTTGAGCTGGTGCTGGAGCCTCTACGTGTTATCCAGGTGGCATAAAGAGAAGAAGTCCCAGGGACAAAGTCATGTGTGTGTTATTTAAGGATGGTCTTTAGGGAGGGGGGATGGAAGCATTCTTAATCACATATTAAACAGACTGCATTTTTGTTCAGCTGATTGTGGAAAATGTTGCCCAATATGCTGTTATATCAGGTCTTAAGGAATCAAGTGAAGAACTTAGGCAAGATGAAAACTAAAACCATATTTCAAAATGTCAGGAACTGGTTTGGGATTTCCAGTATGTCTTTTAAAAAATTATTTCAGAGAATCGTTGTTGTTCTTATTTTTTAAGAAAATCGCAACTTTTGGAAAAAAAAAAAGCTAAAGGTTATCTGTATGAGAGTATAGTTAATCATCCCTTCCACTCAGAAGATTCTGCAGAGGGCAAATACTTGCTTAGAAATCCTTGAGTATGTTTTCCCAAATTTCCTGGATTTTAAATAAAGAAATATGGTCAAGGTATGTGACTTGGAGGGTGAGAAGCAAAACTCATCACCTTGATAAATAAGCAAAAGGTAGAGAATAGTACGGGAGAATAACATATCTGCAAAAACGGGATTTTGGTCCTCACTATTTGAAGAAGCAATGGAATGCAGAGATGCCATAGGAAAGACTATGTTTCTAAAACAGTTAAAGAGGAGTATATAATACTTGCAGGTGAGCATAGAACTGAACAGCAGGATTAGGTGCTGTTGAGGCAGGAAAAGTTTTATAACAAGGTAATACAAAACCAAAGTTTGTGAAGGAAATTAGTGTTCTCTTCTAATGATATGCCAGATTCAAAGCACCGGGGAGAGGAAAACTCTACCATTACTCAGGAGCCAAGAACTCAACCTAAGTTGTTACCATAACTATAAAGTTGTTGTTCTGTTACCCACTGTGGAGGAAATAGTAGAAGTACTTATATGACTAGATTAACCATGCCAAATTATCGTATAAACAAACATGAACAAAACAGTATGACGGATGAGGTATTTTGGCAACTGTATGTTATAATCTTAGAACTTTTCCTTTTGACTTTTCCACAGTGGTCTTGACCTTGTTTCAGGTAGCAGTAGAGATTTTTGTTCAATTTTAGTGGCCATGAGTTTTCGATATTTAAAATAGCTCTTCTTTCAAAAAGAGTTAAATTATTTCTCAAGCAGTGCCAAGTCAGCTTTAGCTCTGCCGCATTAGATAGAGCTCTGCACCTAAACACATTCTGGGGGCACGATGCTGGTGTGCAGTTAACCTCTCTAGTGTTAATACCTTGGCTATGTCTAATGCTGACAGAATTGCGTTTCTTCTTTTTAATTTCAAAAAAGTATTGTGGGAGTTGGGCATATATATTAGAGTTCCTCTGTGAAAAAATCTTAACTTGGTATAGTCCTCAGATAAAAAGTTCAAATGTGACAATTCCTCTTTTGAGGTCTGGAGCTGCCCAGTTTCATTCCTATTTGTGTTGGCTGAGATGATGTTTGGTTTTTTTGGTCTCAAACTGAGATAGTAGTAGGCACAGTTTAATGGGAGAAAAACTTTCTTTGATCTGGAAAAGGGTAAAGATTACTAGGAAATTTATGTAACAGCTCATGCTGTGTGTCACTGTTCGTGCTTTGAGTCGTCTATGTCTCAATACGTTGTTGCTCGAAATTGTCTTTGTGATCCCAGTGTATAAGAACAGGTGCTAAGACAGAGAAATAATCATACACTGAAACTACTATGACATGCCATTATGAGGACACAAATAATGTATCAGAGTACATTTCACATAAGCACTGAATTGTTGACTTTTATGGTGACTTAAAATGAAGGAACAAAGACTATCATAAAGTTGGCTGGTACCACAGAAATGGTTTCCATACAATCTGAAAGTGTTTGATAGATAAAGCTTTAAGCAGAAGTTACTAAAAGCAGTCAATTTATTGTTGTGTGTTACTGTGACACCACATAAACTGAGAATGGTTAGCCCTTAGACATTGCACCTGACTGCCAGTGTTATTCCTGGTTTGAGGAACACAGTCACATTGTGGGGATTTGGGTTTGATTTTTTCCACCTTTTCTTCACTGGTTCCCGTGAAACCATTTTGACAAATACTTTGTCCTGAATTTCAATTACAAAGTTGATGCTCAAAAATGCTGACAGTGCATGATTTTGTACTTTTTGAGTCACAATTTAACAGCACAAGTGTCATTAGACACTTTTCCTGAAAATCCCAAGAAAATAGAAATGCATTGTTCCATATTTTAGTTCTGGAAATCCCTTGATCATCTCTGTGGGCTTATACATACTGTGAAAGTGTTTGCTATAAAATGTTGGGGTTCTTTTGTAAGCTACTTTTGATACTCTGAAGTGTCTTAGAATCATAACAATAGGCCTTGGTGTTGGTGATTTAGGATTACTTGACCCAGTTTACTGAATCTGTTTCAAAATTTATTCCAGACCAGACTGCAATAAATCAATTAATATTGATTTTTATTCTTTACAATTATATTGATACATACTGAAATATATGAAATATACCCACATACTGATCTATTTTTTTTAATTGAAAACAGGGCACATATCTGCAAGCCTCAAGTCATTCTGTCCATTCAGAGGGTCAAATAATGGAGCAGTTCTGCTCTAGATGCAACTAAGTGTTATTGGCTTTTTCTCTGACCTGATCCAAGGACTTGATGCAGAATTCAGGGAGCTTTCAGTTAGGTCACAGTATAGTCATTGTCACTATGTCAAGAAACATGTATTACAAGAAGAAAAAGAACTATAAAAGGACAGTTCTTTTGACCTGATGCTCAAGTACCATGAAGCAAGCTGACTTGGAGACAGATCCTTCTAAGTGTTTTGCATACACAGACAATTTTTGAAATAAACTAGCATTCCTGATGGAGCAGTATAATTTTTTTTTGTTGCTATTGGTATATTTCCTTTGAGTGGTGGTGGTGGTGGTGAGGGAATCTTATAAATTACAAATAGATACGGAAGATGGTTAGAAAATATCTTAGTCTCTTCCTTTTAAATTTCACTGAAAGTATTAGTTGTCTTTTCTTTCTAGTAGGTAGCAAAATTGCAATTAGTGTTTATTAACATTCTTAAATCAGGAGAAAGAAGGTAGATATTTGTCCATACCCCAGTTTTCCAGCAAATATGGCAAGGTGCAGTACTTAAAAGAAGCTTCTTAAAAATTGTAATATGTGCTGCAACTAGTTTCTCACAAATTTCTACTTGTTGAATATTGAGCTAACAGTGTGCAGCACAATTATCTTGCCAAAAGAAAGTAAATGTCTATGTGAAAGTGATAATGTGATGAATGACAATTGTCAAACTCTTTTTGAGGAAAAACTTGTCTTCCATCATAGCTGACTGAGCTTAAACAGAGCCCAAGGGGAAGAGACTGTTTAGTTCTCTCTGCACCCACCGGTGGTTTCTGAAAACAATCTGGAAACTCAAGTTCATAGACTAAAACCAAATAACTCTGGATTAAACCCAAAATCAACAACAGAATGCTAAGTATACAGTGTTGAAGAACAATGCCAGCAGAGATAGATATTTCACACAAAAATGCTGAAATTCAAAATAGTGACTGGTATTGTCAGACTTCAATAGCTCCTTCAAACTCTTCACATTTTCTTTAATTTGATCATTGCATCCATAACTTTGATTCCATTACCACCTGTTTTCTTATTTTCCTACTCTGAGTTTCTTTATGGATTTAGTACTTTGGGAACTCCCCTATAACCTAATAGAGAACTATAATAAGAATGAGAATAATGTAAAACCTTTAGGGGAAAACTCTGCCTCAAAGGATTTTTAGGTTAACCTAAAAGTTTTCCTCTAGTAAATATGTTAAAACCCTGTCATGGTACTGTGCAGTGTGTTTCTGATTAAGCAATATTAACACCTCATTTATTTCTGCTATATTTGTCATTAGCTCTGTTATAAAATATACTTTGAGTAATATTTTTCTTTTGATTATTGTAATGGCAGTGCTCCAAATACTTTTGGAACTCTTTAGATGTTGCATCTCTCTGTATAGCTTCTATTTTTCTCTTGAGATTTGGACAATTCATACAATGTGTAGAAGGTTTTGTTTGGTTTTAGGTTTTTTGTTTAGACTGTTAAAAAGCCTTTCTTCCTCTTGGAATTATTTTTCCTATTTTAGTCCTGATGTCCAAAGACAAATAGTTCAAGGACAATTTGCAATGGAACAGATTATTTGTTGGCTTCTAAATTTCACCTTGAATGGAGAAAATTAGTCTGGACATATTCCTGGGAAAAAAGATGTTAAAAGATGGATTGCATAGTTGAATTGGTTATTGTTAGAAGGAAACATTTTTTTTCCCCGCTTTAACTTGCACTGAAACAGACAGGAAAAAAGGTATGTCCAGTGACTTCAGTTGTTGAGACCAGTTGATGAGTCATGAATTTAGAAGTATATTGGCATGGTGATGATTTGTAAAGGGCTTAAATTAAGAAGAAATTTCAGTTCCTGAATGGGAAGCAAAGCTGAAAGTTACATACACGCACACAGAGACAGACAAAAGTGTATAGTTATAAAACTTAGGAAGATTTTAAAGCATTCAGGTCTGACCCGATTGTGGAAGCGCAAAGGATATTCACATGCAGAAGTACAGCTGTAGCAAAAGGAATCTACCAGAAGACTGGAGAGGAAAAGAAAAGAGAAAAGAGAAATGGTCATGCTTGCAATAGAATGGAAGCCAGATCATGATATCCTGAAGTTCTGTGCTTATGTGTATGTGTTATAATCAAACAATGCACACACTTGCCTGTATCAGGATGCATAAAATATAAAAGTGTATATAAATGTGCATTTATATATATGCTTAAGATGTAAGTTTTTATTAATCAATTAAGGTGTACAAATACATGAAACAATCTTAAATGATCTTAAGTTAGTCTTGTGCAATTGGTCACAATTTTACAATTCATAAGCAAGCACAATGCAGTAAAATATTTTTTTGTATTTTTTGTTACAAATGCTGAGCAATTTCTCTTCTCAAAATCCATTTCTTTTATTAGAATTAATTCTGAAATTTGCTGTAGGTATAATCCAATAAAATGTATCAAATAGGTATTTTATGTAAAGTGTCATCTCCATGTAATGCTTAACTTTGGTTTAGACCTTGAATTTAAATGAAAACAAAAAATAAAATTCCTTCAAAAGTAAAACTAAAACCCAGTAATTTAAAAATGTTTTTCTACAAAAATTGCTGAAATTCTGGATGTTTGCCAAAGATGTATGACTGTACAGTTAAGTTTTAGCTCACTTTGTGTTTTGTAAATTCTGTTGGTTTAAAGACAGTTTATTTTTAAACAGTATCAGCAGATACTATGCTTTGTCCCTTCTTCATAACAGCTCTGTAGCAAACATTTAGATTGATACTAACCAGGTATTTTTATAAATTTGTAAAAAGAATAAAATAAGATAAATATCTGTGGCAAATAATTTTCAGTGTGTTCCTCAAAGGTCAGTAATTTGTCCTAGAAGCTGGTTTTGGAACTTTATTAAAACCTTTTCTCTCCCATAGATCTAAGAATAATGATTGAAAGAATGCCTGTGCTTATTACCTGTATTCAGAAAGTCTTCATACTCTACAGCTGCAAACTTGAAGGTCGTGGAAAGTATAATCTGTCTATATGCCCTTATGGTAAAGATTATGAAAAAGGATGTGGTAATATGCTTAAGAAAGTGAAGTTACTTAAGAAAGTGAAGATGCTAATAGTAACTTCTAAGCAGTTGCTGGTGTAACTAATTCTAACATTCTAATAATCATTTTGTGTTGTGTTAAAACATCTTCCTGACAATTAAAGGCAGTCATTTCCAGACATGATCTGTACTGGGCCCATGGTGTTATGGTGGTTGTATTTCTGTTGCTATGCATGTCTTTCACACTGCTGGAGGAGACCCCTTGTAGGAGATTCTTTGGAATAAATTTATTTGTTTATTTCAGATTAAACGTTAACATTGCTTTCATCAGTTACGACATTGACTTCCCTTTAGTAATAATAAAATAAGAACTTCACTGAATTTCTGCATATTTTACAAAGATGTCTATTTTCACATGGCTGTCATCTTGACTAGCAGCTTAGAAAGTATGCTAGAAAACTGTTTGCAAACAAATTTTTGTGTAACTTTCTGTAGTGTGTTAACCTGTCATGATTAAGTTAACTGTTTCTGTAGATAATACCAATCAAGAATATGATGAGTGTATTTCAATACCCACAAGCCCTTGCCTCCCTGCTTGGGTCAGCAGTGGGAAGGCGTAAGAAAAAGTTGTGAGCAAGTACTAAACTAGTGCCTCTGGATATTCAAATCTTTCTGAGGCCTGGGTTAGTAAAAGGCAATATCCTTGCAGAATCTTCTAGCTTAATTCTTGCTGGAATCTCCTTTGTCCTGAGGTCATAGACACATGTAGTTTTCTCCCACCATGCATGGTTTCTTGCTCCACTTCTGTTCATTGCGTAGCCATTCTGCAAGTGCCCTGGTGAGCAGCACACTCTCTGCACCCTTCAGACCTTCCTGTCCCAGGCTGAGTCTGGACTGGAGCCTGCTACATGTTGTAGTCTTGCATGCAATAACTGTTCTAGCAGAACAAAGCATGGTCCTTAATACAACACCAGGCTCAAGTTAGAGTTGCAAATTATTCTTGTTTGTAACTCACACAGTGTGCCCAGGTGGCCAAGAAGGCCAATGGCATCCTGGCCTGTATCAAGAATAGTGTAACCTGCAGGATCAGGGAGGTGATCGTCCCCCTGTACTCAGCCCTGGTGAGGCCGCACCTCAAGCACTGTGTCCGGTTTTGGGCCCCTCACCACAAGAAAGACATGGAGGCCCTGGAGCGTGTCCAGAGAAGGGCAACGAAACTGGTGAAGGGTCTGGAGCACAGGTCTTGTGAGAAGTGGCTGAGGGAACGGAGCTTGTTTAGTCTGGAGAAGAGGAGGCTGAGGGGGAGACCTTATTGCCCTCTACAACTACCTGAAAGGGAGTTGTGGTGAGCTGGGGGGTTGGCCTCTTCTCGCAGATAACTAGTGACAGGACAAGGGGGAATGGCTGCAAGTTGTGCCAGGGGAGGTTTAGGTTGGAGCTTAGGAGAAATTTCTTCTCTGAAAGGGTGGTCAGGCATTGGAACAGGTTGCCCAGGGAGGTGGTGGAGTCACCGTCCCTGGGTGTGTTTAAAGAAAGGTTGGATGTGGTACTTAAGGACGTGATTTAGTGGGTAGTAGGTGGTGGGGGGATGGTTGGACTAGATGATCCTTGAGGTCTCTTCCAACCTTAATGATTCTATGATTCACTCAAATAGCACCTTTTAGGAAAAAAGTCGGACGAAGGTACTGGAGAACTAGAGAAAGAGGTGCCATTAACATGGTCAAGCTATATTATTCTTGTTCACAGTTAGACAGCCTTTAATTTGACAGCAATGTCAAGACCATTCCTCAAAGTCTTTTGTTATTGAAAACAATTTCCTTTGAAAAGGAGCACTGGTCACACTTTGATGCAGCCCAGGATATGGTTGGCTTTCTGGGCTGCAAGTGCATGCTGCTGGGTTGAGCTTATCAGTCAAACACCATCAAGTCATCCTCCTCAGGAATGCTCTCAATCCATTCTTCACCCAGCCTGTCCAAGTTAGTCTGCCCAAGGCTAGCTCTTGGACAGCTAATATGTACCCACTAGCTCTGATCTGCTGTGAGTGGAAGCACTCTGTGGGCTGAGCGACTGGGTGTCCTAGACCCAGTGCCTGAGGAAGTGTGCACCCTGACCTGCTTAGGATGACAGATCTAAGTGGCCCTTGAGCCTACTTGTAGTGTAGTTCATTCCCACCCCACAGTGAAATAGAAGAATTACGCGGAAGTATTTTTGGTTTTGGCCCATGGATAGCTCCTTGAGCATCCATTCCACTGAGTTCTTTGTGGTATGAAGTACGTATTATGTAAAGTTCTTGGGTTTATGATGGCATGTAGGATTAATAAAGCTGGACATTCCTAACCTAGAGGCATTTTTAGGTATTTGAAGGTTTCTCTTTACTAATTCATACTTTTTCAATTAAAATACAGTTATAAGATCAGAAACTTGGTTTCATCGTTGTTTATTGATCCAGAAATAGACTGTGAAGACATAACTATGGTTTTATGAAGGAAATGTAAAATTAATGACAATGTTGTAAATGCAATTCCTTGGCTTGTCTTGTGTTACTGTTGCACATTTTCTTTGGTTATGCCCACACCAAAACAACGCCAGAGGATTGTTGTTCATGATTATTTCTAAACCAGCAAAAAGAAATACTTGTTTGACATTTAAAGCCATCAACTTTGACTTCCTCAAGACTGTATGTTATGTACTATAAGATCCTTTAACTTAGCAATAGAATTCTGTAGTCTGGATTTATTTTTATTTTTTTTTAATTAAATTTTCTTTTCCTTCCATCTAAGCCTGAATGTTATGTTCTTTTTCTGTGCCACATAATAGCTGGAACTTAAAGACTTTGGGAAGTCTGGAGTTTTCAGTCTGACCAGAAAAACACTTCTGTGTGTTAACTTTTTTTCTCTTCTAGCTAGACAGAAAGGTCTCGTAGAAGATGTTATCTTTGACAGTGATATGCAGTATTTGAAATAATCAGTGGTGCTATAAAATTATGGTGTAAGCTTATAAACTTGAATTACTTTGTACAATTTTTGGTTCTTTGGGAAAGTCTACAAGCTGTTACTAATGTTTAACTTGCCATCATCTAGCAATAAACTGGCATCAGCTAGCAATAGCTTCATGCTGCACTAAGTGTGGCAACCATGTAACCATAGTAAGATTCAGAATAAATTCTTGTTTTCCTGATACTTCTGTGCACCATCCAACTGTTATATAACAACCACGTAATGTAAGAGTTGTGGCAAGCATTCAGAGTCTCAGGAGCTGTGTAATCTTTTAGTTCTGTACAGTGACAGCTCTGTTATTCACTATGGGCTTGTTCATGAGAGTTGGCCTATATGTAAGAATACGGACCCCCTAACTTTCAAATATTTCCATCATAATCCTATTAATAGTTCATGCTTAAGGTGTTGTTTACAACAATTTCTCATTGCTGTTCTAGTGATAGATGTTCACTGCTGTCCTAGTCAAACCATCATCAGAGATAAAGCTGCCTGTATTTCTTTTTTCTGGATTTTTTCCCCCCTATTTTTTAAGAAGTGGGATAGATTTTATAAACATGAGATTGTCAGGAAAGGCAGACATACTTTCTGTGAAATCTTGCAGATTACTTTAGTTTAATTATTTCTGACAGCTCACCTGTCACTTTAATAGGCTTCTGTTAAGTAAGGAAAAACAAATTTTTCTCCTTCGGCTGCCATGAGAGAGGTCAGGAACAGAATAATTGATGTTCTATGACGCAACATTTTTAAAGAGTTAGTTGTAACAAAGGGAAAAAACATCTGTAGCTGCAGAACACAGTACAAAAAGTCAGTTCTTGTATAAACTCTGATCATCTACCCATAGTTGGCCTATTGCAGGGACTAGAAAGCAGAAAATAATACCAACAATAAAAATCACTACTCAAAAAGAAACTGAAAAGTTCTTGGCAGCAAGTTTGCTCAGGCAGCTTGCCAGTATCCTGATTCAGTGTTTATGGGAACATCTTGAAATGACTCCCAAATTAATGACTATATCTTCCATCACTCCAGTCTGATGTCTGAACATGAGGAGAAATAAACAATAGTTAATGATCTGGAAGCTGCTGGCAGTTTACTGTATTAGTTCTGGTTCTTATTTTCACTTACTAACAGCAAACTGTTCTGATCAGATGTTTATCTTTGAAAAACATATGCGATGGAAAATTGCACCTCAGATTGCTATCCATTTCACAGCCTCTTTCACTGGGATGGTTTCATGAAGACCAAAATGATTTCACTTTGATTTCATAGCTAGCTGCTTTTAAGATTAAAAAGGTCTGCTTTAAAATAGACAGTGTTTTTCTTTTTCTTTCTTTTTTTTTTTTTTTGAAAGACCCATGGCACCTGAACATACTGTACTGTGGGGTTCCCTTGCGATCTCAGCAGGGATACGAACACAACTGTACCAAAAAGATTTTTTCCTGCCCAATACCGTTGGCCAGGCCAAGCTACTGGGGAGAGGCAGTTAGGTGGTTTTTTTATGCAAAGCAGTCAGATGATAAATTGCTGTAAGATTCATGATCTCTCATTTTACGTTGAGTGTGCATATATGATGTAAAGAGCTTCTGTGACATTAGTTGTAAAAGTAAAACTGGATTTTTATTTTTGTCCCTTCCGTTTATTTGGGAATGAATTTTTTTTTTTCTGTTGGATAGTGTGATGATTTTTTTTTTTCTTTTTATAAGCTTTTGCAGTCTGGTACAGTATGTAATTGTATGCAGAAATAAGACCCATGTGATAGATTTCACAATCATATGATAAATGTTTTCAAAGTCAGTTCTGAATTACTTAATTCTAACATTGGAACCCAGCCTCTCCAGGTCTCTTAGCAGCTTCACAAGCTCACATGTTTCTGGACAATGCTTTTTATTTTTTGCAAAGGAATATTTCATAGTAGCTGGATGCATAAGACTGGAAGGGTGCCTTCCTTTGTCAAGCCCAGGCCCCTGGTGTTACAGGCACCATGTTAAATAACCCCTTTGCTGTATTTACAGTGCTGCGTTTTAAGAGTTCTTTCTCCTTTTCTGCCTCCCTAAATGTGGAATTCTTATCCTCCTTCAGAGATCAAGAAAAATTGTAAAGGTTGCAGCTTTTTCTAATGTTCTTTTGGCCAAACAGAGAGTGTGCGCTTTACGTTGTCCTCCCTCTTTAAAATACCTATTTCTAGTCCTTGAAGAAAGACCTAGGATGATGTAAGTCAGCATTACAATATTCTGCAAAGTTTGTCTTGTCTGAAGGTATCACATCAAATTTAGCATCTCTTTCACTGGGTACCCTTCATATTGGTTTATGTTACTAAGAGACTAGAGCTTATTGTCACATTGTATTGAGAAATATAATAATACATTTATTTTTTTCATGTTGCTGTGGTATTTATATCAATACAGTGTCTTAGAGAAGTTCTAGAAATTCTCATTTGGGATGATTTGTAAAAGGCATCGTTGCTATGTGCAATTTAGATTTCTCCAGCTAAGACTGATGAAGTCATTTTAATTTCAGAATTTCAGAACTGTGGTATGCAGTGTATTTAGTCCTACAAGAAAATACAGAATGTTTACAGGAAGCTTCTAAAGTAACAGAATAGCTGTTATAATGCTGGTGGCTGAATTTTGGGTGAACATGCATTATTAAACTTTAGTCAAAATATATTTTAGAAAAGAAAAATAGAGTTCCACTGAGGACAAAAGTTTGACCATTATGTGTTGAGTCTGGGTAAAAATTTACCCTGTGTGAATTCATTGAAATATAACTGTTTTCTTGGTTGAATGAATGTAAATCTCGACATGAAATAAATTAGCCTGGACCTACACATGAATGAAAAATGTCCTTTTAAGAAAGGCCTCTTACAACTAGTTTAACAAAAAATTTAGTTTTCGAGAGTCAGTATTTACAGTTTCAGATATAGAGGAATGCTCATGAAATTAGGGCAACTTGCCAGTCCACAAAGACTTTTCCCATTCTACAGTTCTCCTCTGCATAAGACATAGGAGAAGCAGCAAGACACAACCAGACCTGCAGCTGAATTTAAGATAACTCCTTTTGAGGTATGGCAGATTTAAGTTAGCTGCAATTGCAACAGTCACATTTGACACCTCTGCTCTTTCTTGAACCTTGTGGTTTAAACCAACACAGTAGGACCTTGATAGTACAAGGGGGAATGGGTTTAAACTAAAAGGGGAGATTTAGATTAGATATTAGGAAGAAAATCTTTACTGCGAGGGCGGTGAGGCACTGGAACAGATTGCCTGAAGAAGCTGTGGATGCTCCATCCCTGGAAATCCCTGGAAGTGTTCAAGGCCACGTTGGATGGGGCTTTGGGCAGCCTTGTCTATAGTGGAGGGTGTCCCTGGCCATGGCAGGTGGGTTGGAACTTTGAGGTCCCTTCCAACCCAAACCATTCTATGATTCTATACTCTATAGATGGTCTCCATAGCAGAAATTCTCTATAGCCATAAATACATCCTAGTGTGCAGTTCTGTTCTTTCTTCTAAACTGCATTTATCAACTTTATCCATTTGTGCTTGGGATGATAGATTTCAAAGGCACAGGGGAAACTGTTCAGTTTGCTGCTTGACTCCTGTAAGACTGCCACAGAAATGAAATAAACATTTCTTACAAAATCACTTTCCAGGCACAGATGCATTCCTATTACTCTGTATAGGAAAGTTTTATAGTAAAGAGTATTCAAGGCATCAGAGTTTGGTACTCTGCTCTGGAGCTACTGGTGTGCATTTATGCTTTCACCTGGTTTTGTACCAGCAGTTATTTTCAGCTAAGTATAAGCAGGTACTTAGTGATTGGCAGGGGAGGGAAGAAGAGGCAAGGCTGCCTGGATGTGATGCTAGGTTTTATATTGATAGCTCCAGAAACAGGTCTGCCTTAACTGATCTGTCACTCATTTCTTGTATTTGAGTAGATATTTCACCATTTTTTATGGACTATTAGGTGCAGTGCTCAAAGTTAGATATCCACATGTGAGAACGTGAGTTGGCATCCCATATGAAGAGATGACTTCATAATGAAGATCCAGTAGAATTGCTCTGATTACGGCTAGAGATTATTTATGATATATAATTCAAATCAATGCACTTTTTCCTTAAGTACAATGGAAGTGAACAACAGATTTTTATTTTTTTTTTGTAAATCCAGAGATTTATTTTTTTTAATCCAGAGTAAAAGTCAATCTGGATAAGCCTCCCATGAAAGTAAGTATCTGCAGGCAAAAAAATGTGTGCTCAGTTTTAAAGTTCAACAAGAGTTAAAAATCAAAACCAACAAATCATGGCCTATTGAAAGAAAAACTTGTTTTCTTTTCCTGATAACTAGAAACCATATTTGGATGTGGGAACAGTGAACAAACGCAGGCTAACTCCTTTCTACCTATTTCACAGTATCACTCTAGAAATGGCACTAAATTAGAAAATTACTGATCTATTTTGGAGCAGAAGTAATTGGTATACATAATCTACTTGGATCTTCTGCCTAACACAAGTGAAACAAGCTTGCTTAGTATCCAACAGAAGGAGCCTAGACCTTCTGTTTAAGCTGTAACACACCTATCTATAACATGCTAAACATTAATTTAAAATGGTGGTTGGTGAACTTTCTGCTGTGTGGTTTTAGATAGGTGTTTTTAAATAGCAACCATTTTGAAATGTGTACCTCATTGTTGGTTTTGGTCTGGCCATTGGCTCTATTAACCCTTTCCCTGTTGGCTGGAGAGCTGTGGACTAATAAAAATTTCCTCTTTGTAGATGTTAGTCTTGTTACAGCTTTTGGGTTTTGGCTTCGTGAATGCTTTGCAATTTTGACAGTGCCAGAGTGCCCCCCACCTATTAGGCTGCTTCATTGCTCTAAACGCTCAGGAGGCTGTTCAGCAGTCACCTCCGCGCTCTTTGCTGATGAGCAGCTTTAAGAAAACTCTTAAATACTGTAAATAAGAAGTGCCTTGAACTTTTACAAGATCTGCTTAAATTTGACCATAAACATCCCATTCAATATTAGAACAGCACAAGAAACTGTGCAAACATTAAAGAGGATTTTTGCATCAAAAAATTTTCCCAGTATATAATTATGCAACAATTTAAGTAATAAAGTTTTAAACTGGTACACGCCTGTAACTTCCTTATACTTTTTCTATTAAAACAAAATGCCCGTAAGCATTCCACTTTGTTTTATATTCACTTCATTTCCCAGAATAATTAAGGCTTAGTCATTCTTTATAATGTCACACAGGTAGGAACATAGGTCTGGTTTACAATCACAAAGGTAGAGCCAGATAGTACTTTGTCTTCTTTTGTAAGAGTAACAAATTTTCAACAAAGTTCTCGACTCTCTGCATTGCATAATACAATAAATTAAAAATTCAGTATCAGACTATCCGAAGGCACATTTGTAGTTATATGAAGAAATGTTGCTCCCCTGATTTCAGTACAAAAATGAGGTTGCACTATCTAAGCATCTAGGCCTATGCATCTGAGTGAATTTCCTATTGTGTAAGCAGTACTGTGCCACCTAAGAAAGGCTGAGACAGATTAACAGGGTCATTGCTTTCTATTTACCTGTTTTATGAGACCAGAGTTTTAAAACCTTAGTTAGTGTTTGCAGGCAGTGCATGAGTGCCCACTGCACGGTTTGCACATATGTTTACACCCCTAATTGCGTGAACCTGAGTGTAAGGCTTTGGTTCACACATGTCCCAAAAGGAGCTTTCCAGTTTCGTTTTCTCACTAGACTGTGATAACATTCTTTCAGTGTTCCCTCTTACATGGTACAACTATCTTGAAGCTTATCTAGTACTGATCTATGTCATTTAGGAAATGTTGCTTTCATCTGGGAACTCATAATATTCAGTCAGTGTGTGCCATTCATAAGTAAATAACCTCTGCTCTTCATTGTGCTTTTAATTAATGATTGTTGATTGGTTTGACTTGCTGCACATTGTTGCCAGGCATGATCAAAGAAAATCCAAGATTAATCTGCTAAACTAGATGTCAGATTAGTAAATTCCTCTGTGCTATTACAAAGATTTTTCTCCCTCAGTAAAGGCCTGTCAGAGGATGATGGCTTGGCTATACCTCTGACAGGTCAGCCCAAAGGTCAGTCCCTGAAAACATGCACACATTAATGCAGTAAAGCGTGATGACTCATTTATATCCAGTTTATGACTCCAAGCACTCTCTTCATGAATGTTAGTCAGGTAATGCTGAGAAAAAGACAATTTACTTTGATTGCTTTTGAATACAACTGAAGAAATAATTTATACCCTATCGTGTTGTGAATACATATGGGTTTTTCTCAGGTCAGTGGTGGAATCAATCAGTGTAAGCCAGAGAATAGAGTGTTGTGAGTGTCTTTCATCAGCTAGCATATCTCCATTATTTCTGTGTAACCTCTTTAACCAGAACTTGATTGACAATATGGAGGATCAGGCTTCAATTTAAAAGAGTAACTAATAAATAGCAGGCCAAAGCCCCAACCATAAACTTTCATAAGTTTCATTAAATTCCCTGGTATTCAATCATCCAATTTTCTTCATTTATAAACTGTCTTTTATGAAAGGGACCCCCCCAAAAAACCCCAAATAAACAAAGAAAAAAAACCACAAACCCAAAACACACATTAGTGAAAGGCATAAGCACAGTAACATGCATGTAACTATTTTATAACCCTGTCCTTGGGTGCAGCTTTCCTGGAGACCCTTAGCTGCTTCCTGTCTTCTACAAGACCAACTTGCAGGCTGGGAATGTCAGACACTCCTAGATAGCAAGACTAGATTTCGGCTGCTGATGATCCTGTGGTGCAAGCTGCTTTCATCTGCCTCGGCATGCTACGAATCCTTCCTTTCTCTGTCGGCCACTTCATTAGCCACTACAGTTTCGGTGTTCAACTCTTAGCCAGAAAGCAAGAATCTGAGCTTTAACACAGTCCTTCTGCTTAACAGATAAAAGATGTTTAAACAAATCTCCTGTTTTCATCCTTTCTTTCATTGATAACATCTGCATCCAAGTGCTGGAAGCTATTGGTTGAGATGAAGGATTGAAATCATTCCCCCCATGGATGTAGTTGGCTGACTGGGCTTCTTTCTTCCCCTTTATGAAATGCTTCCTTATCTCCAGAAATACCTTTTTAGCAGAAGAAAACAGACATGTTTCAGGCCTGCCCACAGGGCCCTTTCATTTGTCTCACTTTGACTATGTATCAACAGAACGATTCTCCATTTTAGCCTCTTCTCCAGTGCGGAATGGCCTTCATGGTGCTGGCAGAACTGCTGGTAGATTTTGCCACAAAGCTTGCACCTTACCTAATTTTGCTTAAATCTAGGGTTGGTTTTTCTTTCTTGTTTTTTTTTTCTTTCCTTTTTTTTTTTCCCCTGAGTGTTTCTGTTTCGCAGCATTACTATCTCCAGTAGTCATGACAAACGGTGATCTCAGGTATTTTTATATAAGAAGTTCCAGGCTAATAATCGAAGGCAGATATCAGTGTTTTAAGAATATTTTCAGAGTTCGTTTGTGACCACCATATCTTTTGAGTTGGTTTATGTTTAGTTAGGGAAAGCTTTTAGTGATTCTGCATATAACTGACTATATTCTTCCCTAATCGCTTTTGCTATGTTCATTGCACATGGTCAACAGATTGAATGTTGTTTTTATTATATGATCATAAAATGTTTACATTTTAGTTTAAAGGTCAAGGAAGAAAAACTGATCTCAGTCAAATTGCCCACCTCAGTTGCCTTTTAAACTTCTAGACTGTTATTTACTTTTCTTCCTACTTGTTGAAGAATTTCTGGATATGTTCGTTTTTGCAACCTAGTTAGCTTTCTGTCATGCATGAAAGATGTTCTGCAAAACATCAGAGTAGGCAATGGATTTATGAAGTGGCAAAAAATGCATAAAACACATACATCTTTTTTGTAAGGGAATGAATGGCTGAAGCTGATATGGAAGGAACTCTGTAGTTGGAAAAGTGGAAAAGAAATTACAGCTTCTTTCATGGTTTTAATTTATGGCAAAATAATTTAATTAGAAATGGTGTCTCTCCAGACAACAGTTGATTCTCTGTCGGCAGAGCACTGTTGTTTGGTTTTGTTTGGTTTATGTCAGTCCGTAATCCACAACACAAGTAGAAGATTTAGCTCATTCTAAAATTGGGAAAAGAGCAGCATCATCCTTCTGACTTCCATTTTTTTCTTTACAGGCCACAGTATTTCCACAGGCCATAGTACTTAAGTGCTCGAAGGATAGTATATGGTTTCCTGTAAATCTGCAAACTGAACTGAGGTCATTTTGCAACTGAACTTTTCCATGCATGTCAGCAGATTGCTGCAGTTCCCTTAACACAAAAGAAAAAGCAGAACAGCTGAAAATAATTAATATTGAACTTGACACATCAAAAATGTAATTTGTCACTTGTGATTAAAGCCTTTATCTTTAGTTCTATTTTTATATCCATCATGGGTCTCCCTTAGCTATCATTAGGCTCCACATGGTTGGAGATAGTCTGACCTTTGATCCATCACCATAGACAAAGGGATCCGTTGCTGCTAAATTGGAGCCCAAGCTAGTCAGCAACAGTATAGATAAACAAATGTAGGCTTGGTTAATAATAATGATCAGCTTAGCTACTCTGATTAATTTTTAAATCTATGTGGATAAAGTAGACAATGATCTGCAAAAGAAAGACTAGATTAATGACAAAATTTAACATTAGGAATTCACATGGTGGTAATATGATCTGATGTGAAAAGGAAAGATGGTGAAGTGATAGTATACTCATGCTATTCAGTTGAAAAAAGTGTGATAGTTCTACAAACTTTCTATTGTTTTTCCCTTTCTGTGAAGCCTTCCATAAGTTTGCTGACTACCGCAGATACTGTGGTTGCTCATTTTCTGAACACAAGGAACTGAAGTGTTTGATACATCCCTGTCCTACCATGGCACTATCTTCTTGCTTATCATTGTAAATCTGTTCTGTCATACTGTATACAAACTGAAGCAATGCATAAAATATGACAAATGAATGTTTTCATTATTAGCTATGTCTTTTTTTTTTTTTTCCAGTAGAGGCATGTGTAGCTGAAAGCTGGCAATATTATTATGGGTGACCATAAGTGGTGTCTTTTCAGAAGTAAACCAGTATTTAATTCACTGTTTAGTCACACAGAAAGGCTCAGACTGCAGTAGTAAGTCACACTGCCTGTTGTTTAAACTAATTTCAGTATCTCATTTAAACCCAGGTTGTGTGATCTGTGGTACGACTTATTATGGATGTGATGTGAAACTCTATTTTCTGACCCAGTGTGCTTACTGAATACATCCCGTTGGTTTCCACAATAATAAAAACCAAAGCCAAGCCCTAGCTTGATCTCAGTTAAGTTAAGCTCCCTTGTGAATAGGGTGAAGACTGCTAGACTTGTAGTGCTGCTATTAAGTATTTTTGTGGTAACAACTTCACTATTTTAAGTTCATTAACACACTTCCTCTTTTACTGCAAGTGTTTGTGGGTTAAAGTAATTATTTGCAGCATCTACATTTTGTTTATCAACATCCAATCATAAATAGCTTGTAGTTTCTGAAAGTTGGAACAATAGCTAGTAGAGAGTTATTATCCAGAAGAGCAGATCTCCCCCTTGCACTGGCTTCAGCGAACACCTCCATGTATGAAGCACTGTTTAGTGTGGAAGTGCTGATGACTAAACCTTTGAGTCTGAGCATTTAAAGACGGAAAGCGCTGAAGCACCATGCGTAAACTCAGGTGCTATTTTTTCAGCAGTTACCCCTGCACTGAGCCACATAGCTTGCCCTTTGCTGTAAGGTGCATCTCCCACTGAGACATCAGCAAGAGTCTAAGGACGTCAGGCTATGTCATCCTGTCCTTTGGCTCCAACAGTTAAGAAATAATTGATTTTTGGTTTAGGATCATTTGGTAGCTTGTAAACAGGTTTCAGTGTCAAATTTAGTGGTTGATGTCAATCCCCAATTTTTCTTGTTTAAAATGGACGCATGTAGCACTGAAGATGAAAAATACTTCTCTGTGGCCTTTAGATTTTAATTTCTTTTATGATTTCCTGAATCTGTGTTTGTGTGGCAGCACCTTTTCCCTTTCCTTATGTATTAGTTTCTTTTGGAACATTGCTCTGAGCTCGTTAGTGCATAAGTCAGTATTTCCACCACCATTTCTTGTACCAAGCCGAATGACTTGGTAAAGTCTAGTTTAATCTTCAGACATCCCAAAGAAAGCCAGTGAGCATTTAAAGTGAGGGCAAGAAATGCAGGCTTCTGACACACTGTAATACTGTGACAGCATTCTAAACTACTATTAGTAATTTTGATCAAAATCCTATAAGATTGTTGTCATCAACTTCAATAGCCCAGACTCTTTCTGACTTGCCCCTCCCCCCTTTTTTAAAAATTTATTTTAATTTTATTTTAGGTATGGTAGATCACTCTTTTCACAGCTTGATCCCGTAGCCCTCACAAAACTATAGGACTTCTTCAGTAATGGTCCTGCATTTTCTTGCTTGTAGAAGTGCTGTTGGAGTGTTTTAGCCATTTCTGGATAATAATATGCCATATAAGAGTAATGGAAAAATCTTACAACTTGAGAGAATTTCTCCTTCTGATGAAAATGCTGTCCATCTGGAATGGGAATGAGCTTAAGACTTCAATATCAGACCTTAATCCCATCCTATTTCTTTTCCATGCTGCTGCTGTCCTGGTTTTCAGTTTGTAGTTCTTTCATTTTTTCATGAAAAATCAGTAGTGTTAATAGCTATTTGACAAGATGTAATTGCTCACCACTGAGTTGTTTTTATTAATGAGATCCATAAAATCAGGTGATTTTATAAATCATCTTTTCTCTGTATAAGCCTTCCTTCTCCCATTAAAAAAACAACCAATAAAAAAAAAAAAAAGACTTATTGTCACATTTGTCTCTTGCATTTTAGATACTTTAATCGTTTGCTTTTGCGGAACCAAGGCCATAGTGTTTCTACTCTCTAATGTGTAGTATTGCCACAGAAACCAGATAACTCTCCATTTCCCCATTTATTTCACATATATTTTCATTAAAGTTACAGAGACTTCCAATCCAGTTTTTTCTTACCATAGGCCTGAAGTTTATTGCATGTTATCAGTAAATAAATTTATTTATTTATTTATTTTTAGGTCTTCTGCTGAGCCTGTTTCCTGCTTCTGTGAGGTCAGTGCTGACACCAGTGAGACAATTGGAGAAGTGAGGTATTATTTAATATTTTATTAATCTCTAAAAGATGGTGTACTTCAAGTTTTCATTATTTTATATTTTGTAACAAATAAGGCTTAAGCAAGTTATTAATGAGAAAAAGTAAGAGAATTCTTATCTATTCCACTTTTACCGGTTAGGCTTTGTAGAAAGATAATATTTGCTACATTTTAGACTGTTAAACTAGAGTTACAAAAAATGTTATGCAGAGAAGCACATAAAGAATGGTAAAGCCAGCTAAGTAACTTGGTTTACAATTTTCATCATCTTACTCAGGTACAAAAAGAAGTCAAAATTAACCTAAAAGTTTCCATATAAAACACACCTCTTGTCCTTTCCCTCCCCACCCCCAGTGGTAACAATTTTTCTTGGGGGGGAAGTAACATTTTCTAAACAATAAAGCATGAAGTTTTCTCTTGTAACCAGCACAGTTTGTTTGAAGTCACATATGGTTGCACTTCGCTTGTGCAAATGTGCTTAGCACTTATTCAGCTTTGGAAGTGCGGTTCCAGTTTCATACCAATAAAACTGATCATTGCCCACTGGTGATTTTTAAAATGGACACGTTTCAGTTCAATTCGTTTTCTTCTTTTCTTACTGCGACGTGAATGTCTCCATATTGCTCCCTTTACTCCTGAAAAGGGCGTTAACGTGCTGCTTTGGCAACTGGTGTTGCTAGTTAAATACAGTCTCTGTTTTCACAATGAAATTGCCAGAGTTATAAAAATATCGAACCGGCATGTCAGTCTGGAAATAGTTAAATAGGCGATATACTGGAATACTTCATTGTGGGGGCAAAAATAAAGTGGTTTTTCCAAGGCAGTTGGTGGTAGTCTTACTGCTGCCTTCACCGCAGCAGGGCTGAACGCTTCATTTTTGGAAATGGGGGTGAGCTGGAGTTGGTGGCCGGGGGGCTGCTGGCTGAGGTACCTCTGTGCTGCCATGCAGCCCTGGGAGATCTTCTCTCCCCTTCCATGTCTGGGCCTTTTAGATGCCTTTTTAAAACATGTTGGTTGCTGTGATGTTACTCCGCCAAGCCTTCTGCTGGCAAGGGTGGTCCCTGGCGCCCTCCCACCTCAGGTAGCTCCACCAATAACCTCAATGAGCTTTTTTACACATCTAAAAGATGTCTCTGGTTTTTGGATCCCGAATCCAATTTTGAGTGCTATTACTGACTGTAGTGAGAAGGAGAGTTTGAAGAAGTGTACTGGGATATTTCATGGCCTTAGATATTTGTGCTACATCTTACAAAACTACTGATTGTGAATGCTAGTTATTGTGCTCTTCCCAGAACAGGCTGAAGAGAGCTCATGGCTGAATATCACTGTGAAAGAAAAAATTACATTCAAACACTGCCTTCCCTCCACCCCCCACCCCCTGTTTCCTTCATTCCTCCTTTGATTTTATTCAATTTGGTTTTTTGGATTACAAACAGTTTTGTTTGTTTTCATTACCAAATTACAGAACAAAACTTTAATTATACAGTTTGTACAGAAAGCAATTAAGAGACTAAATGTTTTTCTCTTGCTAGCTGGATAGTTATGTCTTGTCTGGCAAAACAGCAGTTGCAATGCGTATTTGTGTAGGAGGTTAAATCTGGTGTCAGTGGTTTGTAACTGACAGTTACAATATGTTCCTGTGGCAGTTATGGTGCCATTAAGAAAAAAAAAAAAGAAAAAGATTTTGCTGTAAATCTCTCAGTAGGTCGAGGGGTGCATTTTAAACCTCTTCATATGCAAAATACCGGGTACTAAATTCTTGTGTTAAAGTGACCAAAAGCCCCTCAGGAAAACAGTAACAATTAGTTCAAAAGACTGTTAATTATATAGGGATTAAAAATGTTTAACTTACTCCCATATAAACTAGCTCCAGTCAGGAAACCTCAGGGTCGAACCGTACTGCCTCAGGAGACCGAACACACCAACAGCCTAAGTCAGAGCAGGGGATTGCTCGGACCCCTGCGATCTTGTTGTGGAGCCTTCACAGTTTCACAGGAGTTTTTGGTTAGGATTGCCCCTGATTTCTCTGATGGGAAAAGTATCCTTTCTCACTCCTGCATTTGTTCTTGTTTGTAAGGAACATTCAGCAATAAGGTTCACAGCTGTAAATGGAGGGGGGAAGAAAGGAGAAAAAAAAAATGCACTTTTGAGTGATTCTCACATGAAAATAAAATGTATTGCTGCTAGTAGGCATCTTTACTACTGCAAGTTCTGACCTGAATGAACTGTGCTGGCATTAAAATGCATAAGAGGATCCAGTGCTCTTCCAGAGTGGGAATTGTAATTCTATCTTTTTTATAGGCCCTTTTTATATGGAAATCTCTCCTCTGTATGAACAGTTGCTGAAGCTGAGACTTCTTCCAGAGGTCCCAGGTGGTAGCGAAGTAGCTGTCGCGGGGCTGGGTCGAAAACCAGTGAGCATGCTGTGCGTACTTAACTTTGTTTTCCCTTCTAGTAGGGCAAATGAATCCCTAAACTTCCTGTAGAAAGCATGGGGAAAATGAAGAGGCCAAACAAAATTCATAGGAACTAAATGAACAGCTGTATAAACTGGCATTAGGAAAGCTGACGAAAGTGTCCACCTTTTATCTTCATTTTAGAGCTTTGCTACCTAAGTCTAGGCCACAGAGACACCTATGTCAGATGAGGTCCATCACACTAAACTGATATACGTGTATTTTCTTCCTCTTTGAGGTCCACTTTATTTCTGTTGTAGTTAAAAATCTTGCTCATAATCTTGGGGGAACATGGTCCAGAGGAAATTTCTAATAAGCACATTGTTACCATGAACCAAAATGTCCAGTATCTAGGAATGTGGAATAATTTTATTACTATTGCTGTGTAGAACTGGGAGAGAAGGCTGGAGGTAGAGCAGAAGAAACAAGTATTAGAGTATAAAGAGTGCATCCTCTCATAGTTAATTGAAATTTCTACCCTGGAACCTTATAATAAGATATCCTTCATGCTAAATTAATCCATATTTTATAAAGCTTGATCAAGGCTTTCAGCTTCCTATAATGTCTAGGCTCAACTTCCCAAAATTCATTTGTCATTTAAAGTGAGGACAAGAACACCTTTTCAAGGAACTAGACTAAAATCTTAATGATTTTCATATCACCTCCTGATGAGCAAATGAATCGAGTATAAGTAATACTTTTTACTCTTAATGAGAAAATCTTTATATTTGTCATGCCAATATAATTTTTTTGATGTATAGACATTCCAAATTATTGTGGTTTCATATATGGAAGAAGAATATTAAGATTATGTAAATCATTGCCTTTTGAAGAGAGTTATTTTGGTTTTTTTTCTGGTTTGACAGTAAATTAGGGCCAATAGGGATGTTTGCCTGCAACTCATTCTGTAAATCAGCATTTGTCTAAACAAGTTTGCCATGCAATGTCTGTTGATTCATGATTTCAGACAAGTAATGGAAGCAACACCACAAGAAAACAAGCATATATACGAAGTGCAGGGTAATTTTGCTGGGAATTGCAGAAAAGGCAAGGTGAAATAGAAAGCAAAATAGGAAAGAAAACATGGAAATCCCCAAAGCTGAAGCCTGGAAAAGAGTAAGCACATATTGGTCATATGAAAATGTAATGTATCCAACCACGTGTGGTTAAAATCTATAGTCATATGAGGAATAGATGTCGCTGTAGAGCTTTTATTTGTGATTCTTATTTTTATTCCATTGTGCTTTTATGGTGTTTGCTAGGGAGATGAAAGGAAAATAAAGATGAGGTTTCCTCAGGAAGTGGCTTTTTCTTTCTCTCTTGTGGAGGTGTCCCCCCCTGTTTTGATACTCTATACAATGAAGCTTTGCTATTTGTGACTGAGGGAGAAAAAGATTAGTGAGTCAGAAATAGTGGAAACACTGAGAGTGTTCTGGTTGGAGGCTGTATTGTCCTTTTTAGAAAGAATGTGAGACGGGAAATCCTAACCTCACTGAGGTCAATGACAAAATTCCCACTGACTTCATTAGGGTAAGGATACCACCTTGTATTTGGGAGCAAAGAGTTAAGGAGGAAAAAGAGATAAGAGAGTCAGAGATCTTAGGTGTCCAGAGGGAATGAAAGGCTGTAAGAGAGAGAAAAGATCTTTGTTGGGACAGTGCTTATTTCTAATGAGATGAGCAGGTAGGAAGCATCTGAGTCACCACAAGTTTTCTATGTTTTTCAGACTGAAAAACTATAGTCAGAACATATTACTGTTTTTCCTTAAATAGTGCTAAAAAAATACTGAAAAAACAATCAACTGACAAAATAAGCAAGAAAGAATAAGTGGTTTAGTTCAATTTTTGTTTTTGTAACCCTCATCCAGAAAACAGACAATGGTAAAGCTTTGACATGGCAAGTACAATTGTAGAACATATTTTCTTTAGCCTTTAGGTCAAATTGATCTTTGTCAAAAAAGCAAAAGAAGATTTATTTACCAAGACTTGATAAAGATGTAGAGTGAGTGTCATTAATTATGTTTGGTCCTTAATTTGTTATCAATAGCTTCAAGAATCAGATCTTCCTGGGTGAGTGACAGGCTAGTTAGCTTAGAACTGCCTGGTAACAAGTCAGAATTTCTGTTTTTACAGAAATTCTGGAGATTCCCTATTGGAAATATTCCAAAATACCTAAAAGTAAACATGAATAGTACAGAGAGCTCCTCACCTTTTTCATGATTGTGAGGTACAGATTATGGAGGTGTGCTGATTCAGGAGTGTTTTCTCTTGGCAGTATGTCACTTATTACCATTAATTTTCTAAACTGATGGTGTTAGAAAATAAACTCCTTTCTAAAATTATATTCACAACAGTTAGTGAAATTCAGTTATATTCTTTCTGCCTTTTACTGAATGGGAAAAAAATCTACTTAATATGTGTACAGAGTTTCTTCTGATTATACAAAGTGTGTGGCTTGTTTTTTGCTACATGTTTGTAAGTATTTTTAGATTATGCTACCATGTTACATTATTGAATACTTCCTCTTGGGCTTTTGCTTAAGGTGAAGTACGTGTTAATCTTTTCTCTAATTCTGATTTGCTCTTCATTTCTTCTGAACTTATGCAAAATAGAGGGTTTCATGGGGAATAATTATGTTTCATTGCTATTAAATTCTCATGAAACTTGTCATTGTTGTCCACAGTTTAAGACACAGCCCTTTGCAGTCAAAAGGAATGTGTTTATGGCTTCTGCACTGCATGATATAAAACCAAACTAAAAATGAAATACCATTCTTATTTACTTGCAGTAAAAGCCAATATACACTGATGTAGTTACTTTCTCAGTTTAGAAGTTACATCTTTGTTTTTGTCTTAAGAAAACACAGAAATATTTCAGAAATCATGGCACACAGTAGCACTGATTAGTAGTCTTACTATCCAGTAGAAACAATAAGTAGCTGGTGAATCAAGAGTGAGAAGTTTTACTTCGTTTACTGTTTGCCCTGATGTAGGGCCCAGGAAAAGCAATTATAGCTTAAGTGCACCAACCTGCTAAGACACTGAGCCATTTACCTTTGCTTCTGTAAACGGAAGACTATAAAACACAAAAAAGCAGTTTAAGGAATTTCTGCATTGAATTGCCATTTTGAAATCTTATAACTACTGAAAACTGTACCATCTCTCAGATTAAAAAAATTAAAGCAAAGTTTTCTTTTTCTGTGAGTATTCTTCATCATAAAAAAACCAGGATCAAAACAGTATAAACTTTTTCATTAAATTGTCTCTAAGAGCAATCAGTAGAAAGTCTAAAGGCGCTTCTTCAAATGGGCACAAAACTTCATTTTAATGGCAGAAGTAAGATTATAGCAAGTCAAACACTCTGGATGGTCCAGAAAAATGTGCTGATCAGTGAACCTATCAAGAAAGGATTTGCCTAAATGATGTTCTCTCAAGATGATAGTAGTAAATGACTTCTTTGATGACTATTTCTGAAAAAAAGTTATGACACTCCATATATAATGATAATGAACTGTTAGAAAACCTTTGGGTCACTGTGAAGTTTGGATAAACATTTAGACCTTAAGTTAGCTGTTCATGTTATGTTACCTGTTTAAGACAGGAATATACAGGAAGATTTTATGTTCAGTTTATTATCATTTCTGTAAGACGTATGCTGCTGGAGCTGCATTATAACTTTAGAACTATTTTCCTCCTCTTTCTGAGCTGTATGGGAATGTGTGTGAGGTGAAGGAGTTGCTGTGAGCTGCCCTATGGATGCACCCAAAACTCTGAATCTGAGTTATGACCCTATCACTCAGTCAGGCTATTGTGCAACCACTTATTGTTTTACTGAATGCTGTAGGAGAATTGTAGATGTAGGGCTCTCCAAATGTATAGGCTATGAATGACTATACCTGAACTTGTGTAATTTGTGAACATAACCTTTGTAGAACAGAAAATCTAATAATTTTTTTTTAAAATGGAATTACTAAATTCTTAAAGATTCTGGGGACAGAATGACAGGGCAAGGTAAGATCTGTGACAAAAAGTGAATATAAGTGTCTTAGGATGTGGACTATATACCAGTGATGCTGGTAGACAAACATTTTTTTATAAAATCAACAGATGACTTGGAAAAATATAAAGAGGAAATACTGGGAGAAAATGTCTAGTATTGCTGTTGAACAGAGGGTAGGATTCCTCCTAAAAATCCATCTTTCTCCAAACATTTTAACATCCCTTGGGAGTTTTTCATTCTTTTATTTACTCTTCTGTCTGTTTTATTTGTTCTTGTCATATTAAGGTATAAAATACAAGGAAAATCTTAGTGTGTAGGCTCCCAACAGTTTGGTATCTTAGTCTGTTTGTCTGTGAGTTTCCTACTGGTCAAACTCCTCCAGCATGGATCACTCTTGATTGCTGTTTTGAACATTTTTCTAAAAGTAATAGGATTCTAAATAGGTCACGGAATTGCCCACTGCCAGAGAGCAAAATCTAAGCTCACTGTCTACAAAGAGCTTAAGAAATTAATGTTAGCTTATTTTCCTGACATAGGTTTACATTATTGCTATACTACTTCCGCTTAATTTTTGTGCTCAAGGAAAAATTATCTTTTAGTCAATCTTTGTGGATTGTCAGATAAGGCATGAGTTTGTCCTGCAGCCTTTTCCAGTTAGTGCAAAGGTAATAATATGGCCTTTTAATGTCTCATTGGTTTCCTGTTTTCATGGAATTTGTAGGTACTGTGCTTCTGGCAAAATTGATTAAACCAGCTAATAAGTTCAGAAGTAGTTGATAGGTAAGCATTCAGTGTGACGCGATATATCTTGCTTCCACCACAAAGGGACTGAAAATTAAAATCCTGAGTACGGACTTTGGACAAGCTACTGGAAACTAGGAAATAAAGGAAACATAGGAATTGATCTCAATGCAGTTATTTTCTTACTGAAAAATTTTCAGAATAGTATTTTTATTGTATTACAGGATATTACTAAGTCAGAATCCTACAAACATGAGCATACAGGCAACTTCACTGACAAATATTCTCAGTTTAGTAGAACAGTGTAGGTGCACGTGTATTTGCAAGTTATGAAGCTTGCCTTTCATGAATACCTTCAGGTACTAGAGGTAATTCAAAACAACAAAAATCTGACAAAACTTTTGTACATTACAATAGTTAGGAATATATTTAATTTGTGTGAAATTCAACTTTTTCTTGAGCTTTTCATTAATTGTTACATCTGGTTTGTATCTGTCAAGTCAGTAGTATCAAGTCAAGTTTGTATCTGTCAAAATTTGCTTTCCTCTAGTGAATTTCTTCTGGAGAATAGCTTTTACATTGCTTTAAGAAATATTCTGGAAGCATTTGAAGATTTGTATTTTATTTTATTTTTTAACCTTTTCTCACATATATTAAAAAAACCCAAATAATTTTAAAAGGAGGCTTAGTTTTGTAAGTGTTCCAAAGGAGACTTAGTTTTGTAAGTGTTCCCTTCTTTCCTCTTTCTTCTTCCTCCTTCACTAGAGGAAAGGAGAGAGGAATGATAATAACAACTAAGCAAACAAACACGCTGATATAAATAAGTACATAAAGACACATAGAAATATTCACCGCAACTTGTTTTGTTATGCTTGAAGTAAATGTATTAGACGGATTACAGAACTTTTCTAATGTGAAAAAGCAGCTCTGTATCCTGAATTCTGTTAGGAGAAACTCTGATATATACTAATAAACTGGAATATTGCTGAGAGGAAAACAAGTGACAGAAAAACTGCTGAATTCATGTCTTCCAATAGACTTGGCTCTTCAATTTCCATTAACACTGAAATGAACTCCAATCTCCTATCCTCCCAGTCTAATGGAATTTCAGTACAGCACATTGGTTGGCTGTGCTTCCTTTTCCCCTAGAGCACCAAATTCAGTTCATAACCCCTTTTCTGAGCTCATTTTTTGTTTATGTCTTTATTCCACTTCCAGTTGTGTTTCCATACCTTCTGTTCTAGGAAGAAGTATGACTTCTGGTTTAGAACTGTGAAGACTAGAATAAAGAATAGTGATGGTGCTTTAACTTCTCTTTGCATTTTAGGAACCAGTTTTAAAGGGAGAAAATACTATGAGAGGCAGAAAAGAAACACATTTTCTTCCAGTGGGGAGGGATTTGCAACTTTAGCCTCTAGACTCTGCCCTAAGTGAGTGCAAATCTCTCCTTCATGACCATATTGAGACCAGGTGTGAGTCTGATCCTTCCTCTCTTGTAGGTCATACAAGTCTCTCTTCTCTATGTGAACTTGCACAGTGGTTGTCATCAAACTATTATTCCTCATTATTTCAGAGATCAGTCATTATCCAGACTGAAAAACTTCAGATTTGTAGCTTGCCCAGCAATACAGCTAAGTGATAATATTGCTGTCATATAGCACTAGTAAAATTTATGTGGCTTTTCTCAGAGATGACAATATATAGTAACCTCTTTGTAGTGACATGTGCTCTACTTGATGCGGAGTTTCCCATTTCCTCTTTAAAAACAACAATACAGTCTTCAGGTACTTGTGAAGGAGCTGTGTTAAGCATAGGATGGGCTTTAGAGAAATAAATACAATAGCAAACAAAGTCATTAACATAACCTGGGGGTTTGTGGTGTTTGGTGGTTTGTTTTGTTTTGTTTTGTTTTTTTTTTTTAGAAGCATGTGAAATAGTGAGGCTGTCTGACCACGTCCTTTTTCCCTAGAACATCACAGAAGTAATTTATTAAAATGTTGTGGGGGAAATCTTGGATTACCTTTTTGTGCTGTGTTAGAGGAAAGCCCCAAGATTTTCCCTTTCCACTCCACTTCAGGACCTTGGTCAGGATTTAACATTTGTGGTTTTGCTAGAACATACTTTATTAGATCTTCTATAGAGTAACTTAACACTCTTAGATTAACATAACCTACAACCAGGAGGAATCTTTATTCTTATGCACTGTAACATAGCATAGGTACACTATGACTAAAGATACAGAAATTTACCTCCTAGGCAGTCACAGATTTACAATTAATTTCAACAAGCCTAATTTCATTGATATGGGAGCTTTAGAATAAAATAATATTGTAATTTAAATACAAGGCAGAAATCAACACAGTGCATCATGTAGTGTGTAAATAAACCCTCTCAGTTTTTTTTCAAAATTACCTTCACTCTCCCCAGCATCTAATGGATGTCTAAAGCTGATGAACGCAAGGAACACATGACAATATTTTCTGTATTCCTGTCTGGAAGAGGCTGTTCCATAACTGACGGTGTTTTCCCACTTTCCAAGAATGCTTTTTAAAAAATAGGGGAGGCTGTCCTTCTGAACAGAGAGATTAAAAAAAGGAAATATACTTTACCTTGAAAGAAAGAGCTTTTATAACATAAGAACAAACCTTTGACTGCTCTAGTACATTTATTATAAACTTTTGATAATCTTGCTTAGTGTTTTAAACCTCCGAGTTTCAAAACATTTTTGTTACTAAAATTCATTAGCCAAATGTCATTAAACCCTTGCTTTTGGACAATATGTTCTTGACATTCTGCTGAAGGAAAAATGTGCAGTAGTTTTCCTGCGAAGCCTGAGAGGTTGCTCCCTGTTAACCTTCATCAAGAAATTTTATGAAAGTTATGGGGTAACCTTATGTTTGTGAGAAGACTATTGCTGCACAACCTTCCTCCCTCTAGGTTTTTGTTCTGTTTAAAAATGAAAATAGATAGATTTTTCTGTCAAAGGTACATATCAATCCTTTGTTCTTCACAGCAAATAGTTTCATGGACTTATATTTGAAAATAACTACCACAATGGCTCACACTTCTGAGGGCTGAAAGCATTTGTTCCTTTACAAATTGTTTTCAGTTGCATCTCACAGCTGTTAAAAATCATAGTAGTTTTATTGATTGGAAATATCTTGTCAGCCTGAAGAGTCTAACAGCTAAAAAGACTTAATGAACTATTTTTATTTTATTTTTTTTTAGCCCAGAATTTTCCTTTAAATTCTTAAACACGGCTAAGTATTTACCAAGGACACCTATCACTTTCTCCTATCAGTCACTTGGGAGCAGTTGGTACATGGAATGGAACAGGCTGCAACAAGCCAAGGTGCAGATACGTGCTGCAAATCTGTTTTAAGGTCAGGTTTAGTGACAACCAGCATGCTGAGATTCAGTCCACAGCAGAATATTGTCTGGTTCTGAAAAGGGTTTTGTTGTGGTTTTCTTGTTGTCATCGTTTTGAGGGTTTGTGCCTGCACATTGCAATTTGAGGTTTTTACTACAGATAATGGCAAAATTTTTGCCACCTGGGCATTAATTTAATAGGTACAGGCTCTTGTAAAATTTCAGCCATTTAAACAATGATGAAAAAATAAAGCCTCTCTTTTTGGTTTTTGTTTTCTCTTAGAAAACAAAACTTCCAGGTGCTGGACCTGATATCTCTGAATGTTATACATTTCATTGCATGTTTCTCTCTCGTCACATTTCTGGAGGATTCAGAATTCTAATATAGGAAAGAAGAGGTTGTATATTGTCTCAGCAACCAATAACTGAATTTTCAGGCATAGCAGATAGCATCAGATGTGGCAGATGGACGAGGCCCTTACTTCAGAGTCTCTCATCACAGTAAAGCCTGTTTCAAAATTCCCATTCCTTTTGAAAGGGCATCAGTTTTTGTTATCCTCTATGATAATTATGTCTCTTTCAAGTGTACTGACACAGAAAGCTTCGAAGTGAGACGAGAACTGTGAGAAGTAGGTAAATTCCAGATAACATCTGGATCTCATTTACATTAGAAATAAAACATTGTGGTGAGACAGACTGAAAAAATAACCTGTCACATAGCCAGAGACTGAAATGCTTGAAGGGAATAAAGTAAGTACCTTATTTTGAGCTAGCTAACTTTATCCCTCTCCAATGGCAATTCACTCTGATACTGCATTTAGATTTTGTGGAGCAAACATCTTCCTCTGAAAGTGTTATGTGTTCAAGAGATTCAATGGAGTTGTTTCTATCAAAATAATTACGGTTTTGACCTCGGCCATGGCGCACACAGCATGTTCTGCACTCCTGATAGACTCAGCACCTTGAAGTATCAGGCTCTTTAATGATATGTCTTTGTATACTGGCATCACTTCCTACTAAACGTGACCATCCAGTGGGACATTGGATGTCACAGTTGTTAGCCAGTCAGTGTGCTCTGACCACAGGGACTAAATACTGACTGGTTGAAAATTTCTGCTTTAAAACCATGTGGTTCCTAATGCTTCAGCCAAAGGATAATCTCAATAACATTTAGGCTGAGAGCTCCCTGCTGTTCTATATTTGGATTCAGTCTTGTTTTGCTTGTGAGCTGATCTAGAACATGCCATATGGAAAAAGAAAATCCAACTTTTGTCCTTTCAGAAGGCTATGTTTTACCATTGTAGTATGTCATATCCAGTAATTGCATGTACAACTTGTAATCAAAGCAATTCACTTAGACTTAAACAAGTAGAGGCAGTACCATTATCATGTTCTCCTTCTTGAATTTAAAATTTCCAAATTACGGAGATATTTTTTTAATGAAAATGTTAGCTCATTCTAAAGTAGTCCCATAAGCTAAGAATATTTAATTATTCTCTTAGATATTCACCTTTTAAAATAATATCTTTTTAAAAGTTAAGATTTGTAAAACGTCAAATGGCTGTAGCTGCTAGTTGGTGACTAACATTTACATTCTCTCTATATGTTGTTATCTTTGAGTCCATTTAGGGGATCTTCTAGTACAAGTAATGTGGATCAAATAGCTTTCTGGACTTTATTTGCTTTAATAACAGCTTATACTAAATGTCACTGAAGGAATTAAAAAAAAGTCATGGTGATCAATTCACTGAACTGTTAATAACACTAAAACCTTTAAAAATCTTCCTGTATATTCGGACTTCACAGGCAGAGCTCCACTGAGCATTTGCTTAGAGCCATTCATGCTCCTTCTCTGCAGAGTGCACACACTAGCTGCTTGAGACAAACTTTTGCTTGTTTTGAAGCTTCCTCTGTTCCCAAATAAATATTTATACTGGCAGTTACCCATTTGTTTACCAGCCTTTCACAGATCGGACTGCATTTGGAGAATTAATTGCCTTGCATAAAGATGCTGTTTATTCTTTGACAGCATGTTTCTGCATTGCCCCTCTAGATGGCATTTCTAAAAACAATTCCAGATGGAAACACGCAAGATATTTCTGTATTCCAAAATCGCTTTAAAAATAGATGCCTCTGCATGATTCACAAGGAACTCTGTGCACCTCTGAGTTGACCTGAGCTGTACACACAGCTGTAAAGTAGGCTGAAACAGTAGATACACTTTTTTCCTCCCAATTGTCTTCCTAGTTTGCCTTTTTTTGTTGTTGTTTTCTTTTGTTCTCAGAGATGTTAACAGAAAACTATGCATATGTAGAATTAGATGACTTTCAGATAAGAATATCTTATGGGGTTTCCTCATGGTTTGTTGGTTTTTTTTTTCATGTTTACAAGAAATTTGCAATCAGAAGACATTCATGAATCAATCCTCAGTTGAAAAACTGCACGTCTTAGTGTAATGTGCCTGAAGATTTGACTTTGTGGTTTAAGGTAAAACATCCTCTTAGAAACAGAAGCACGACTTGTTCAAACCTGCAGGAGCCTAAGCAAGGAAATGAAAGCGTTCTCATGGCGTGGAACAATAGAGAAACGCTCCAGACGTTACTGTGGCCTGCAGGCTACCGGAGATAGGGATTCCTACTCCTGTTTCTCTCCCATGCATTCTGTACTACTAGATACAAAATACAAGAAGTCAGCCCTCTATGGCTTGTCTCATGTTTGGATTGAGTAAAATAATTTTGATGCATTTCCTGCCTAGATTCTGAACACAGTGTAAAATCTCTGGCTCAAAGTGATCCTCTGTTAAAACATCATCACTTGCTAATACTTTCCTTCAATTTCTTATTAAAAATAAGGTAATCAGAGAGTCAGAGCTTTGGTATCTATGCTTATATCTTGTGCCCATAAGGAATTCTGTTAGATGGATATCCCGTTCCTGTCAAGGTAACACCACCAACCCTGGGTTTTTGTTCTTGAAATGCTAGATAGCCTTTCATGTTTTCCCTAAACAATTACTCAGCAGAAGTGGCTGTTACTTACCAAAATGTTTTGTGACTCCTAAACACTACAGTAGTGTTCTAGAGAGCTTTTAATGCACAGTGTCATAAAATGTGGAATCTTTTCTCAGTGGAAGGTAACAGTCTGAATTACTAACTTGCCCAATAAGTCTGTAAAACGCTGGCAGTGTTCAACTTCTCTGCTGGAATAAAGGCAATGTGAAAGGACATCTGTTACAGCATGAACCAAACTCCTCCTTGCTTTAGCAGCCGTGTAGTTAATGGAGTTACAAATGCATGAATGCTTCTCAACCGAGCCAAGTTAAGAAACACCAAGGTAAAACTCATAGTGTGGGCTTCAGTCAACCTCGAATCATGGTATTTTATGAAAAAGCGATGTAAAATACAATCTGTATCTTTCAACAAAGCTGAATGAAAGAGAAACAGATTAATGGATTATGAGAAGAGCATAAGCATGTTTGGATTGCTTTTAGAGTGGTAATATGGCAATGGTGACAGTCGTCTCTTTTGACTTGTTTGAGGCTAGAGAACCCGTAGGTGAGGAAATTGTGTGGGGACTTGTCTTTCAGTAAAGCTTTTCAGCATGGGGACCTTTTGCTGTATGAGAGCCGAAAGTGACGTAGGAAGACTCCAGCTATTTCCATTCAATTATTACCTATACAGACTGCTGGGAGCAGGAGGGATCAGGGATCTACATGTCAGACCTGGTCCATTTCTGAGATAAAGAAAACACATGTTTCGTAAGAAACAACAACAACAACAAGCAAATTGCTTTATAAAATAGCCAGAGGGGAAAAAAAGATGTCAGGTATTATTGGATTTTCTTGTGAGATCTACTTTCTTGGGCATCTTCGGATTCACCAGTGTGGGAAGAAAAATTTTTGGAAAACAGGCAATGCTACCCTTCAGTTAGGAATCATTTTGTTAGTCTGCAGTGAGGGCTGGTTTACCCTAAATCAGTAGGCAATAGTTTTTGACACAGTCCTGCGACTTTTTATCCTGATTACTTTCTAGACTTTACAGAGTAATTTAATTATATTGTCCATTTTTTTCCCCCAAAAATAAAACATCTAGTAAAATGACCAAATAACTAACACAGGATGTGAGGGATTTTGATGTTGTTTTGGTTTTGTTTGGGTTTTTTTTTTTTGGAGGAGGGTGTCTGTGTGTTTTGTTGTGATGTTTTTTTTCTAGAAAGAGTTACTGCTGTCCTACCTATTTGCAAAGTTTAATGAAAGCTTGACCTTTGAGTCTTGAGCACTTTCTGCTTTTATAAATATTCTTATTTGCAAATGCAAAATTCCAGCATTACAGAGATGATATAATTTTGTCTACTGAAGTTTGATTTTTTGTTTGAACGGTTACTTCATTTTGAATATGAAGTGTTTGTCAGAAAACTAGGCATTTTTCGGTCATCACAAAAGTTTAAGTTAGTTTTGTAAACATCCACTGCTTTATGTATACCTTATTTTGCCCCATGCCTTGTCATAGAAGAAAGATCCATGCAGTGTTACTTCCAAAGGAAGAAATATTTTTTCCCTTATCTTTCCAGGCCTGTAAAAGTAACCCCAGAGATATTTTAAAGAAGATTATAGTATGTCCCATTGCAGACTTCAAATGCAATTAACAGATGGCATGCTATCTGTTACAGTGGAATTGGCTGTACGTGCTATATGATTTGAGCTTCATGCAAGTGGATCACTTTCATGGTCAGAGGAGGTAGTAAAGGGTAGCTCTGGGAACAGAGCTGGAATAACTTACTAGAGGTGTAAGAGAAAGAAGCACATCAAAGCAAAATCACACCTGGTGTTTTTTCAACATGGCGAATATGAGAGATTAAGAGGCAAAAATGAAAGCCTCATTAGAAGGCTTCCTCTGCATCCTTGATATTTCCTGACCAAAGCTGAAGATGACGTAAGTTTTTCTTTTGGTACTCAAAGCAGAAAATGGGGAGGGTGATCAGTCCTGTTTAGTCCATTACCACAAACTGCTAATGATGGTGATTTACAAAAGGATATCAGTCAGATATTTACTTCAAGGCAGAAAAAACAGATGAGTGAGCAGTGCACAATAAACAGCCCTTTTTGAGTAAGTTGCTGCTCGGTATCCAGGAAGCTTTATTTAAACATTTCAGCATTGCTCAATGGGATTCACCCTACAGCCTAAGCAATAACCTGCCAGCAATGATGGAATGGATTTTTGGCACCAAAAAAAAAGAAAGGAAGTAAGGCAATCTAAAATAATGGAGTTAACTGGATCTTTAATACGCACAGACTTCTATTCTCAGACTGTTCTGAGAAGAACTTAAGTGTTAACTGGAACTAGCTGTGCTTTGTTGAACACTAAGAACTGTTAGAAGGACAGTTCTTGCTTTCTCATCAATGCAACTTGAAATTTCAGCTATCATTTGTATGCTTGGTTGTTTATAAACATTGTGAAAGTACCCCTCAAATCCTCCTCACCCTCCTGAGCCAGCATTCCTGATATGCTCTTTATAGCCCAAACACCTCGACTGAATCCCAGGTAACCTGAAACCAACCGAAAAACTTACTTTCCTTGCAGGGGGATTTGGATCAGGCCCAGAAAAAAGAACATTGCAAATTAGGAATGATGTGGAAAAGTGGGTGTCACACCAGAAATATGTGCGTGGGCGCTTGTGTAAAACCTGTATACAATATGCTTGTGCTGTGCTTTTCCAACTATTATTTCTTTTTAGCCTCTTAGTTAAAAAGAATGCAATTAGAACCTTTAATATGAATTTGATTCCTGTTTTCATAAAAAAGTAAACAGAGACAATCTGTATGAAGATATTTTTCTCTTATTCTGCAAAAGCAGGTAGAATTTGAAGGCAGGGAACAATTTGATCAAAGTATTCTTGAGAGACTCACAGGAATATAATCTTCCTTTTAAAAGAAAGACTAAAGTGCATCACTGAGCTGTACCATTTGAAAAGGATTCATACTGAATTGTTCAGTGCATGCCATATGTAATTAGTGCACGCTGGCTGAGTGATTATTTACACGATAAATCAAGATTTGGCCAAACAAATTTCGTGTTGCCAATATACTTTGGCCGTGATTTTCCGGCTTCATCCTAAAATTCCCCTCCCCTGTACCTCCTGTTTTCTTTTTCGTGAAGAAAAAAAAAAAAAAAAAAGCCCTTCCAAAGGGCTCCGTGTGTGCTGACAGCACCAGCCGTTCATTATCGGGAGACTCGCTGTCGAGACAATGAAACTATGCAGGGCAGGATGGCGTTGTCACTATCTTCTTCAGAGTCTGCTTTCAGTATGGGAAAAGTTCTCTAAAACAGCTTCTACGCTGGCTTCCCTCAGGTTGTTGTGACCTTTTGTTTTTGTGCAACTGGAGCTTCATTAGTTTGTTGCCGCATGCACAATTTCCAACGGCTGCTTTGAAGACATGTTAATTATAGTAATAATTTCCAACTCATTTACTAGTCATTGCCTATTTTCTTGCAGGGCAAAAGTGGAAATAAGATCTTGCCCAAACCACTCCTCATTGAACAGTAATGCCTTAAGTCAAATCTCTATTTGGAAATTTTTTTCTCCAGTAAATTTTGCCAGAAGCCGTCGTTTTTCCAAGGTCTGTGCAAGTAACTGCATAATGCAAACACTAATACTCTAGATCATTTCACACGTTAGTAATAGGGGAAGCATTTAGCCATCAGAGGAAGAAAAAAAAAATCTATTAGAACACTTCATTCACTGAAAGCTAAATAAGCTGTTATTCTGTGCGAGTTTGCAGTTACAGTGCTTTTCCTTTAAGCTTGTGAACAAGCCTTTGGGCTGCGCTGCTTATTTGATCATCACAACCGTCAGTAGCTTCACTGTAGAAACTCCAACAAGAACTCCCTGTTTTGGGGCTTGATTCTGCGAGGAACTGAGTACCACCTGGAAAGTATTTTATGTCCACAGCTTCTGGCAAAGGCAGTTCCAACTGGCCTAGGACTTAGGCCAGGATTTATCGAGAGAAATATAGGTATCTTTTCAGAAGGAGCCAGAGATAGGCATGTGTGAACATAATTGGTAAATGCACACCACTGTCCATTTGCACATGCAAATTTGCTAATGGAAACACAGGCTAGCATGCATATTCATTATTTTATGGACTCAGTCTTGATACCTGCTTGAAGTTAGCCCTCAGCTTTACTAGTTTCTCTGATTGAATGTGCTTTGACTAGATGCAATCAGAACATCTGAATTTTGGTTCAGTTTTAGTGTTGCATTTTGTGAAGAATGCTCATTGAAGCTTGTTTGAATCCTACTCCGTTTTGCAGCACACAAAGGAGAAATACCCTTCTCCCAACTGATCTACGGGGAAAAAAAAGTAAGTGTACTTCATCAGCCGTTCCCTCCTGCTGATGTATGTGTCTGCAAATGAAAAATCTAGCTATCTGGCCACCCTTTTTGCAGATGATTGGCGTCTCAAGCCACAGAACTGCTGACCTTCAGTGTTAGCTGCTGGTGTGCAGTGATTTGCTTGAAAAGCCAAATGCAGTAGAGTCATTTTGCTCATATTCTATGCTCCCTTTGTTTCCTGCACTCGCTGGAATGGGAACGGTCATGTTGGCAATATGGTAGCAAGTTAGTCGTATGCTGGCATTCAAAGCTTTGCTACCAAAGGTGACCACATCAGGAGCTATTCTAATGACGGCAAGCCTATTGCTGGGAGCTGGGGAGATTACTCCTTCAGTTAAGGCAACGCTACAGTACTTTTGTGTTGAGTGCTGGGATAACTTCTGTTTGAGAAAGGTGGTCATATTTAATAAGCGCAAGAACTCTGAATATTGGCAGAGGGAGAGGAGCCATGGCTTTGGAGTCCCTCCAGCAGGAGCCCACTGCAGCCATGACTTTGACACTGTGCAGATCCTGCACTTAGAAGAGTCCAAGGTTTATTTAGGCACTCTCTCAAACGAAAGGGAAATGCTCAGTGAGGCAGATCGTATATTACACATTTCAGTGACAGGTCGTTCATTACACATCTAGTAACTGAGCAAATGGTACAGCTTTCTTTAGAAATGGAGGTTATTTTAGTAATTTTTAAAAAATAATTTCTTTCTACTAATATCTAGATGTGTAGATATCTCTACATATCTTTAACAGTGAGTTAATATTAGCACAAAGCAAGCGATGACACAGCTGGACCACAGTGGGTGCGGTGTGAAGATTGCTTTTTGTGAACTGTGGATCAGAGTTGCCCAGACCCAACTTCTGTGGCTGATACTGGCGATGTTTGCCCAGGCACAGACCACTGCGCAAAGTGACGCCTCTGTGGGCAGACCCTTGCAGAAGTGCTGGAGATGTTTTTTTGAAGAATGGAAGGAGGACGTTTGTGAGAGTGGGAGAGGAGGTTGTGCTTGTGCATGGGTGGCCCAGAGCCCACCATCTCTGTGGCTATGTGGCTGCACAGAAGAATGAACATAAATGCACTGGCTAGTTTCTGTCAGACCAGTTCTAAAAACCTGTTATTTCAAATTCTAGTCATGTGTGTGTATATATATATATAGTGTGGGGGGAGATGGTTCTTTATTTTGCATAACTTCATGTGAATATATTGGCGGATCTGTTCCAAGGCATGTATATGAATACACTCCTGTCTTCGTTATCAGAAAATAGTTTCCAGTGTTTTCTTTGATTGTAATTAACACATGTTAAATCACATCATAACCATGTAGTCATTTGAATTCTCGAGGCAGTATGCTGCCAATTGCTTTATAGTGTTGTCCCTTGAAAACCCCAGATTGGGTGCTTGTTGCCTGATTTCTCCGAAGAACAGAGATGCAGGTATGGACAGAATATTAAATTAATCTTTCTTTTTTTCCTGTGTAAGAAAGATGAGTTCTTTGTTTTCCCTCCATATAGAGTATTTCACTGCTGTGTTGGAAAACTACGGTTTGTGTAGATGATAAAACTGTCTGTAATCACATAAGATCCCACCTATAGCTGTGCCAAGCTGTGCAATTTAACAAGGGACCAATTTCGGTTTGTGACCTAGCTAAAAGAAGAAACCAGGTGAAACAACTGAACGCTGACATTTGAGTAGGAGTAATAAATCAAACTGGTGGGTGGGGGAAAGGAATGTTCCCATCTTCAGAAGGAATCCTGCTTTTTTGCATGTGAAAATGAAATGCATTTGCGGAGGGTTGCTCACTGACACCCCATATCATTATATTAAAAGACTAAACAAAAAGAATATAATAACTGTTGTTAGACAAGCTCAGTGGTTTACCAGTGTCATAAATATCAAAATCATTAGAAGCACAGCTTGGGAATATTTAAAACAATAATAATCTTTTTTCTCAGTTGTGTCAGTAATCTCTACACATGTTTTCCTGTCACAGCTGTCCTTTAGTATGAGATCTTGTCTCTGGAGGAAACTTAAACTGGGTCCATTGAGGAGTGAGGGGCAACAAGCTGTAGTAATTTTGAAACAGCTAGGACAGCACAAGCTTTTCATAGTGGCTAATAAGGGAATTTGCTTTGTATAACTCACAATTTGTTGCCTTGGGAAGATTTTGTTAATCAGATTTCTGTTTGTGTCCCACTCTACTGTTTACCTGTGAGGTCCTTCTTCAGTTCTTTGACTGGGCTTAGGATTACTCCTGGAAACCTGTAATGACTCTCCAATTCGTCCTTGGGGAAGTAATTCTGTCATGGTCGGAGAGAAGGAGAAGTACACACCTTTTTTTTTTTTTT
>VWZZ01004976.1:600748-726764 GCA_013399095.1 Psophia crepitans | reverse complement strand
CCCCCCTCAAGCAGGTGAATTCTTTGTTGGGTCTATGTAGTGTGTACAGGTAGTACCTCCTGCTGGTTTCCTTTCATAATTCCTCCATCTCATGCATTAAGAGCTACAGTTAGGGATGAACACTTTCCATCATGTGGTGTACTATGTACAATCTTAAAATTTTAGGCTCTTAGCTTGAATATCCAAAACTAAACTTATGTCTGTAGGAGTGAATAAGTTCTCTTTCAAAAGACAATCATGGGGAAAAAATAGTATAGCAACAATAAAAATTACTTTCTGATGCATTGAAGAATATTTGCACTCAGATATGATCTTTCTTTAAATCACTGATACCCTGACTGAAATTTTCTTCACATTTCAAGTGATGGGTTATTGAAGTATGTCCACTGTGTGTTGAGTTTACCAACCTTTTGCGTAATTTTGGCACTCTTATCCACAAGTGAGTTATCCAAGCATCATATACAACATGTCTCATTTCCAAACTGGGTTTGTATGGTGTTGTATGCAAATAATGAAGCATCTTATTTTATGCTGTACAAAAATGCCTGTGAAATTGATTTGTCACTGTTAATTTGTTGGATTCACATGAGTACTCCTGTGGTAGCTGACCAAATGCAGTTCAGCTGCTGGCTCACAGGAGGATTTTCAGCTCCCTGCTTCTCTCATGAAAGAATTGTTGCCATTGAATCTGTATGATGGAAGATAACAGAGCTAGAAATATACCTCCTACCTTGCCTGAGAAGATCAGTCCCTTTCAGTTTTGACATTTCAAGGACTGAAATGAATCATGATAATATTAAGTCACGGTTATTTTTGCTCAGAGGTGAATGTATGTAAGAATTCAGCGCGTAAATGGACTATAAAAACTTGGGGAAGAGTCAGGTGACAAATGAGTTTCAAGATTGCTTTAAGGCATAGCTGAATGCTGCTAGCTAGAATTGCAGTCTGATGTTACATCCACCTGGTGCTCCAAGGGACTCCCAAAATGAAAATTTAGGGTTTTTTCCCTCCATGTGTGAGCAGTGTGTGCACTGAGGTCCATAGACTAATGACAATATATAATAGGATATTTAAAAATTAATTTCAGTGAGTTATATGGGTCTGTGGGTTATAATACTCACTATCATTACAGAAATGATAGGAAAAGGAAATGATACAGAAAGGGAAAAGGCCTGTTTTAAAGAAGGTCACCAGTATGGTCTCTCAGAAAAAATTATGGACATTAGCAATGTTTGCGGTATAAAAACACTCTTCTCTGATAAGTAATAATTGAGATGCTATAGTGTTGGCACTGTAGCAAAAGCGATTTCAATGGCACTCGTTATTTGGCACTAATAAGTGCAGATCCTCTGAGTTAGTATGCTTCATCAGAGTTTCACCTGGAAGAAATTTGGGGAAATCTGCTTGCAGCACTCCCCAAACCTCTTCTGAGTCCTGGTTCTTAACTGGTCTAGATCTCCTAGAGACTTGGAATTCATTAATGTGCACAGAAAGTCATCCCACCGGCAGGGCGGTGCGAGAAGCAGAAAAGGCCTTGGCTCTGTGTGAGCATCGCTCAGCAACAGCAAAAACATCTCTGCACTATCAGCGCTGCTTCCAGCACAGACCCAAACACAGCCCCATACTGGCTGCTGTGAAGAAAATAACTCTCTCTCAGCTGAAACCAGGACAGTTGTCTAAATGCTTTATAATAGTGTATCATTACTTGCCATATTTTACTGATTTCAGTTAATGTTTCATATTTGGGATATCTGTCTCAGCCTACATTGTTCTGGGAAACGTTCAGCAAGAATGGTGCAGCCATTGCTAAGAAAGCATCGGGAGGGGTTAGTTTACTTAAGTTTAAAAATATGTAGCTAATGTATTGAAAAATTCTAGTAACTTTATGCTTTTAGGGGGTGAAGGGTGGTCAGAATTTGGTAGTGATTAATATCTTTTATCATTTTGGCAAGAAAGTTAGAGTTTTGTTCAAATTCTAAGCCTCTCAAAATCTCACATATGTACATATCGTATTGACATTTGATAGAATTTGGCAGCTTCATCATCTGAAGGATCCATTCACATTAAGCATATTCCAGTCCCATATATCTTCAGTTTGCTAACCAGACCGTTTATCTGCCTCATGGCCATAATTTGTATTCTAGTCCAGGGCTGTAAGGGGCAATCAAGATTTTCCACTCATTTTTCTTCGTCCCTAGCTGCTCAGATTGACTGTAACGCAAGTCACAAAAGCTAAAAGCAGACATTTTGCTCTGAATGGGAAGCAGTCTTATGCTCCAGTTAAAGACCCATATCATAGTACCAGTTGTATAGCAGATTTTACATTGTTGTGTCCTAGCTTGACTGGGCATATTTATTAACATAGTTGTTGCATATGAAGCTGAATTCCAGCCTGGGTTGCACTTGTTTACTCACTGAATTTACCTATAAACCCCACCTGTGCATATAGGCTTTCCACACAGTTATTTGCATGCCCAAATATGTGTTGCTTAATGGTATTTTGACTCATTGCAGCCCTTGAACAACCGTGTTAAAGGTTTGTTACTGAAGTTTGTGGTAATTGTACCATCTGGAAGTCTGAATTCATCGGTAAGAGCATACCTGGAGTGTTGAAGGATAAACCTTCTTTCTGAGATTTAAATAGTTTATATAGAGCAGTCTGGCAGTACTACATAATTTCTAGCCCAGGTCTTCCCCAAGTCCCATCAAAGCCTGGGAACTGGGAAAATGTTTTACTAGTTAACTACTACTGATTTCTGTGTGCTTTCCAACCCACAATGCAGTTTTCATTTTAATTGAAGGAGGAATAGTGGAGAGTTTCATAGTGAGAGAGCTTTTTCCTGACATGCACATGAGGATAAAGGACAAACAGAAAGCTGCAGATATTCTAAAGGCAGAAATTAATTATCCTACTTTCTGAAACTACTCTGCAGAGTGCTGTTCAGCAAACTCCATGTAACAGCACTCCTCATCACAATGTTGGCTCCGTCATGGCAGCAGACGTTTTTCTCCTTTGAAAAAAAGCATTAAGCAGATTCTAAATTTCAGCTGAATACACAACCCTAACAAAAAAGAGAAAAAAATCCTTTTGTTTTCTTTATTAATGGGCAGCCATTAGTGATTCTGAAAATAGAATGCATTTCGAAAGTAGTTTAAGAGCTGCTTTCATCAATCTTTATTATTTATTGGTTGACTCAGATGACAGATCTGAGCTACTTTATAGTTGGAGGTGTGGCTGATGGCTTGTGTGCCCTTCTTGACCTTGTCAAGGGCAAATGTAGTTTAAAGTTGTTTATAAACTATAAATTTCATGGTAAAGAATGATGTGAAAATAAATCCAGTGTACTTAAATGATTAAAAATACATGGCTTAGACAGGATACCGCAGTAGGGAAGTTGCTGAGGAGTGCGATTCTACTCCCCAGGCTACTCTGAGCGGACACATGCTACAAGCTGATCATCAAAAAAGATTTCTGTTACAACACTGGATGAGAATGACGATAATTCTATGGATTATGGATATTATGGGTAGTGATGAAGCTGCTATGAGATGTTGATGTTTACAATTTTAAATAAGTGAGGTAAAGGCAACTTCCATTAATATTTCAAGAAAATCATTCACAGTGATCAGAAGAGACTGCTCTGTTCCTGACCTCCTGAGGTTTTAGAGGCATGTGGCTTCTCTTACCAAAAGCAGGCTGCGATAGCTTGGACACTCAAATTCAAATTGTGTGCCTATGGCTGTTAGACATTTGCCCTTTAATTATATTGATTCCAAGACCTGCCTTGTCTCTGGACAAGTTTATTCCCTCTACGATACTGGACATACATCGCCACAATTTATGCATATATTATAATATTTGAATGCAATTGGTGTGTAAAGAGCATGTTACTGATTGCTACACCATATGTAACTTAAGATGGGGCAATGAATAAAGAAAAAACAGGATTAGAGTATTTGGGAAATTATTTCAAATATTTGTTTGTGGTTTTTGGTGTTTTTTTTTTCGAAGCAAAGACTAGCAATCTCAAGGCTTGTGTACAGCTTGTTTTTCTTAGAGCTGCAATACTAAATAGACTTGTCATGGCATGCGAATGAATCTGCTAGTTTATTAATTGTTCACAAGAGTATACAAATTACTGTGAAGATATTAGAAAATTTTGATAGTAGAGAGCTTAAACTGATTGCAAAATGATATAAAACTGTACAGTTTTGGCACTTGAAAACTTCCATGATAATGTGGTGAAAAAATTGCATACTTGGTGGTGTGATAAAATAGAAACAAAAAGGATTACCTGCTCCCATCAGTTTCATAAGCGTAACTTTCATCTGAACATAATAGGGAAATTGCTTCTCTACTTCCTGCATGAGACTGTAAGTCCTCCCCTTGCCTATGACTTTCTAAGATTGTTTTTTGAATGGCATACGATAAGTCTGTCTCTCTCTGTACCCCACTGCCAGTTCAGCCATTAGGGTTTACTAAATGTAGAGAAAAACTCATGAAATTCTGGCCTGGTGGAGACTGACGGAAATTCAGTGCCCCACTAATTTATTTAATTAATTACAAAGGTTGAACTAAATGGCAGACTTGTACATAGTTCCTAGTCCACAGTTTCAATTCCTTTGCATATTTAGATTATTGTTCTTGTACACAGAGCTATTTATAAAATTAGGATGTGAGTCTGCCTTTCCTCAGAGGTGTTGAAGAGTTTGGATCTAGACCTCAAACTGAGTCCTACCCCTTTTATTCTCTCATACTTCCCCAAGTGCCTTTTAATAATTTCTGGAATATTTAGATAGGAATAATTTCATTCCATGAATCCAATTGAGTAGTGTTCATACTCCTCTGAATGAGTTTGCAGAGGGTATATCTCAAAGAGAAAACTATGTTTAGTCAGCTTCAGAGATTCTTAGAACAAAGTATATTAGACATCTCTGGTGCAGTTGTAGACATGCTTCCCTCTAGCATGTAGAGGTAAAAACCCTAATCAAGGGTTGTGCAACTTTTGATCCATAAATAAGCTTTAAAAGGATCCTCTGAGAGCTGATCTGGTCCTGTACAGCAGTGTGTTTTTTCAAAATTAAAGAGCAAACCACTTCAATTTTGCAGGAGCAATGCTTTTCATGCAGTGTTTTGAATCAAAGTGTGAGACAGGGCTGGTGTGTGAAAATGCAAAATTAACTAGACACTAAGTGTGTTTCAGCAAGAGTAGGGACTGCACTGGAACTCCTTTAAGCCAACCACATAAACAGCTCCTCATTTTTTGGTTGGAGGTGTCAAGAGATGAGCTGTGAATTCTGCTACTTCTCCTGTAGTGGGTAGTGAATTTGTGAGCCATAACAGGTAATGAACAGATCTTTGGCACATCTTGCTGGATATATGTGTAAGAGATTTTGATTATATACCTAAGACTTCATTTTTAGTTGCAATGGGTGTGACAGTAACCATGAGTAAAGGTGACTAGAAACAGAAATATACTAACAAGTACTACAGGTTATTTCTTTATAAAAGAAAATCTCCATCATGATTCAGGATACAAAGTGAAAAATACAAGGATTTCTGAGGAAAGACATTCTATCAAAATATCAAATTTATTATAATCAGGTGGGGTGGGGTTGGTTTTAGTTTGTTGTTTTTCCAATTTGTGAGGAAAGCACCTATCGTTGTTTCCTTCTGCTTTTGTAGGCAGCTGAAAAATCTTTTCCTTTGCAGATAGTCAGGAAGCTATTGTTATGATTTTTCATGAAAATTGAAATTACTAGTTTCTATAGAAAAAGAACATTGGTTTTGCTAAGAAAGTTCCTTTGTAAGTATAATTTTTGAGCAGAATGTCCCTGCTGGTTTTTTAAACATGATTAACTTCATCTGCAAAGTTGGAAGCCAATATGCAAAAAATCCCAAAAGATAAGGCAAAGCACAGTGATAATCTCACGGGTTAAATCGGACATAACACAAAAGGACTCATCAAGAAACAGGAAGAAAAACTTCCCGGTTGTGCAGAGTAGCTTTATTTAGGTCTTACCAGCATTGTTTATTAGCCTGTGAAAATCTAAATTGTCTTCCATAGGGCAATAACAACAATTAGGAAGACAAAGGGAGAGCAATATGTAGATTCTGTCATTGGCATTTAGTGCAATTCCACACAAGGGGTGTGAAAAGGAGTGACAAGGGATGGAGGAAGTACATCAAAAGATATAAAGTAAGAGATCACATAGTGCTAATTTCTTTGTAGGAGGATTGGAAAAAAAAAAAAAGCTAGTTCCCTGTGCTTCGTTTGAAAATTAACATTTTAGTATAAAACTGTTCATGCTCCAGGTCTTAGCTGGCTGCTACGCAGAGTTTGAAATCAAGCTGCTTCTATAATTATTATGCTCTTTACTTATCTAGCTTATGTGGCAGTTTGGTGTTTAGTTTAGGTGTTTTGTTCAACTTATGACATAAAACTTAGGGTAGAGAACGACGGGTAGGCCCATCTCAAAAACCACACTTCAGACCAAATTTAAATTTAAAGGAAAGTTTTCTGACTGTCTCAACTTAGCATTTTGAGCTACTTTTGGCCAAACCAGAACTGTATGATCAAGCACTAGTGCCTTTTATAATATATGGTGGGCTTCAAAGTATGTATCCACACTAGAATTTTGCAGTTTGGTCATTTTTTGAAGCCAAGTTATGATTTTCCTTTTCGTTCCAAATACTGTCACAGTCCAAAGGCAGTCCATTGACTGTCGAAGATGCCACATCCCATTCATGGTGCATGAGGACATGGGAATCTGTGCCTGACTGAGCAGTGGCATCTTTTTAGGTATCTGACAGATACTACCAAGTAAACTTATTTCATCAAGCTGATGGGTACTGCACTTCTGAACTTTAAAGAGCAAGAGCGAATATTAGAAGTGAAAAACCCACAAGAGGATATAATTGATATCCTTATAGCTCAACTGATCCAAAACATATTTCTGCATATACATATTCCAAGAACCACCCACACAGACACTGATCTGAGCAGACTAAGCAGCATTAAATGGTAATGCTTTTTCCTTTAGTATTTTTGATGGTTAGAAGAGTTGCCAATCTATTAAAGAACAGTTCTTTTATATCCACTCTGGACTTGCCAAATATTTCTATAAACTGATGAGTGGGTAATATTTTTTTACTCTAAGGAAATGTTGCAAATCTTCCTAGATAGCTGTTGGTGTAGTTTTCCCTTATTTCAGTCCTATTTAATAGCTACTTGCCTAAATGTTTATTGGTTTTGGTTGTAACGGGGATACATATCTAAAGTACTCTGGTGTGTTACCAAGATATGCAGGATCTGTTCTTTATTTGCATGTAAAAACAATGCTGCTATTAGGAAGGAAAGTAGTAATATAACCACCGAAAAATTTAGAAGTGCTTTACAGACTGTATATATGTACTTCTCAGATAGGCAGGCTTATTTTGCAGACAATGTACCTGAGACACAGGTTTAAAGTGACTTAGATGAAATGCAAACCTGCAGTTGAGTCAACACTCTTTGAAATGGTGACTGCTCTAACTATAATTGAGCTTGGTCTCTTCCAGCTAAGATATGTTTGACATAATCTGGAGTGGTCTATGTAGCAGAGTTTTTATTACTATAGAGCAGTATATCTGGTGTAGAATTCCATGTGGAATTTGAACAGCCTCTGGTTGATTTTTCAATAATATTGCTGTTAGTTTGAGAAGGTGAGCCCCATCTTGGCAGATGTAGAGAAAGAAGTTGGACAAATTCCAGTGTGGGTTCTTTGTTTTGTTTTGTTGCTTTTCAATTAAAAAAAAAATAATCAGACATGATGCATAGACATTTTACTGAAGATTCTTTAAATCGCTTGAAACTTCTCAAATTTCTAATTTTCAGGCAATAGCAGGACTGCAATATAGTGGCACTGTATCCTCCAACAAAATTTTTATGGTATTATTTTCCTATTGTCTTCCTACTTTCTTAATTTTCCTATTGAAGATAGTTAGAATATCTCTCATCATTCACAAGGGTAAGCAAATAGAAAATTCATAATTTTATTTGAACAACATGGTATTTTAAATTGAGAGCTTAGAAGAGTACAGTGACTGCAGTGAATTAGGGTTAAACTCTTAAAGTCTAAGTATACTTTGCACAGCATATTTCTTCTTGAATAATCGCTTGTTCCGTGTGTATTCAGGTCAACAGACTCTCATCAGGTTCAGTGGGCTGTGCCTGGAGCTGCAAATTTCTTTCTAGCTACATTTCCAAATAGCGACGAATGCAAAGTTGAGTATAAAATGTGCTGTTGGTACTGTCCTGCTCTTTGTATTCTTTACTAGTCATAAAATGTATGTTGTACATACATACTACTTAAAAGAAGAAAACTTCTGGAGCTGATAGAACCTCAATCTTTCCTCCATTAGCCTTACTCAATAAATTCACTCAAACACACTCAATTTATGTCATTCTGTAACACCACCTCTTCTCCAGGCTCAGATCCTTCAGCCTCTCCTCACAGGGTAAGTACTCCAGCCCCATCCGTTATGGTAGCCTCCCCTGAGCTTGCTTCAGTTCATCAGTAATCTTTCTTGCACTGAGGGGCCCACAACTAGGCACAGGCCCCTAATGTAATATAACGGCGCTTACTAACCGCTCACTCCTCCTTTTGCACATCTGCCAGAGCAACTTCAACCATTGTCCCGTGTGTCCCAGTCACTGCTACCAAAGTGGCTTTGACCAGAACCAGGATGCTATGGTCATATGTAAAGAGCCAAACACAATCTATTTTTGTGATAGGTAAAAACTGATGAGACTGATTTTCCACAAGAAGCCTTGTGTTTGGAATCGTACAGAGGTACAAATTCCAAGAGTTCTTTGATGTGAGTGAGGTCTGTCCAAACATTCCAGCAAAACTGTTTTTGAGGGGGTTACTGTATTAGATATTTAAAAAAAATGCTGACTTTGCTTATTTTGCAGAAGAGAATTTTTTTCCCCGATCCTTCTCATTAAACATGTTTTCCCTTAAAAATGAAGAGGCAGAAGAGGATTAAAATACTCACTTCAAGCTGACTTCTAATATTTTTTGACTTCTAACCATAATACAAGGAAAAATGTTACTTTTAAATAAAAATGCTTAGAATATTATCATAAAAAATATACTATGTCCGTCAGGTATTTTAAAAATATGTCAAAATAACTGAGGTCCTAATAAAAATCAGTTTCTACCATATGTGAAATAATTCTATAACAGTCTTAATATGCGCGTCTGTGTACTACCATTGTTTCAGTCTCACTGGATGGGAACATCTACTTTGGATTCTTAATTATGGATATTTACACATGCGTGCTGGAACAGAATAGGCCTCCTTTGGTGCTGTGAGGCAGTGTGTCTTGACAGCTTCAAAATCAGCCTGCTATGTGAGCAAAATTATTGAAAATTCCTGTGGTCCAGAAGCCATAGAAGTAGCTGAAAGGCGGTGCTGAAACTGGAATTACAGCATAGGAAAATTTCATTAAAGATGCAATTTAAATGAAACTGAATTCTATCAGTAGTAAAAATAAGATCTGAAAGGGTGGAGGGATCTTGAAGAATGAGTCGTTAACTCTGAGCTGGATGTTGCATAATACTTAGTTTTACAAATAAACCAGACTGGTTACTAAAGACAATATAGATTATACAGAGGAGGAGAGGGAATTATTCCTAATAATAGTCAGTGGTACGGTTAATCCCAAGTAATCAGTGAATGGATCTGTCTCCCCAGATCCTGAAACTGAATTCAGACCTATAGGGGTGTTTAAAAAAAACCAAATAAAACCCTACCCTCACTCTCAAACCCCCCAAAACAGGGTGTGGGGAAGTAGTTTCTTTTCCTTTCACTGCTTTTTGAGGCTTTTGAAGACAGTGTTACTCTTATCTGGGAGCATAGGGCCTTCCTCCCTTGTGAAATTGCCATGTAGTCTCCTAAATACATTTAGGTAAAATAAAAAAAAATTGAGATAGATTTAAAAAAACAATCAAAAATTAACAGCAACAACAGAGCACCAGTTTTCTGTTACTTTTCAAGCTACTACTGATCTAGGGTAAGCATTCTGCAAAATTTTATGACCTACACCTTTGAAAACAAGTGGGTTTTGTTGTCATACTGTAATGAGGCTTGGAACTTCACAGAGTTGTAAGTACTGCTGTCCTTCAGTTGTCATGTCTCTGTGCTAGCTACTTTATGTCAAGGGGCTACATCTTTCTCGTTTGTGTTTTAAATTGGTAGTATTCTGAAGATAACTTCATTTGTTGACATTAAATCACAGATGCTATTTTGGTAAACATTTTTTCTTATTTTGGCAAACTTTTATTTAGGGAGCAATAAGCAAAGTTCTGCACAACAGAAAAGGCAAAGGTAAAACTGCAAGTTATTTTTTAATGCTAGATATATACTCCATATTTTCTATGGCATGCGAGTCAAACCATTTAGGGAAAAAACTCTTTGGGCAGTCTTTGGGTATGTTTTGAATATTTAAGTATTCATTTTTTGTCTATGTTTTGATTGGCACACCAGTTTTATTGTTCATATTCAATAGTAATAGTCTTTTCAATAGTAATATTTACATACACTGTACAGTAATATTCATTTTCAATACTATTTGTATAGTTTTATGGCCTATGTTAAGTAAATTAAAATCTTTCACACTTCTGTGTATTGAATACAAGGATAATACTGTGTATTGTTGGGATTAAATTAAGATGTCAGGCTTCCTGAAAATGAAACATCCAAGACAATGAAGTAGTTCCCAAGAGAATAATCTCATACTCTACCCTTTGTATTAAAAAAAAACCAACCAACAACCACCAAACCAAAAAACAAAAACCCAACAAAAAAACTGCACAAATGCCCAAGTAGGAGCAAAAAGTTAAAAATCAAAAAGAAAAAAATTTTACTGGATTTGAAAATGATTTAATGTTGGCAGTCTTGACAAGGATATTCAGTAGGACAATGAAAAGCTTCCCATGGGACCATAAAACAATCCTGGGAAACTCTTTGCAATTTCAGAAGGCTCTGTCATGCCAGCACGTACTTTGTAGCTCCCTTCAAGTCTCCACTGGGCACCCTCAGATGAAATCGTTGCAAAGACTCTGCTGCAGGCTGGCCTCGGAAAGACTTTGTGTGATGTGCCAGAATCCAAGGGCAGCATAAAAACACTCTTCCTTCCCCCATTACTGTGATCGCAGGCCAATCAGTCACTCAAACATCCCTACAACAAGCCCTGTGTGCCAGGCGAAGCTTTTGAAACCTACAGTCTAATTGCTCTCTACTTAAGCCTTCCAGTGAAAATGAACCCATGTCTCTGGATACCATTTACAGCCCAGCGCAGTGGACACAAGGCTCGTATTAGTGGTTCAAAGCCTTTGGAAAATATATCACAAAATACATAGGAAGTTGTTATTTTCTAGAGTTACTAAATATTCTTGCATTATCCTCTTGTTCCATGGACTTTTCCAAGTAAAGTCAGTTTTGTAGCTGAGTGAGTAGAAACTCTCTAATTTGGACGGACTGAAAGTTACTCCTGTATTTCTTAAAAAAAAAAGAAAAAAAAGATAGATATTCAGACACACCCAGATAATCTCTGAGGATGAGTTGTATTAATTCAAAATAACTTTAAGTGCGTGAAGCTCAGAATCATTCCCAGCGCCGCTTTTACTGTCTGTATATACACTGGATCGTAGTAACTCTGTAAAATTTTATGTACCTGCAAAGCCAGATTACTTTCTTACATTGCTTTACTAAATAAGGTCTGTGGTGCAAAGCCTGGCAGAGGAGGAGCTTTCTGTGGTTACCTTTTTGTGAACCTTGGGGAGCCTGCAACTCTGTTAAGAGATCCCCATTGACAGAATCTCTTTATGGAGGATAAAGCTTGCCTTCATTTACTGGTGAATAAGCAGAAATGACAGTACAGGTCAGACCCTGCTGAATTTTGATATGTAACAGCTTGGCATTTTAGTCAGATGCTGTTAAATTTTAAGTTTGCAGATAAAACGCAGTTGCTGCTGAGTAATGTAAGAGCAAAAGAAGAGTACTAAACACCCTAAGTTTCCTTCATTTCACACCCCCCACCCCCCCAATTAATCTTTCTTACTTTGCCGAAAGGACTCCGTGCTGGAATCAAGAGAGTTTGCCTGTTGACCCAGGAGCCCAGCATTACACATAGTTTTTTCAAGTTTTCTAGGTGGGGCTTTAAACTTCTGTTATTTTTATGTAGGGGGAAAAAAATCTCTGATTAATCAGACACGACCTGTTTTGCTGCTCTGCACAGCTGCAAAGGAATTGTACTAGAAAGCTAAAATAATTGAAAAGACTTGCTTTTTACTAATTCAGTGCAATAAAGCCAACTTCACCAGCAAGGCTAGAGTGGGAAAGTCTCTAAAACTGATAGATGACAACCTGGTGGGTCACATCCTATGTTCATGAACAGGCAAAACTTGCCAATAAAATCAAAATCGGTTTTCTCAGAGTAGGTGATGTTCAGGATTCTACCTGGTATTTTAACAATTGTAACTCTGCACTGCACATGCATTTCATTTATTATTCTTTTAATAAATACTAGCCAAAACTAACATGCTCATATTTAGGATTTGGATTGAAGTCAAATTTGGAATATGTCAGAATATAGGGTTTTACATTGGCCCATCACTTATTTTTACAGTTCCCAAGGTATAGTTCAGATTTTCAGAGGCTGGAGGGGGAGAAAAAAAGAAAATCAGTATTAAGGATGATTAATAGCAAATGGTTATACTATTAGAACGGTTACAGAGTTAGAATATTGCCACTTGTAAAAACATTTTAAAGTGGAAAGCATTTTACATCATTAGAAAAATATGTTAAATACAGCTTTGAAGTATATTGCTTTAAAATAATTTCAGTAGAAATCACCAATATGAGTGGTGAGGTTTAGAAAAAAAGTATTCAAGTTTACCAGTGCCTCAAAGATCTTTTAAATGGATGTTATACACTGGTTCCCAAAGAACGTGACACTGATGCTTACCATTTAACTTAGTGTAATGAATAATACTGAAACACGCCATAATTACACAGATAGGTAGGATTCCACAAAAACTAGTAAGCAAAAACGTATATTTATAAATGAGAATTTCTCCAACAGAGGTTAGAGCAAGGATCTTTTCATTTAGTTTAAGGCTCTCCTGTTTATTATGTGCTTCAAATCAAAACAAATTCAGGAGCCAAGTTCAAGTAGCCATGAGGTGCTTTTTGTTGTTTTGAGTCAAGGTTGTTTGTGAAATTAAGAAGTTAGGTGAAAAAGACACCGTGGCTGCCAGAAAGCCCTTGTAGCCACCAATGCAACAAATAATTTCTGAAAGAAAGTATTTTTGCAGTGTTGCCAAGTACAATCCAAATATAAAGATTTTGTTATATAAAATACGTTAGTGTTAGTTTATCTGCAATCATACTTGAGATTGAAGAGGAGCATGGCAAAGTAAGATACAGGATAATTTCCCTGTGAGACTGAAATCTGTGAAAAAAAGATGAAATAAGAACATAGTAAGATGCTAGGCTTAAATATTTCAACAGGTATATTCTTATAGAATAATTTAGGCTGGAAAAGACCCTTAAGATCCTCAAGTTCAGCTGATGGTTGGTTAATCAGGTAGCATTCCACACAGACTAAGCCACCTGAAATAGCCATTGAGGTACTATTGGTAATACCTGCAGCTTTAATGGCTGTGAAACGGTAGGCTGCCTCTGGTTGTTGTGGTGTTTTGTTTTTTTTTTTCACTAAATAGGGAGGAATTAATACAGGAAATTAACAGAAATGGGAAAGGCTTTCAGACTCAGTTTTCTTTTTTCTGCCCCCCGCCCCCAATATCTCCCTTCAGGCACGAGCTAATATTTCAAGTGTGAAAAAACCACAATTCATTGCAACATTTGTCTGGAAGTTGACTAAGTTTGTTCAAGTGGGGGAGAAAAGATAGACTTGTTGTGGGGTTATTTTTCCTCATCAGTTCGTTGCCAAGATTAAACTGTAGAGTTGGATTCTGGTCAGAAACATTTATGTGGTGTAGCGCGAGGCAAATAACTGCTGCCGTAGAGACAAAGCTGTGCCCTGCAATGTGTTGGGCACCGGATGGCCTCTGGCTGGATCAATCAAAGCTGCATTTTGAGTAAGGCGAAAGGTCTTGGTGCCTGGGAAGGCTTTCAGCAGAGCATGGCTGCTGGAGGGAGGGGGAGGGAGGAATGAAGTAATCCTTTAAAGCAAACAGAGTTGGTTAAATAATGCCATGAAACTTCCAGTTCTCAACAATGGTCAGAGATCAAGCTGTGTTTGTATATACAGGGTTGAAGGTTAACCAGTAACTAAAGCCTTCCCTGATTGCCACAGGTTTACATTTTCTCTGTCACTGATGTTTGCCAAGTGGGATTTTGTGAGATTAGAAAGAATACAGCTGGGCAAAGGGGTATATTATAGGGCTTTACCCAAACAGAGCTGGAGAGGAGAGCCACACTGATACGACACACATGGTGAGTTCAGACCGCTGAGAGGCCTGATGGATTGTGCAAGGAGCAAGGGCTGGATGCAGAAAACGTTAAAGGGAACTCTGTAGTTGAAAGACCACACTTCCCTCTCATTTCATATTTCAAAGAAGTTGTAGCAGTGTGTAAGCGTACTGCAACTGAAATATACAAAGGGATTTTCTTTCTGTTTTCCCCAATCTATTCTCTGTGCCATTTTCAAAGGGCTAGTTTCACTCTTTGCAGGCTTTAGTATTCACACCACTTGCTGAAAAGACCCCGATAGTCAAAATGTAGTGTAAATAACCTCTCCCCAGTAAACAGTAGTGATGACAATAATAATAAGCAACACATGATATTTAATTGCAATGGGTTTCTCTAGTAATTTTCAAAGAACTGATAGTGGAATGAAAGATTATTTCCCTTATGGAAATTCTTTCCTTTGACACTTTGTTCTTCACCTTTCAGCCAAGCAGAACTGGTTAATTTAGCTCTGGTCTTTATGGCCCTGATATTTCTGAAAGCTCTGAGAAGAGCTTAACAAATTCTTATTGATAAGATATGTGATCTTGTTACCATCTCATTTGGCTGATGAAATTTGCTCTTTGTTGTTTACAAGAATTATTATTTATGTTAATCTAAATATTGCTGAGGTAGAAATTATTTCTGATGCTAATAAATGGTCTGGCAATGAACACAAAAAAACCCCTATTGAGATCTATAAATCTCTTTCCTATGCCAGCATGTCTGTGCATCCAGCACCCAGTACAAGGTGACTCCATTTGACCATTGCACTGCAGGGATGCTCTTGTGCTACAGTTGATAAGTAACAGTAAGGATTCATGCAAAGGTGTGACCATCAATAATAATTTCTTCCTCAGAAACTTCATGCTCAGCAGACACCGAAAGTAAAAACAATTTCTCACGTCTAGCAACAGGAATTACCACAGGCTGCCTCAGTGCGCTCGGCATGTGGCAGGATAGGCTGCAGGACAGACTGCTGCTAAGGGAAATCGTTTTGCATGGATAACACATTTCTCAAAAAATTCCACACCGATACCGACTCTCCTTTTTTCACAATACAAAGTTTTGCCTTGATCTATTATATACATCACTGGAATATGATACATTTACTTTTTAAAGCATATCTTATAACCCTGAGTAAATGAATTCTCCTAAGCATGTCTGCATTGTAAATGTATTAAAGCTGAGAAATAAAACAGAAAGCAACAACAGAAGTTCAAAATCTAAACTGAATTCCTGAAGAATTATTATTTCTTTCAAATATTGTATAACATTTCTAAGAATCAGACTCCTCCATCTATAACCTTGCTGAACAGTACTGTACTTTAGACTTGAGACTAACACTTGATGTAAGTATGAGTGGTGTGCACTATCTCTCAAAAACATCTTTAAATTTATTAAAATTCTTTTCAGACTGATTGATTCCTATAATTATGAGAATCTGCTAAATAGCCATTACGAATTTTATTCCTCAACCCAAACTAAAGTCCCCTTACTTTCATACTACTTAGCTTCTGCAGATATAAAAGCTTGTATGAGGCTATTTGGATAGTACAGCAAAGGATCATAACAGAGCCTGGATCTGGTACAGGGGGCTTCAGTTTTGTAGTGGTAACTGATCTGCACAACAAGAATGCATAATGAGTTTCTTGCAACTTTTGCATGAGTAATTTCTGCACTATATGCTCCATTTCTGCATCATAGCTTCAATGATGAGAATTTTTACTTTTGCATTTTACCTGAATCCAGCTCTCAAGAATTTTGATGATTTTCTTTCAATTAAAAATATTTTATTTACTCCTAAATATTTGCATTTCTGTTGTCACGTAGAAACATGTTCAGGTGCTTAAATCTCTCTTATCCCTTGTGCTTCTGTATAAATGAAGTGGAATCAGGACCTTGCAAAACTGTTATGAAAATTTCTGTCAGTTTTGGGTTTTGTATACTGCTTCCAAAGCGCAAAAGACTTGGGCACATATATCTTCTGTTTCATATGGTAACGTCCTTAAAAAGCTGAAACTGTAAGTTTTCACTTAATTCTACTTGGTTACAAACCAGGAAAAAAATCAAGAGCTTCAGACCTATAAGGTTAAAGTCCACCTATTGTAACATTTTATTTACTGACCCTCGCACAATGGAAAGAGATAAGTAAGTGAGTAAGGCTTTTTGAAATTAATGTGATTAAAACACTAATTATATCTTTCATCTTAACAGTCTAATGTATAGTCAGCAAAACAAAAGACTTATAAAAGCCTTTAGTAAGCAAATATTTGTGCATGAAGAATTAAACAAAGATATTATGAAGGCTTAGTTACCATTAGCTGTTGCTAATGAAAGGTAACAGGCTGGATTCAGTAGCAGCTTTCAGAACACTTCTAAATTACTTTCAGTATTGTCAAGAAGTAAACAGCTTTTCTTTAGTTACTTTTGCCTTAGCAGCAAAGGAGTACTAAGGTTTCAGTGCGAACACAGTTGGGCACCTTATTTTATTCATTAGGTAAACTTTTATAAGGAACAGTTAAATGGCTGAGATCTTGAGACCACTAAGAAGGCTATCACATTTTTCTGCAGTGCATGTTTTTAAATGCTTGAGCAAATGTAGCTGCAATTCTGTTGAGACCCTATGAGTGACATATTCATAGAATTGTCATCAAGTTAATCAGTTAAACTCCATGTTTGTGTACTGTTGAATAATTCTTGACTATGTGATTTTTTTATGATGTCCTCTCCCATAGGATTTCTTCCATGGGAATAAGTCAACTCAGATCATTAATGTGGGCCAAAGCTTCCAGATAAGTATTGGCTAAATGCTGAGCATATTGACTAAATTACTGAAATAAAAATAAACTGTGTCAGCAGATTTCACTAGTAAGTTATGTTATTGTGATAATTACTTCAGTATTAAAACTATATACATGAAATTTTTGATTTTATGATTTGAGTGTTACCACTCCTGGGAAGAAGGTCATACTTCTTAAGCTACTGATTAACAAGACTTTATTCAAATTGCTTCTTTGGGTGGTCAGGGAAGTTCTGTGTAAACATATAGTTTACCCCTAGGCTCTTACAATGGTCCCTTTATATTTTGTAAAACTACTCAAGAATGTTAAGTTTCTTCATTGTAATCTAATTTACAAAATGGTCCTGTAATCCCTTAGAATTTGAACCATTTCTTTTAATGTGAACCATCTTATGAGGTAATAGAAACCTGATTGCATTATGTAAAGAGAAAGGTGGCTGGTTTCAGGGTGGGTTTTTTGTGTTGTTTTGTTTTTTTTTTAAATCCAGAAGCGAATTTAAAGTGGAGTTTACAGATTCTGGCTGATTAGTAAATGGTACTAAGCATGTCAGAAAAGAATTCATAGATTGTTTTGAGGGACTTTCTGTAAAATCATTGATATGTGTTAGAAAATATTCACATAAATAATCCCATTGCCATTGATAAAAATATTTGTGGGTGTAAAGCTGCTCACTTAATTCATTCCAGAAGTAGGTCCATGTGCCCAAGCTAGTACAGATTTCATTGATAGAGCAGGCAAAGCAGGGCATCTCACAAGGATCAGAGTATGTGGAATTGCTGCAGGAGTCCAGTGGCACAGAAAACTCTTGAGTCTCTCTCCCCTGATTTCTCCTTTCTCTTGAAAATTTGGTCTGCACCAATTCAGCTACTTTAAAGTTAATCTATTTTCATTTTTATGAGTGGCAGAGAGGTGTGTCAAGATTTTGCCTGTTCTTTCCCCATATTTCCCCACTTTTACATTAGGAGGCTCAATACTCGAGAAACCCACAGGGCAAGTTTATTGCTCCCGCTCACTTCCCCTGTGTGATATAAAATGGAGTCTCACCATTGTGGATTAACTGTGTGTTCCATACATTTGTCCATACAGCCCATCAGTCCGTTTTGTGCAGATGTACCTAGCAGCATTGTGCAGTATTTTTGGCTACAGTTTACTCTGTGAAAAATCCTGTGTGTTTGAAATAACAAACTGCACTTGCATCAGGAGTGGTTCCTAGGTTTTAGATTCAAAAAGAAAACCACCTGTAGAAGAGTAAGCCTAAGTCTGAGAAACTATTTCAAATTCCTGTGTTGCTTTTGTACTTTGTGTAAAGATGCAAGTGCTCAGCTGCATTCGTGAAACAGGCTTTACAGACAGCAAAAGGAAGCTGAAGCTTTTGAGACCGCTTGGTTAACTTGGAGGTATTCTGTACCTGTAGATAGTCCCAAGACATGTTTATAATCCCCTGTAGAGCAACCTGGTAGACGACATACTGTTTAACAATTTTCTAATGTGTGTATAAGGCAGTGGGAGTTTTGAGTGTTGTTTTTTTTTACTCCCCTTGGAAATGCTAGCAAATAGGTTGGGGACTGACCTGCTGGAGAGCAGTATAGGGGAAAGGGACCTGGGACTCCTGGTGGACGGAGGGATGACCATGAGCCAGCAATGTGCCCTGGTGGCCAGGAAGGCCAATGGCATCCTGGGGTGCATTAGAAGGGCTGTGGTCAGTAGGTTGAGGGAAATGCTCCTCCCCTTCTATTCTGCATTGGTGAGGCCGCATCTGGAGTATTGCGTCCGTTCTGGGCTCCTCAGCTTAAGAAGGACAGGGAACTGCTAGAGAGAGTCCAGCGCAGAGACACAAAGATGATCAAGGGAGTGGAACATCTCCCTTATGAGGAAAGGCTGAGGGAGCTGGGTCTCTTTAGCTTGGAGAAGAGGAGGCTGAGGTGTGACCTTATCAATGTTTATAAATATGTTAAGGGTGAGTGTCAGGAAGATGGAGCCAGGCTCTTCTCGGCCTCACTAAGTGATAGGACAAGGGGCAATGGGTGCAAATTGGAGCATAGGAGGTTCCGGGTTAACGTAAGGAAAAACTTTTTCACTGTGAGGGTGACAGAGCACTGGGACAGGCTGCCCAGAGAGGTTGTGGAGTCTCCTTTTCTGAGGACATTCAAAACCCGACTGGACATGTTCCTGAGTGATGTGCTCTAGGTGGTCCTGCCTTGGCAGGGGGGTTGGACTAGATGATCTTTTGAGGTCCCTTCCAACCTCTATGATTCTGTGATTCTGTGATTGGGATACCTGTTAACATGTCTTGCTGAGATAGGAGGTGGATGTTAACCTTCCATAAAACACTAAAGTTCACCTTTGGTAAAATCATGTTGCAGGAGTTTAGATTGGTTTAGATTTATCACAGTACTGACTTCGCATGAAATATCTGGCTGAAACTTCTAATGCAATGGCTTGTATTCTCTCCTCTTTAGCAGCAGTTAAGTTTTATGTAGTTAAAGGTCACCCTTGAAACCTTTCTGGGCTGTCAATACAAGCCGCGAGGTTGTTATGAGTGGCCCGCTGTTCTTTAGTGGAGATAGTATCATTCATCACTAGTGGAGGATAACACTCCTAGTTATATCAGAAAGAACAAATGCTTTTGAAAGATGAAGTCTAGCCAAGGCTGCAGTATACAGGATGCCTGTCGATATAAAGGAGTTTATTCTGCTCAAATAAAGAGCAGTTTCCATGAAGTGTCAAGTCAGAGTAGTTAACGGACAGTAAATCTTCCATCAGCTGCTAGAGCGTGTGAGCGTCTGTGATAAAATTCTCTACTTGGATGTGTATGCTTTAGGAAAGAACATGACCCAAGAGTTTTCTCCTGATGTAGCTGTTAATTTTTTGGCAGTGATTTAGGGGCAACTTATTTTATTTACCTTCTCAAAGATAAGGCAGTCTCCCATAAAGGCACTTTGTTTTCTTTGTCTGGCTTTGATATGTTTGATTTGTTGTTAGTGGTGTACTTTTGTGATCCATTTCATAATGCTGCTTACGTGTATTTTTGTTTTTAACTGCTAGCTCAGAACAGACTGACCCTAATAAGATTAGTCTGAAAATATAATTCAGTAAACCAGTATGTTACTATTTTGAAGGTTCTCTCTCTTATCAATCTCTCTGATTTCTGCAGGGTTGTCCTATGTTCGAAAATTCTGCCATGCTGTTGAATTACAGCTTCCCAGAAAAAAAACCTCCACCAGGTAAGCAGCTGGTGCTCAGCAGCAGCCTGTGTTGGTGGAACATGGTCTTGATTTCCTTAACGTTGAGAGGCTTCATTCTCTGCATTTTCTCAGTTGGAAGACACCAGAGATTAATGAAAGTAGTGTGATCTCTATGACTCTGAATATAGGTAATTAGTCCTTTGTGTAGGTTCAGGCAGTCTGCAGAGCACATAAAAAAGAACAGCACAAAGTGTGTGTGTTCCCTGGATGCTAATGGAGCCTTACACACTTTTACATTAAAATCTGATGGGAGCCTTGATAGATGTCCTACTTCTGCTTGCCACTACTTTTCTGCCTTGTAGATTTTCTGCTTCAAAAGGTAAAAGATATATCAAATATATATAAAGACATAATAAATTAGAAAGAAGTTAAAACCATAATATAAAATAAAATTCAGACATCAAGGTATAGCTATCCATTACAGTAATGACAATTCTTCCGTAAGACCTTGTTTATCAATCAGCTCCTTATGCTTCAAAATACAGAAATATGGATTTTATGAGAATGTGGTTATAAAATGCACAGTGAGAAATTATTTTCTCTCCATTATTACTCCCATTCTTTTGTAGTTATATGTTTTTGTAATCCACGTGTGCACTTTGTCTTTGTTTAACCAAGACATCCAGTGAAAAGTTAGGTTCTAGAAATTATAGAAATCAACCGCTCAAGTAGTGACTCTGACAGTCTAATTAGCCACACTATGCTATGATGTACTATTTTGTGTTTTATTCTTTATAATTATTTTTATTTGTGTTAATAAGATAGCGGTAACTCAACAACCCCTACTGGAACTGTTATGAAAAATAATGAGACATTCAGTGGTAATTTCTGGCTAGTATTTATGGAGAGGGACATTTTCTTAGGAGGGAAATAAAGTTTCCTAATTTATGATCATCATGTTGGAATGTTTAAAAACAAATAAACAGCCTTGTTGAAATATAAAATCAACTTGAAGACACAAAATAATTTTATTTCTGTGAAAAACATGTTTTGGGAGGTTATGCAGCAGATGCAAAAGCCAGGGTTCAGTTTCAATAAATAAATAAAAAAAAACTTCTGCTAAAAAGTGAGTGTAATACTTTTTAAGTAATTCCTGTCTTTCAGGCTTACCCCTTAGGTAGTGAGTAAAATACATATTAATGAGGTAAAGGAAAGCAGGATATGGCAATGCCTGGCACTTAGGAGTTAAGCATAATTTTATGCAACTAAGTTGGTTTAGGTGTGTTACCACAGAAGGAAGATCTTGGTATATTTCTTTTACAAAAGATCTTAATGCTGCCTTCATCTCTATATCATTTGCACTGCTTTCTGGACAGATGTTAAATGTTGTGTCCATGTGTATTTTCCTCTTTCTCTCATCTTGTCCCTGAGCTGAAAATGGACTGGATAGTGCAGTGTTTGTTTTTGGTAGAACTTGTTTTTACAAGCAGTAAATCAATTTTAAAAATGGCTAAGCTGGATGTTAGAGAAGGTCAGGACAAGAAAGATGTTATGCATTTGGAGAGAAAGGTGGAAATGCTTGTGATGATTCATATTTCCTGATGGAGCTCATTCCTCAGTTTGGTACTGGCCTCCAAAAAAACATTCATTTTCAGTACAAACAAGATGTACCTTTGCATTAGAAGGTATAATGGTAGAAACTTCCTGAGTATTTGCCGTCAGTCAGCATCTCCCATTCTGTAAGGGGTCTTTCATATTATCTTTGTCACAGGTCACTGAGTGTTTTGAAGGTAAGGACCTTCTCTTGATTTCAAGAAGAAAGCCAAGGTAGAGCATCGAGAACAGGTGGGGTGGACTTATTGTAATCCATGTTACTGAAGTGCTGTCATTTTTAGTGAGCAAGGCCCCATTTGTTAAAATAATCTCTTTCCACTTGGTTAGGGAACACTCTGACAAATGTTTGTGCTGACAAATATTTTTCAAAAACAGTATGCATTTTTGAAGTGGAAGCGGGAGGTACAAATATTACATCTAAGGAGAATCTGGAAGAGTTTTCTCTCACATGAAGATGATGAATATGTAGTGAATACATGTAGCTGTACAAGTGTTTGGTAACAAAAGAAATATCACAGAGGGCCTAAACTGTGTACTCCGATGATCACTGATCAATGCCAACTGTATGATTGAATGCTATGAAATACAAGCTCTGTTACATGCCACCTCTGTGCTCCTGACAAATCTATGCCATTTTATCAGTTCATGTAGATTTTGAAAAATCTGGAGAGAGAATGGGTCTTTTTGATAATGTAAATTAAGAGTACGGGGATGGATGTGTCGTTTCCTGTTACCGTTGTTTGGAGGGAATGATTTAAATCAGTTCAACTCATTCTGTTTGGATCCCTGCCATACCTTGGGACAGATGATTTTGGATTGTGCTGGAAGATCGGGAAGATGAGAGTGGATATCTGCTCACTGACAGCAGATCTTCCATCAATCTCTCTAAAGCTTTTCCTGTCCTCTGTGCTGGACTTCATCCCAAATGTGATGGATCAAGGGTATTGGCTTCAACTGAATGAGTTATAGTCCTCTCTGGCTGCTGTTTCAGACCTGTTCAGATTTGATATACAGGATAACACTAAGGCAGAATTTTCATATCTGAGGATTTTTCAAGTATTGGTCCAAATACACTCCTTTCTTCCCCAGGGTATGCAGTATCTTCCATAATTCAAACGAGTTCTTTCAGTCATGACCAGCTGCAGTTTCTTGTGAGATTCTATCGGCTAAGCAGCTAATTCATTTGCAAATCTTTTGGGGAAGGCATCTGTGCCATTTCCAGTATTCCTTGAGCAGTGTGAGCTCTTCAAACACTCCAGGAGCATACAGGGGGAACTGGCCTACTTAAGAAACCTTCAGTGTATGTGGTGATGTCACCAAAATAAGATGATAGTTCTTCACATTTAATGGGCACTTCTGAAGTATCTCCCATATCAAAAGATACCAAGTACTTTACATCTCAGCCAGCTAAATTTTCAGGCTCTGGCCCTGATCCAGAGACTTCTGAAATAAGTCTTTTCATTGACCTCATTGGACTTTGTAGTTCAAGCTGTGCAGATAGCAATGATTTCATGTGCCATGCAGATGAAACTACTCCAACTGCGACTTATGCCACTTCACACGAGAGCGAAGGCAGCAATAATACATACCACTTCAGTAAAACAAAGGAAATGTTGCTTTTAATTGAAATTACAAAAGAAATGTAAACACATAGAGGACAGTAATCCTCAAAGCTGTCAGTTACCCAAGACTGGTGTTAACATGGTCCTTTTGAAAGAAAAAAAATTAAAACAAGTTGCTAACGTAGTAGAATGGCTTGGTGTTAAAATGTTGTCTCATATTAGAAGAAAATAACTTTCTAAACACCAGTGTCAGTTTTCTCATCATCATAACATCTTCGGATGTCTTCTAGTCAAGCTCCAAGCCCACCAGCAGCTTTTGTCATTGTCAACTTGGTAGGTTCAAAAGATGAAGCCCTGTTACTCTAAAATGAGTGGAGACAGTCTGTACCTACTGAGTGCGTGCTACCAGCTGCTCAGCGAGAAAGTCACCCTTGGTCTGGGGTGGAGGTGGCAGGATTCGCAATGTGTTGTGCTTCATTGAACAAACTCCTGCAGCCAGCACTGCTTAGCATGGGCTCTAACACTTTAATGTGACCAAACACATCCGAGACAAAAGCTGTTTTGTTTCCAGTTATCTGAAGTGTTGGCAGAATGGCTTTCTTGCCAAGTCTAATTGTATAGACATGAACAGCAACAAGAAGAAAAAAAAAAATTATTCAAATGGCTCTCTGGCTTCCAGTCCTGGTGTCTGCAGATGGACTTAAGTTGCTGCTTTCTCTTCTTCTTTCTGCAGATTAATTTGGAGTATTTGTCTCAGCCCAGTGGTTAGCAATAAAAGAAACAAATATGTCCTGACAACATAATGACAGACACAAAATGTTTTGCTAAACTTTCCTGTACACCTCAAAGACATGTAAGGATTATGTGGTGTACTGATCCCATAACCACCTGCAAGTGTTTTAGTCGGGCAACTGAAGTGCGAAGTTACTTTTTTTGTTTTTACATTCCTTACAGTATTTGCAATACATTTTAAAAATAATAATAATAAACTTGTTTCCATCTTTTAAAACCAAATGTCTCCCTTCAGGAAGTTTGTTTACTATTTTCAATACTCATCATTATATTTGGTTCTCTTTCCAGAGTACACACAACATGTCTGCAGAATGTTCCCTAACCAAGTGGAAATAGATTATTTTAACAAATGGGGCCTTGCTCACTAAAAATGGCAGCTCATATCCCATGTAAAATAAACATAGACGGGCAAATTCTCAGCCCCAGCTAGGTGAGCACAGCAGTATGATGGAAGCTGGAACAGAACCTTCCTTGTTTCCCTCAGACCCACAAGGACAAAACTGCTACCAGTTTCCCCATCTGTCCCCTTCCTCAATTGCTGCTGCTTGATTTTTTTTTTTTTCCCCCCCCCCCCGCTCTTCTTTTTTTTTTTTTTTGTCCCCCCCCCCCCTTTTCTTTTTTTAAATCTTTTCTGCTAATAGGAATTGCAGACAATTCATTCCATTACTCATTGCTTGGTAAGGAAAATCCTAGTGAGAGACATACAGATTGCACCATGAGCCCTATGAAAGGTGAAGAATGTTGTAGTTGTATCACTGCAGTGGTTTAATTTCTGTATATGAATTTGTATGTATGAGGAAAAGGGCATGCCTTTGAGTACACATACTCAGTAAGGGCATGTGTTAGATTGGCTCTGTGGAAGTTAAACTCATTTGTCACCATGAACAAAGTAATATCTAATGTTGAAGAAGTATGTTTATACATCAATACCAGTCTTTCTAAGTCATATAGTATTATTGCTTAATGATCTTTGTAGAGTTTATCCATAAAACAAGTCAGGATACCATTCAAAGCAACATCTTATCTTGTTGTTCTTTCTCTGTGATGTTACTGGAAAGCTAACAGAGTTATGAACCTGAGTGTACATGGCTGGCTCTAACTGCATGGTGGGGATCACATCTGGTTTCTCACTCTGATGAGATGGTTGAATTCTTGGGAAGGTATGCATACCTGAGCAGGCTGGGTTCCTTGTGCCAAAGTTTTTACAAGCTTTGGAAGGAAACTAAACTGGGTTGCTCCTTGGCTGCCTGTGTAGTGTAGTTCACAGCTTAAAGACCAAAGTTGAGGAATGGCTTTCAGCAAACGCTGTTTTTGGGGGGAGAGGGGTTGTGGTGCGAAGAGGATAATGACAAAGCATTCTTAGAGGCATTTCACTTTCAGTGCACATAGGGAAATGATTAGTGTTGTAGTCAAGGAAGAGAAACTACAGGAATGGATTTGAAGGGCCTATATAAATTATCGGGTGAAATATTATGAGCAGAAAGTCAATCTTGTGTTTTCTTACTGCAATATTAGGAGAATATCAACATACTAATGATTTCTAAATCTCTCTGTATGTTGTCTATAAATGCCTATTCTTGCTTTCATATGGCAGTGTGCCCAGGTGGCCAAGAAGGCCAACGGCATCCTGGCCTGTATCAAGAATAGTGTAGCCTGCAGGAGCAGGAAGGTGATCGTCCCCCTGTACTCAGCCCTGGTGAGGCCGCACCTTGAGTACTGTGTCCAGTTTTGGGCCCCTCACCACAAGAAAGACATTGAGGCCCTGGAGCGTGTCCAGAGAAGGGCGACGAAACTGGTAAAGGGGTTGGAGCACAGGTCTTATGAGGAGCAGCTGAGGGAACTGGGCTTGTTTAGTCTGGAGAAGAGAAGGCTCAGAGGAGACCTTATTGCCCTCTAGAACTACCTGAAAGGGAGTTGTGGTGAGCTGGGGGTTGGCCTCTTCTCGCAGATAACTAGTGACAGGACAAGGGGGAATGGCTGCAAGTTGTGCCAGGGGAGGTTTAGGTTGGAGATGAGGAGAAATTTCTTCTCTGAAAGGGTGGTCAGGCATTGGAACAGGTTGCCCAGGGAGGTGGTGGAGTCACCGTCCCTGGGAATGCTTAAAGAAAGGTTGGATGTGGTACTTAGGGACATGGTTTAGTGGGTAATGGCTGGTAGGGGGACAGTTGGACTAAATGATCCTTGAGGTCTCTTCCAACCTTAATGATTCTATGATTCTGTGCGTCCTATCATGAAAGCCACTTTTAATGCGGTACAAGAGTAATAACTAGTGTAACAGCATTAGCCACTAACAAAAATTTAGAATTTCATCTGTTAATACATATATGCTACATACAATAGCGCATATGCTATTCAGAGCCCTAGTGAGATCAGCTTCCACATGCCGATAAGCAATTAGATGAGAAGGGAAATGCGATATGCTTGCGGTTATATGACGATGGTTCTTTTGATTCCTCTACATCAAAAAGCGACTTAAGTATGTGTGCATCTATGACATGAATGAAATGGAAATGTTTGCTGAGGTGACCGTTGGTATTTAGACCACTAAAAAAGGATTTACATAGGTGTGCAAACAAGAGTGTGTATTTTTTTCAAACCTATTTGTGAAACATTCCTTTGATCCAGTTACAACAACAGTATGCAGCTTTACTCATGGTGTGGCTGTTTGCCATGCCTTTGTAATTTTCTGAAACAGAACAGGCAAACAGGATTTATAATGCCCAAAATATTCAGATTCTGAAAATGTTACCTGGGCTCTATTTGCAAACAAATCTATCACATACCCCACAGCTGAATATAGCTGACAGCTCAGGAACTGGAATATGACAGGACCGAAATGGCATACGAAGAACAGAAGGGGATCATATTAAGCCTAAGAACTATGTTTTACTTGTTTGATTGCTGATGTCTTACTGATGGACGTTTGTTGCACCATTTGAATCAGATGGAAAATATTTCCTACAGGAAATAAATCAGGCAAAGTTGATATATATTCAGGGTCAGAAGGAAACTCGAGCATGCTTTCCACATTGTAAGTTTAGTGATGGTTGTTTCATAATTTGAATTTGAAAGGGACAGCTGATGTATTCAAAGAACAGGAACTGGAGCAGGAGCATAAACTGGGTAGGGGATGAGAGGAAAACATGAACATGCCCATAAGGGAGTCAGCGCTGTAGAAGGATACTGGACAATGAAGGATATCAAGGCAGGAGCCACTGTGGGGAGGAGCAGGAGCTAGAGTCAGAAAATTTGAATTTCACAAAACAATGCTTTTAAACAAAGCTAATTTTTGTTTAGTGCAGAGGAAAGTGTTCTAAAAGGGATAGAAGTACATCCTCTTGTATGTTTTTAGACTTTGAATATTAAACCATGAATATTTATTTTTACTTTTAAACATAAAACCTCACATTCACTGCGTTCCAGGACTTGATGTTCACATCAACACAGAGTTTGCAGTAAATTTCCAATGTTACCCACTTATGGTGTTACAAAAACAGAGGAAGGAATTCTCCGGAGTAATGCTGTACTGTGGGTCAGCATAGCAGAAAGGACTGAACAACTGCTTTCCATCAAAGATTAAACTGCCTATCGATATGGTTCAGTAATAGCAATGCAAAGGACAGTTACTGCTCATTTGCCAGGGCTGCATTTGTTCACGCAACATTACTTTCTGTAATGGAGCACTAACGAATTGTAAAACACAAAGGGAGGTATGGGGGAGCATGATCTCTTTTCTGTCCCTTCTCCCCAGGGTCTGAAAGAAATCAGCGCCCGTTCTCTTATTGATTGCAAAGAATTTAGCCTCTCTGATGCAGTGCTGATCGATCGGGTACATCCCATTTCTATCTTCTTGGAGAAGTGCCTGTAATCCTACAGATTCTGTGCAAAATGGTAAAGAACTATAATGAAAGTTAAGAATGGTTTGGTTTACCCTTCACAATGAAACTCCCCGTTGTACTGCAGTTCTGAAGATTCAGGGAAGGATTTTGCAGCTGGTACTTCAGGGAAGGAGAAGCATTCACAGTATCAGTCAGGATGGCACATTTTCTCAGAGTTATGGGATTTAGGTTTGTTTCTTCTACATGTTTTCAAACAATAAACATACTTTGCCTCATTTAAAGAAAAAAAAAGAAATGTGAGTAAGTAAAAAGGAGTTTCAGCTATATGCACCACAGGGTCTCATTTCAGTTATGGAAAGGGATTAGAGTGGTGTCATCCCATAACATCTGAGCTGAAGGGAAGGTGTCTGTGTTAAAGAATTAAATTTCAAAATTCCCGTGAATTTTCTTTGGTGTTTTGTTTCTGTTTTGTCTTCAATTTGGGGTGTACTTTTGTATTATATTCCTTCTCTTTTGACTGACATCTGAATACTTGCAATGCTTTTATGCCATTTCCATCTTAAGATTCTTGACACGTATGTATGTAGGAATTCAAAGGAATGCATATTTTCTTTTAGTATCACTTACTTCTTAAAGTAAGTTTACTTTCTGAAGACACCTTTTTTCTGTTGGTTCAGCACTCAGTCAAGAAGCCTTTTTTTGTTTTGTTTTGTAATGACATAAAAAAAATCTAATTATGTTTGAGGTTTTGAACATCTCTTTTCACCTATTTTCATCATGAACAGTATTGGTGTTGTCATAGAGCCAAACGAAAAATTCATTCTCATATGTATAAAGGAGGAGACAACAATAGCAAACAACTAACTCTTCTTGTTAAAATTATCAGCTGCAATACTATTTGTTTGGTTACCCTTTTGTTCATCATTAGCGCCTTAACTTTCTTTCCTGCATTGTAGATTGAGTTTAACTTTCTTTAACACTGTTTAATATCATTCATAAGTAAAAAAATATTGTAAGGTGGGTAAAGAGTTTCAAGACCTATTTGATAATTTCCTTTTCAGATTGTTTTTCCCAACTTTTATATGGTACGTGTATGTGATTCTACAGTGATTAAACATTCACATTTGTATTAGCTCAGAAAAATATTAAATACATCCATATTTACTCTGTTGTTCTCCCTCTGGAAGTGAAATCAGGAGGCTGCAGTGAATCAGGTTTAGATGGTGACAGTTTTAAAATACCCATGTGAACTTCAACAGTCCACAGGACTGAGTGTTTACATGTTGAGTATCAAACCTGAAATGCTTTGGATTCATTCTCTGTAGCCTTTCCTGGAACCGAGTTGAAGATCTCACTATTTCATACATAGAAGCTATGGGAGCACTGCCACAGCTTTATGCTTCAGATTTATTCTGTCTCTATGTCCAAGGAGAACTTTAGATACCGTAAGGCAGCTGCAGACACAGCTTTTGGGTATGTCAGCAATTCCTGTGATAGAGAAATGTACTCTACATTGACTCATAGAAAGTTAGATAGCTTAAAATTGCTTTTCTGCATTGTTTTATCAGTCAATAATTTGGGCTGAGTGCATGGGTGTAGATGGAAGCATGGGTGTCCAGAGTTGGATCTTTGACCCTGGTGAATGGTATGTCATTAGTAGCGTTTGAGGGCTGAAATCTTCAACTATTTTGGTTGCCAAAAGAGCTGTTCCAGACAATGATGAAATAAGGCTGTTCTGAAATCATCTATGGAAGCCCTTTTGCCATCCAGTCTTCTCTCTTGTCTATAGCTGTGTGCTTGTCTTTACTCTTTGAGTGCAATCTACTTTAGGGGAAATCTTATCTCGGACAATATGAAGACTAGGAAGAGAAAAGTAATAAAATGCAAAAATATACTGAAATTGAGCTAAGGATGTTGGGATCTGATTCTTTAAAGAAAAAATCTTTCAGGTCTGAAGAGGAAAACGCAGTGTTTATATTATGCTTTCATGTTCCTGAGGAAAAGAAGCCAGGCCTTTGCTTATTAATCAGGCTGAACTGAGGAAGACTGTGCTGTGTTTGCACAGAAGTTACTAAGGGCAAGCAGTTAACTTGGTTACACTGGCAGCTGCCTGCACCTTGTGTACATATGAGCCACTCCAAAAATTTATCAAGAAATCTTCCAATTAATTCATAGGAGAAGTTAAACATTAATGCAAGAGTAAACAGTCTGTTGACTTGCTGTGTGGCTTATTAGTTAGGAGCATAGCAGTGGTGTTGAAATACCGATAGCTTAAAGAAATGTATGCTAAACCTAGTGCTCTCTTAACAAAACAGCTGTTTATCTGAAAGGGATCATAGTAAATTCCACAGTAATTTGCAAAGGGAAAGTCCAGGCTAGATTCACGTTGTTCCTGATCATCCCAGGAATTTTTAGCTTTGCAATGTATTCTGTAGTATGGAGTATGATTTTGTTCATTCAGTAGTTACGTGATGCACATTCTGGTTTTAGATCACTAGTGTTGCTGCTGTTTCTCAACAGAATCACAGCATAGTTGAGGCTGAAAGACACCTCTGGAGATCTCCTAATCCCTCTGCTCAAGGCTGGGTCAAATAGAGGGAGTTTCTTGAGTTCATGTGCCTAGGCATGTTTTGAGTATCTCCATGGATGGAAATTCCACAGCCTCTTTGGGTAACCTGTTCCAGTGCTTGACCACCCTCAGAGAAAAAAAAAAAATTAAAATATTTCCTTATGTTTAAATAGAATTTCCTATATTTCAATATTTCAATTTGTACCTATTGAATCTTGTTCCTGGGCGTTACTGAATCTTGTTCTTTCATGGGCACTCTCTGTTTAATCTCTGCCACCATCAGGCTGAAAGAACAGAGAGAAGAAAAATGTCCATTCATGTTTGGCCAAACTGCTGGTGGCAGGACACTGACAGGGAGCTGGGGTAGAGATATGCTGTAGGAGAAGGGGCAGCGGAGGTAGGAGATGTGCAGCAGACACAGCTTTTTGAATAGCATAGGCAATGGAGGCAGAATATGGTCCTTTAGATCCAGTTCTGTGTGTCAGAAGGAGAAAATGCCTACAAGAAAGGACGTGCCATTACAAGGGAGGAAAGGCTTTTTTTTGAGAAAGAAGCCAATGACCATTCGTGCTCAATGGAAGCAGGGATCTTTTGAGGCATCTTCTTAGGTGACAAGCCAGCTTACCCTGAATGCTGTGTAGGTTGACATAGGTTCAGGAACATGACTGTGCTTTGCAGTTGCATGTAAGTGCATTTCCAAAGGTTTTAGCTATTTAGATTCAGCTGGCAGAGGGAACATTTTAATCTTGGAGAAAATGAAAGAAAGAATTTTAACAAATCATTTTTCTTAATTTATGTGTTCAGGGTTTTCTGTCTTTAGTTTCTAGTATTATTGCTTTAGGGACCAAGATGAGGCAATGTCTATAAATGAGCCTGTATATAAAATTCTCTCAGCTCCAAACTCTGACAAAGAACCTGGCAATTTAGATGAAAATGAAATGGGAATGATTCATTTCAGATCTTTAATTCAGTATATGTTCTTCAATACATTCCTTTTTTTATACTGCTTTTACTAATGCCACTTCAAGGAAGTTGATAAGTTGATTTTATTTTGATTTGTTATTGGTTGTCTGGAATGATCTTATCTAGATGCTTATATTCCATCACTTTACACTTCTGTGATTTTCCATTGTCTGGCTTAGCGTAACTCAGAAAGGACAACCAGCCCATGTTGGCAGGGGATAACCAATAAAGGAAAAAGTCAGATCTTCAACTGGTATTTTCACTAGGAATTTACACCTTATTAAATGACCAGAGTAGGACTCCATGTATCGAGTCATTTCATTTTCAGGGATATGAGCTCTTTGATAGCATATTTTATATAAATCTACTTTATGGCTCTGTATTATAGTAACCCATCAGATATCTCGATTAATAGGAATTGAAATTAGAAAGCGAAATTAAGAATTTGGCTTCATCAGTTGGTTATCAATGTGAAAATTTTCTGGCCCCACTGAAGTTGTACTATCTTCTGAATAACCAGATCCAAAACTATCTTTATCAAAATATGGATTGTTTTCATAAGACCTCCAACAGTTTCCAAATCCCTTCATGGGTTGAAAGATGAATTGGGTTTTATGCAAAACTGCCTCTCATCTTCCTTAAAATAGGTGATCTAAAAGACACCAAAAGTCTCCCAGGTTCTGGAACTAAATTTTATTAGAGCAAAACTTATTCAGACTGAAGCTTTTTTTTTAAATAGAGCAAGTTTTGACCTCCTGAGCAAGAAAGAAGTACTCTAAACATTTGAAAGGAAATTTCTCCTCCATGTCCTTGAAAGAAGGACCCTGCTACAGGGATCTTGCTTTCTGACCTCTTGGCTTCACAGATCTTTTTGGTTTGGTATGGTCAATGCAGCTCCTTGGGCTCCCCATGCTCCTGAATCGCTCCCCACCTCAGCAAAAGCCACGGCTTTCCAGGAAAGTGTCTTCTCCTGCCACCGGTATGTGCCAAGACAACATAAGCAAAAGCCTTCATTTTGGCTTGGGTCAGGCACTTGTAGCAGAGCATCATGTACAGTAAACTGAGAACAAACAGGTGAGGCAAGTCTGCTGTCCGTCAAAACAATGTCAGGTTCATTATGTCATGTCACGCTGGGCTTTCTTGTTCTTCCCCATGATCTTCCCTCATGCAGAGTTGGGCAAGCTCTGCCTTTGCACTTAGCTCCAGGAGTGTAAGAGCAGGCCTTCAGAGATATGGGAGCTGCTGGCTGTTTGCTTGGTGTTGAGGCTGAAAAGATTAGCTATGGTTCCAGGGGTCATCTTACAGAACTCAGTAGTCTGTTAGACTGAATTTTCTGTAACATGATGTTGAGGGGAACAGGGAGGGGATTTATTTTGTCAGGGAAAATGCAATAGTAAAGCTTGGAAATTAAAAAATTGCACAACTTAAGAAATAGCTCTCAAGTTCTTTCGAACTGAACCCATCATGCCGATTATAGATTTAATTCCAGTAATTTGTGTTACATATGTTTGTCCTGCAAGGAAATGCGGGAAATCACATGTGTTGTTTTAAAAATTGCTTTCTTAAATACTGTAGTTGTCTTTCCTGGTGACCAAAGGAGATAGATTTAGTGTGCATCCAGACATCAGTATGTTTTGCAGTAACAAATCAACAGACCTAAATAAAGCACCATGTTATGAAGCTATACTCATCATTTCATACAAGGTCTAATGAAAATATTGTCCTGGATTTTTTTTGTTTAAATTATTTTTACTTTAAGTTCATTAAAAATACTTACCTCGAATTGAAAATAAAACTTAAAATCAACTTTTAAGTATGAATGTCATGTGTTCAACTTATACTTAATATTTACAAAGATTTAGTCCTAAGGGAAGAAATAGTGCTGACATCATTTTAATTTACCTGAGCAGCTCATGCTGGGACACGAAAAATTCTCTTTCTCCATATCTCATTAACATATATTGCTAGATAAGCCAGAGACGTATTTTTAAAAAGCCTTTTTCTTTGTAACCTGCCAAAATGACTTTTGCAATGCTCCATGCTTACTGTGTCTCACAGAACTTCTACTACGCCATACTTAACTCTGTAAGCATAAAGGTGAAATGGCTATTGTTTGCTTGTTGTTACTGATTCTGAAATTTCAGTTGGAAAAGCGAAGACAGTCAGTAACAAGGATCTTGGAGGTTGGTTGTGCCTTTAATAATATCCATACAACTCTACTGCCACCATGTTCTTGGTAGCATCTGTGTGGATGCACTGCCTCCTAAAGATGCCTCTTGAATTTGGTCAATGGTTTTGCTGGTGAGGTTTTAGATCTGATTAGTCCCTTATCTAGGATGCTTTCTGATTATTAACAACCACAGAAATGTGAGGTTGGGCTGAATATATGATTTTGGTGCCCCAAAGTTATACGCTTTCTAGTCTCTCTAGTGGAAATTCTGAATCCTCATTTACACACTGAAGTTCCCTGCACAGGGCAGGGCCTCAAAACTGAATCCAAACAAGGTGCTGGCTAATTAGGGAGTGTAATACATCTAGGGAAAAAAAAAAAAAAAAAAAAAAAAACCCAACCAAAAAACCCAAAACAAAACAACCAAACAAAAAACCCCTCCCAAAAACCACAAACAAAAAAACAACAGAAGTCTGGAGACAACAATATATCTGAAAACCCAGACTTGCATAGAGTTTAGGCTGTGCAGTACAGCGTGTCTAATTCGAACATGCTTTTATCAAGGTAAATATGTTGCTGTAGAAGTTGATGTGGCTGTAAATAACACCTTGTAACGCATGAGCTAGCTTGTTTAAAGGTGGATTAAGGATCTCTGAACTGCACCACAATTTGCAGAACAACCATTTCAAGCCTCGGCAGATGTCATCTTCACAAAAGAAGCCTCTCTGCCAGAAGAAAGCAGCACTCATTCTTGTTTGTTTTGAAGCAGAGCTGGAGGAGAAGGCAGGGTCTTGAATGGCTTATTAGTCAGGACTGTCTCCTTGGAGGTTTGAATTCTCTCTGTTTGATGTGAATGCATAAATTCTCATGATTCCCACCTGAACCAGGATGGTATAACGTCATGCTGCCCCTTGCATACTCTCGCTGGCCCATTTGATGGTGAATTCCTTTTTCTAGAATGGCTTAGCATCAGTTGTGTCGGAGTGTGACCCCTGTGTAAAGGGCTGGTGGCTAGGGCACTCTCCTGGGAAGCAAGAGATTAGGCTTTTGAATGTCTGTAGGCTTAGGAAGCTATGGAATCCAGCCCTCTCACTTGCTGAGTCCTGCACACATTAAGCTGTTGCGTGAAAGATGGGAGATTCCCACTCATCTTTTTAAAAGACAGTGAGCAAGCTTACATTTTCTGAGGAACCTCATCTTGTCAGTGTGCTCTTGGTATTATTCGGTAATGATTAATGTTTTAGATGCCTTAGGGGACCTAAACATTCCTTTGCCAAATTTCTAGATCCTATCTTGGGAGGGATGTGAGAAATAGGTGCTGAGATATTTAGGCTGGGGCAATTCTAAGCATGTACAAAGCAAACACCTAGGAAACTTTCAGGTCAAACTGGGAGGACAGTGGCAAGTTTAAGCACCCACTGGAGTAAGAAAATCTTACTAAGAAGTATTTTGGATTTAATTTTGAAAATCTGGGCTTCGGATCTGAGTCAGTCCTGGTTTAGAAACTTATGTTCTTTGCTGAGTGCAGCTAATGATCACCAAAGAAAGTTACATTTCTCTAGATACACACAGGAAGCAAAAATGTTAGCAAGTATGAAGATACCCTTCTTTATTTCCAATTTGAGATGTAGTTGCATTTTGGCTATTTTACTGCAGGTGATGTCTACATGTGAGTAGTTACTGCTTTCTGATGGACACTCTAATTTTCTGATACTTGATTTACAAACTCCCTTTTCTACTTAATAATGCTGTCTTCTACTCGGAAACAAAACATTCTGGACAAGCAAACTTCAGCTGGCTCAGGTGTTAGCTGAAAAAATACGGAGGATCTGAAGAGTGTAAACCATCAGGTGTTCTTAAGCTAAAAAGATTTGCCATTCTCACACATCCATGTTAGTAAATTAATCAGAAGACACACTGTATCTGTTCTTGTTTTCATAACTATTGCTTTGCAGTGAGAAGTTTTACACAACTTTACATACCACAGAAAAAGGAATATTAGGATTTTAGGATAAGTAAAGAGAAGATTTCTGCACTACTGCTTTTTTGGATCAGCACTTACACTCTGGATACAGGCAGAACGATTTTAAATTTAATCTGGCTATCTACTTCAGAAGCTATTTCCCATGAATTCACACCCATTCACACGATCTCATTGCGTGAAAGCTCTCACCTTTGAAAAGCAAAGTTCAAAGTTGAGTACGTTTTCCTGACTGGAACTGTTTGCAGCTTGATTTCCTTCGGTTGGGAGATATAATATCACATTCTCATCTGTTCCCACTGTTCTAAAGGTATATGAAGGGCTTTGTTTTTGAAGGTGTTTTTTTTTCTCTTGTCACCTTAACGATCCTGCCTCTGGTCAGTGGAAATCAGGTGCTATTTATTCAATTTCTGCAACACCCACTTCATGGGAATCTGTGTACCATTAGCTCTGCCCATGGCGTTAGAAAAATAAACCTATTCTGCTTTGGGAAGGCCAAATGTGACTAGCTCAGGTCAGACATAAAGGAAGCAGGAAGAGAACAGTGAACAAGGAAACATCAGCATGAAAACAATTTCATGTTTATGAATCATAGAGCCTTTGGTGAAATTAATTAAACAATGTATCCCGAACACATTCAGAGAAAGAGTTGAAAGACAAAATATCTCTATGAAGGTGAAATAAGTTCATAATATTATTTGAAGTGTTTTCAAGAATGTTTGTTCTACACACAAGGAAGATAGGAAAAATTGAAAGTAAGTTGGGGTTTGCGGGCAGACATAACGTACTTTATTTTACTGTTACACTAAAGGAAACCAGTAACGCTTTTAAGCACATAAGCCTGTCATCAGGTGATAGAGAGACAAACTCTTGGGCCTCATGGATAGGAAGAATAGACTGATACCAAAAGCTTTTCCGTTTTTCCCACTACACCAGAGGCAGTAAAATAGGCTTTGCTACAACCCTTTGCTTGTACCCTTAGAGCTTGGTCGCCACAGTAATGTTCTAGTAAATGTGAAAAGACCTTCCATCCTTTTCAGTCACAGCTACATTTTTACTTCCATGCTGAGAAATTTGAAAAAAGCAGTTATTATCCAACAGAAATACACCCCTGAGTATGCTGAAATGTAGCTTCAACTTCATAGTTCAAAGGAAAAAACTGTAAAATAAATTCATACGATTGTGTACAATTGTATATAATTTGACAATATTTCTAGATTTTTCTATAAAAAAGAATGGAGTTATGCTTTCTGAGTGTACTCATGTAGGCTTTTGTTATAGTAGAATTTAACTTTTTTCTCTCCTTGTAATGTTCTGTCTGTTTTCCTGTTTTCTACAGTTTTGTTTTGGTCGTACTGTAAATTAAGCCTGAGATTTTCTCTGTATCTACTCTTTTTTCCTTATCTCTTTTTTTTTTTTTCCCACTACATGAGTATCATTTAAGCCAGAACTCTATTTTTTTCAAGTTTATCTCTGTCTGTTGTTGCCAATCTTTAATGAGTATATTAAGGCTTGCTATTAAAATGAAGAACAAACAAAATCATATTCTAAAACATCCTGTTCTGGCCTGTGCTGTTTTGCATATAACTTTTAGGCAGGATTCTTTCTGCCCAATCTTTACATTAGTTGTTCTAGCTAATGGGAGGATGTTGTTGCTTTTCATTCAGTAGAAGAATCATTGAACAACAGTCCCATATTTCAACATTATCTGTGGAGAAAAAGTCAGTATTTGAGCAAGGATGGCAGGAATGATTATTACAGAGGCTTATGTTTCATTGCTCTGTGATGGGCAGGGAAGAGGGGAGGAAGACAGGAGTAAGACAGATAGTGGGACAAGACCCAAGAAAAACACGTAGCTTTCTACACCAAATTCTTTGGTGCTGTAATAAACTGGGACAATGTTGTCTTCTACTCCATATCAAGCACTGACATACATCAAATATTATTAAAAGCTTTGAATAAAGCTGTTTTAATAATACACTGTAAAATAGTATTTTCACTTTAGCAGAGTTTGATTGTCAGTTAAAAAAAAAAAAAACAAACCTTTAAACTGTTCCCCTAGCAGAAAAGAACATAACAGATTAGGTTAGAAACTTTCAAGTGCCATTAAAGTGAAATGCTGATTTCTTAAACCCTAAGCATTTTATTTGAAACACTAGGATTTGATGAATTTCTATCAAGGCATGGTCTTAAAGGAATGCTTCCTGGACTTGGGACCTATTGTCTGGAGCAGATGCATCTGGTAAGCGTCTCCCAGGGCAGGAGACTGCAGGAGCCTCTTGCAGCTGTTAGAGACATTGGATGTTCTTGTCTTAGTGCAGAGGCTGATAAGGGATGAGTAATAAAGCATTTCATTGAACTGCACTGGTCAGTTAGTTAAGATGAGATTAAAGCCCAAATTTTTTGGACTTGGACTTCTCTTGCAGTTTACTGATTGTTTTACAGACATGAGAAATACTTATCTATTTTCTTCGAACTGTGGAAGTAGCTCTAAGGAAAGCTATCTCTTTACAAACTTTGCCTTTGTGAGAATATAGTTTTCATTGAGCAATTGAAAATCAAATGTTAGAATTTCCTGCAGACTTCGATGCACCCTGGGTTTTGACTGTGTGTAATTTTCTCAAATGTTTTGATTTTGTGCCAACACAGCATGAAAGGGCCTTTATCTATAGGAGAATAAAGTCCATGAAGGCTTTATTGTTGCCTTTGGCAAAATGCAAATTGTAAAAAGTTGAATACCTGAATCAATTTTAATTTGCAAAACTCGCACTAGATGGATATTACAAAATACTTCCAGGCTTTTTACTGGTGGAAGAATTTTCCCAATTTTTTACTTAGAGACTTCTGTATTGCAGAGCAGCGTAGAAGCAGAAATTTTATTTTTCTCTGGATTTTATTTTTAGATGCTCCCAGTTTTGAGGCTATGTTTGAATCTGCATTATGATATAAACATTTCAAATATTAAATTTGACGTTAACACTTGAATCCAAACTTTCTTAAAGTTTTTGGATGGTGATGGAGAGTGTTGTATTCTAGACCAGCCGCATCTGTAAGTTACTACAAGAAAATGAAAACTGTGAGGAATGATTGTCAGGAAATACTTTTGTAGCAATTACTTGCTGCTTCTCCCCACGTACCCACATACCTCTCCAACCTCCAGCCAGTGTGTAAGATCAAAATCTGTTCTTTTTCTATTATTTTAAAAAACTCATGTGATGCGTTTGGGGGGATCTAAGGGACAGGGTGCACTTCGCAGCATACCAATCGTAGGACAAAGATAAATGAAATATTTTTTCTTTTGAAGGCAGTATGTTTGAAAGCTAGATCATCCAATGTCAGCAAGTGGGACAAAACCAGGACAAATGATGGAATAAAAGCCTTACATCCGTAGCACAACCTTAAAAATAAATAAACCTGGAAGAGTACCAGCATGCCTGTACTTACTTGCAGGAGACTGTTTGCAACCCCCTTGTTCCTATTCCTTGTGCTGACAACTTCCAGCTGTGTGGAATATTTAAGATGGGATAATATGAGCCTACAGCTAAACTAAGTACTCTACAGTGAGCCCCATACTATGAGTTACATCTTTAAGGAAAGCTGAGTAAAGACAGGGGTAAAATACAGTTTTCTAGGTTTTTTTTAATTATGTTTAGAAAGTTAAGAGGTTTTTCAAGTTTTGAAAGCTGTTCTGTAAAAAGCCCCTAAATCATCTGCTCAGCACCTTCCTATGATTTCTCCTGAAGATGTTCTACAGCTATTTGTCTTGTCGGCTAACTTATCAGTACTTAAGAGTTTCTCTTTAAAGTATCTGTCAGTTATTTCTTGTACGAGAAATGGCCCTTGAAGTTTGAGGCTGCCCCTCTAGAAATCTGTATTTATAGTTAAAGCCTTTTCAGAAGCCTAAGCCTGCCTTGAGGTTCTAATGTAAACTCTGAAACAGATACTGGGATCCCCTTTGAATTCCCTCAAAAGCTTTAAATTCCCTTTATTTCCTTTTATCCTTCAAAGAAAGGCATTATATTGATTTGGTTTTGGTTTTTTTTATTATTATTTATTTTTTGATAGAACACAACTGACCCAGGAGTTTATTACTGTTGCTGAGTGCAGGAAGCATGCGAATTTTAGAGATTACGTTTGATTGCCAATCTTAGTCTCAAATAGACAATTAGATTTCAAAGATGACTCTTGTGGGCATACATACGTACTCATATATATCTATTTATTTATTTCTCTATCTTATTTTGCATTTGCATATGTGCATTCATATATCTCTGTATGTATATGGAGAGAGATATCTCTGTGTCTGTGTGTACAGCTAGATGTATTTAAAAAGTTTTAGAATTTGTATTAACTTTCAAACTGGCACAAAAGTGTACAATTTCAGTGAGCCAGCAATCTGAAAAAATGTTTTGTTTTTGAGCAATCCAAACATTTCATTTTCATTGGACGTAATATTTTTTGTGTCTTATATTTCAAATTGAAAATTTCATTTCAAACATACAAACGGGATTTTTTTTTTGTTTTTATACTGTCAAAATGGATCACTTCAGCAACTTTAGGTACTTTGTTCCTGAAGAAGACATTAATTAAAACTGTCTTTTCCTCCTGTAATTTCAACCAGCTGATGTTTTCTAGCAAAATAAATGAATTTAAAAAAATAAATCATGAACGGGTGTGCTTTTGAGAGAGAATTCTGCAGTGTTTTGTTAACTAATGGGCAAAATACTATATAAAGATTAGTTGTAACTGTCAAATAACTTGGAGCGGCTATTTTATCTGCAATGTGACACGTGTTCTTGAAGATGTAAGGTGAAAAATACATATCCAGTTTAGAAAAATATTCACATTTTAAGGGATGTAAACAAAGTAAATACCCAACGATGGATGCATAATCAGTGTAATATACTTCTACACTTAAACCATTTTGCGCTATGGAAAATGTAAATATACTATCTGTTGGGTTTTTTTTTTTTGTGGTGAGCTCTAGTCATGACTGGAACATTATGCCTGTATTTATGTGGTGAGCACGTTGCAGTCTTTTGGTAGAAAAAATAATAATAATCATATAATAATGTCTAAATTAGGTCCAAAACTTGGGGAGTGATTTTATATTTATGCAGATGCTTAAAGATATGTTGGGCCTGTGCAGGGGAACCAGGGTTATAATAACAGTTGGGAATGTTTTAGGATGAAAAAGGTCAAGTGATGTAAATCACCACAGATTCAGCATGTCGTCACTATCAAATTAAATAAGGTTATTCAGGACAATAGTATGATTGGGGAAGGGGGATTGCTTTATTTTTTTGCTTTGATGCACTCAAAGTACATAGTTTTTAATGTAATTTTATATAATTATTCATTTGAAACATGCAAAATGTATGGGAGGTCTCAGCAGCAACCGTAAAATGAGTCTCTCCGTAGCCAGCACAGGGACAGTGCCTGCAGCTCCGAGGAGTAACTGCTGCTCTTTTGATGAATGTTTTAAAAATATTTTACGGAACTTGTGAGTGAAAAGACAGACTAATTACCGTAATCAGAACATCACAAGCTGGGCCCAGGCTCAGCGTGTTAGGGAGATCTTTTGTCAGTGGCTGTCCGGCGTTTACTCTTTCTGTAATAGTAAGGGCATAACATAACTAGATCTTTAAAATATATACATTTTTTTCTCTCAATAAGTAGTTTTCAGCTACTTTTCTTTCCATTTCATTCAGCACATGCAAAAATATTACAGTTGGTTACTTTTTGGTGGTGGTGGTTTTCTTTTTATTTTGTTGAAGTCGCTTTAATTGAAACACTGTACTCCTTTCCATTTTATGCCCAAGCAGCTCTTCCAGCAGGTCCTGTAGTTTTTCCTGTCAGTAGGAAAAAGTGATGATAAAGTTTAGTGTCTTTAATGCAACCCTGCTTATTTACAAATACTGTCCAAAGGCAGTTTTCTCCAAGCAATGGAAGAATCATGAAAGAAAAAAAAAAGAAGGTGATTTCATTGTTCCCAGCCTCAAGACATTTTGAGCCTACAAGGGTATTTCAAATATTCCACAGCTCCAAAATATATTCTCCAGACTTTTCTTAAGAAAACATACTGTTATTTCTCTGAAAAATAATTTGGAGTATTTCTGGCTTTATGTTACTCCTATGGCTTTTTTAAATGGAACCTTTCCTAGGTTATGTCAGGCGGCAAAGTAGGATCTCAAGGCCAATGCCAAGCTTGATCTCCTCTTCCCTGCAAAGCAGACAGTGACGTTGTCCCAGGCAGGCGAGTGTGAAGACGGTGACCTCCCCAAGCTGGGTTTACTGCTGAAAGGCAGGGGAACATGATGAGTTGGAGGGAGCAGGCGTGTTAGCTTAGAACCATGAGAGAGGCTGTGAATGAAGCCGAATGCTTTCTGCCTTTAGCACTCTGTTTTCGGTTGTTTCCAGCCAGCTCATCATTGTAATTTAAGCTGAAATTTTCCATAGATTGTTCCTTCATCATATTAGGGGTTTTGTTGGTTGGTTTTTTGGTTTTGTTTTTTTGGGTTTTTTTTAAGTTTCAGAAAAAATAGGTCATTTATTTCTAAGAAGAAAGTTGGTGAAGAACAGGTGGTTTTGCCAGTGCTCACTTTTTTTCATCTGGTTTTTTGAACAGCTGTGTCTCCTCTGTGGTTTGGAGATACATATATTGAAATTTGGCAGTGAAGTGCCTTTCTCATGAAATTCACCCTGCTTTATTCAAGTTGCAAACTGGGGGAAAAAGTGCCATTTTCAAAAATTCAGCAGGATTTTACATCTTTTATTTGTTTGTTTTGCTGATGGTATTACTAATTTTCAGAAGAATTTGTCTTACTAAACAAACAAAATTTTCCACAGAAAAACATTGATAAATTGATGATAACTTTATTCTGAAAAAAGACATACCAACTGAAACAGGGACATAAAATTAATGTAGAAATATCAAATATTTCATTTTACCCAGTTCAGCTGTGTTTCCCAGAATTACGGTGATGGTGCATGAAAAGATAAGTACCATGGTGAACCACCAAAGTGCAAAAGGACAGAAGATGTGGTACATCATGGGAAACAAAGTTTGTTTCAAGAAATAGTCTTCTTTAAAAAACTGATTTTGATTTCTATGAGACACCTCTCTGTGAGAGAGATTTTCTCTGCTCAGTTCAGTAGAGACTTTTACAAGGAAGGATGACTAAAAGGAAAGATGTCAAAACTGAGCTTGAAATTAATATTGAAAAAATTAGTTCTGTAACGCTTCTTAAGTCACCTTGAAAATAGTAAGAATAATGTTGTTATTAATAATGAAGAATGTGATGTATTGCTCCAAGGATGGAATTAAGAGAGAATGAAACTCAGAGGTCTGAGAGTTGCTCCAAAGAGGTCAAATAAAAAATTAAAATCCATCTAAAATTAATTCCTACATTTTTCAGGTCTCCTTGCTATTTCCTAACCTTTTAATGGAGCAGATGAACCAAGAACCACCCTTACTAAGAAATTCCAGACATCTGTTTCAACTTAAAATGTCTCCATTGTTTCCTGCTTTCATCAAGTTTCTTGGAGAAAAGAACTTCTCTCAGCCAGATCTCCCCTGTGTTGAGATCTATGTGAAATCATCAATAGCAGTATGCAATAATCTGCAGTGTGACATACTGACAAATACAACCTAGACTAAGCACGATATGGATCTCCTCTTTCTATAAATATTGTAGGCTTTCTCAAAGGACTTAAATTTATACAGGCCTTAGAGACACACGCCTGCAAATATAAGGCTTTATTTTATTCAATTACATTTGAAAATGTGGAAATTTTTCTGGCATAAGAGATCTCAAATGCTCTGTCTGTGAAGTACATGGTCCATGAATTTGGGCTTGTTGTCAGGTTTTTCTTCTCAATTTTGATTTTAACTTCTTAGAGGAAGCTACAGCGAAGCTAATATTGATCAGTACCAGCAATGTTTTTCGTAGAGTTGCCACTAAGATATCTACATCATTGTAAATATTAGGGAGAAGATCTGTGCAAGAGTGGGAGAACAACTTGGCTAAGAGGTTAATTTTATCTTTATTCAGTTTGAAAGAAGACATATAAGAAACCAGCTTTTACTGTCTTTTTCTTCCCCCCCCACCCCCCAAGTAACCTCCAAGCTTTGACTCAATTTTATATCAATGCCATGTAGACATAGCGTTCTAAAACGGCCATTAGCCTGATCCAGTGTGACAATTCTCATGTTACTTCTTTACCGTGGTAAATCCTTTAACTACTGAAGTACTTTATATGTGGTGTAAAAACAAACAAATGAAGAAAATAATCTTTTGGATTTCTTTTTTCAAATTTATTTCAGGAGGAGCTGTAGTCCTACAGCTACGTGAACACTTTGATCCATGCTCATGCTGGAAGGGGTTGTCTCAACCTCTGCTTACCACAGCCATTTCTCAATTTCTCCCTTTTTTCCACCATCACTGTTTTTGCAGCCTTGCATTGAGCTAAATCAATGGAGAGCAAGCTTTTTTTAGGGGGTGCAGGGGATGAGAACAATTTGGAAAACAATGCTTTTTTACATAATGGCAGAAAGCAATGTGCTAGAAATATGTAGCTTTGATATTTCTTCAGGAACTACTTCATGAATATAGTATGAAAAAAGTTACCTCCACTTTATTCAGATAAAACATCTTTGTTCAACATCTTTGTTGATGATTTGGATGAGGGAATTGAATGCACCCTCAGTAAGTTTGCAGACGACACCAAGTTGGGGGGAAGTGTCGATCTGCCGGAGGGTAGGATGGCTCTGCAGAGGGACCTGGACAGGTTGGATCGCTGGGCTGAGGCCAACGGGATGAGGTTTAATGTGGCAAAGTGTCGGGTCCTGCACTTTGGCCACAACAACCCCAGGCAGCGCTACAGGCTGGGAGCGGGGTGGCTGGAAAGCTGTGTAGAGGAAAAGGACCTGGGAGTGCTGATTGATGCTCGCCTGGACATGAGCCGGCAGTGTGCCCAGGTGGCCAAGAAGGCCAACGGCATCCTGGCCTGTATCAGGAATAGTGTAGCCAACAGGAACAGGGAGGTGATTGTCCCCCTGTACTCAGCCCTGGTGAGGCCGCACCTCGAGTACTGTGTCCAGTTTTGGGCCCCTCACCACAAGAAAGATATCGAAGCCCTGGAGCGTGTCCAGAGAAGGGCAACGAAACTGGTGAAGGGGCTGGAGCACAGGTCTTATGAGGAGCGGCTGAAGGAACTGGGCTTGTTTAGTCTGGAGAAGAGGAGGCTCAGGGCAGACCTTATTGCCCTCTACAACTACCTGAAAGGGAGTTGTGGTGAGCTGGGGGTTGGCCTCTTCTCGCAGATAACTAGTGACAGGACAAGGGGAAATGGCTGCAAGTTGCGCCAGGGAAGGTTCAGGTTGGAGATGAGGAGAAAATTCTTCTCTGAAAGGGTGGTCGGGCATTGGAACGGGTTGCCCAGGGAGGTGGTGGAGTCACCATCCCTGAGGGTGTTTAAGGAAAGGTTAGATATGGTACTTAGGGACGTGGTTTAGTGGGTAATAGGTGGTGGGGGGATGGTTGGACTAGATGATCCTTGAGGTCACTTCCAACCTTAATGATTCTATTCTATTCTAAAAATATAGGCAGGATGAAGCCTGGGCAAAAGACTAAATTATGAGAATTAGAAATGAAACTGTGTTAAATATTGTATACAGAACGGCAAGTGAAATCATACAGTAGTGGTGTTAAGTGCTAGTGTTAGGATCTGATGAACTTGTTACCTTTGTTACTGACTTGGAAAAAGGAGTTAGCCACTCAATAAATTAACAGCCCCAAACTTGCTATGAGTCTGAAGCTCAGTCTAGACAATGACATAAAATGATGATGTCATGGTAGGAAGGAAAGCTGGGAAAGAATTAACAATACAAGATTATTCTTTCCAAAAACAAACAAACAAAACCTGAGAACCAAGAAACTATCCTGAAACATTTTATTCTCTACAGGAAAATGATTCTGGGGAAAACAAAATACTAAGAGACGTCAGATTATGTCAGTGTATGCCAAATGGATATGAAAAGACTTTATGTATTTTTGGGCTGCTTATAAAAGTCATCTCGTGGCAAAAGCAAATATCACTATGATAAGCTGGTACTGGGATTCTGGGCACGATCCTACAATAAAGATACTGGCACATTGGAAGAGGTTTAACTAGCAGTACTAAGGCTCTAAGCATTGATTTCTGAAGTCCAAAAAGCTAAATGTATGCAACTCAGCATGACTTAAGTTAGTCAAAAATTTAGGGCTTAAACACCTGGAGAAGAGCTTTCCATCATTTGTTGTAGCTCCATTGATCTGGTTTAGTTGCAATTTCCCAGGCCAAGGTCAAATTATTTAGCTGGAAACATGGGCAAAATCAATGGGGTAGAGTAAAATGCAGGTTAAGTGTACGTTGAAGATATACACACATATATGAGATCCTTACAGTGTGATAAAACTGGCTGTGAAATTGTCTGCTTAGGGAAAAGTTTAAATCACATTGTTTAGAGCTTTTAAAGTGATTCTGAACAAAGCTCAACGTAGCGTGCTGGAGTGATCTTCCACTGGCTGGAAAATGGGCTGTATTCCATACTCTTTCTAAACGCTGTTATTCTTTACAGGAAGCCACATAGGAGAAGGATCAGATTTAAGTATTTATGTATGAAATAAGCCATAGCAATTCAAAATTACTTTAAAATCAAAACCAGATTTACGAATCACTGTTACTGCATTGTCTTGATTGAAGACGGTACCTTTGTAGACTATTTGTGCCCATGATTGAAGTTTTGATACTCAGAGGTTGCTCTGTAAGCTTGGTAAGACCTTTGATAGCAAATTAAGGAATCAGCTTTTCAATTCTATAGAAGGATCAGATTTGAAATCCTGGTAAGTTTTTCTGGCTTTTGGTCTTTCTCTTTAAAGAGATTGAGGTACTAGGTCAACACATCTAAAAATCATCCTGACCGCAACAAAGGACCAACAAATATTGAAGACAAATTTATAAATGGGTTCTGTTTGACTGCAACACACCAGCTACATTTTGAGTTTTCCTTAGACACATTGCTCTTTTTTCAGCTTATAATCTCTCCAACGGCATCAGTAGTTATGCCCAAGAGTTATTTGGGGCTGCAAAAATACACAAGTTCAGATTTTGAGGTTTCTTTAGATATAGGAAAAGAGATATAGTCGCTGCAACAAAATGTTCTGCACACCCACACATGGTAGCCAGAACTAAACCAGGATAAAAACATGCGTCTTGGCAGAGATACAAGGTAATGTGCATACGCAAAAGCTATGCCCATAGCCACCATAACAACTTAATCTTCATTTTGAGATTCCTGTGTTTCAATTCATTCAATATAGAAGTTAAAAGACACACACAGTTAACAAGATATCCAGAATCACTGAATGGTAAGGAAAGAGGGGGGGGAAATGCACAGAAATGTTCTCATGGCTCTGTTTTGTTGCTTGTATTTGGCTTTGAGAAAGAAGATTTGCGTTCTTGATTTGCAGAGGATTTCCAGGCTGCTAAATTGCACAATGCTGCCGTAATACTAAGCTTCAAACTGGCAACGTTAGTAGAGGTCATTCAGTCACTGTGTTTTGGTAGTGTCAGCGTTACTCTGTGTTAAATCAGAACTGCGTGAATCAGTCAATATATGTTGTCCTTGGGTATAAAATAGAGTGTTCTTTAATCAGATATTTGGATGCAGCAGATACTATCTTTGAAATTTAAGAGAATTCCCACTTTTCCACTCTAGCAATAGTCATAAACAGATGTCAGGGCTTGAAAAACGATTTCTGATGACACCATGGCTTCTCACATTTCATCATACCATACTTAAAAAGAAAAGGGAGAGGAGACAGGCTGCTGCTAACCACTCGAAAACAAACCAAGATGTATGGTCAGATGGAGAATTACAATGAAATATGTTGATATTAATGCCTGTTTTTCACTACAGGATAAGCAAGAGGTTTCTCGAGAGTATTCTGTTTCTACACCCATGAAATGTGTGTGCAATGGGACAAGTTAAAGGCTTGTATTGGGCATAGTGCTGCACACTGAAGTCAAAATGTAGAGGGTCAGAACAAACTTACCAATTATTCAATTCAGTGTAGATGTTAAATCAAGGGCCTCTTGCTTATAGATTTTACTTGCAGATCTACAATAAAGCTGTTAATTTCCAATTATCCCTTGCAGTTGTACATGAGTTTTCTTAATTGGCCAGAAAAGAAAGTTAGTGAGAGAATGTTTTTATGCATGCCAGAAAAGTCTCCATCCTGCTGCTGATCACCCTTTCTCAGGCCTCACTATCTAACAGCTGGAATGAACCTGCTGTTCCCAGAGCAACACGATCGTGTGTGGTATTAGAAGGTGTTCAAACACAGCTTGTCTGTCTGGGACGTTGTTCTCCTCCACTCCAAGAAGTATTTGCTGGCTTCAGAATAGGTGACTAAATACATACAGCAAAGAGCACAGCTATGCAGGTAGTTTTATTTTAAAGATGAAAGCATTTCAGTGTTGTGTTGTTTTACGAAGTTGCCAGGAACTTGCTCTCAAGTTCATTGTGTTTTATTTTGTGTGCTTGTGATCATGTGGCAGTGTTTGAACCAAACCCCATGGGTTTCTCATGTGCAATCTTACCTCCTGATCCACTGTCCCAGCAGATAGCGATACCTTAAAAACAGTGACATCTAGATAGACAGTCACTTGCTGGAGGCAACCTAGTTATTACTACACGAAAGTATATCTTTGACTGACTGCTTGTTCTCTTGCTTCTCATCATGATGAACATGGACCCAAAGCCTCTTGGTCCTTGCGGAAAACTGCAAAAAGCCCCTTGAGTCATTTGTTGAGGAGAGGAACTCCGATGTCCCTGGAGGGAGCCAGACAGGTCTCCTTGAGGGCCTGCGCTTATTTTCAGCAGAATAAAGCAATTTGCTCTGCTTCAATTTACTGTTTTCATTGTGATTCAGATTATAGCAACAGTTGCTTTCCAGGGACTTAGGTGCATGTTTTGCCTGGCTTGTTGAACGAGGTGTTCAGTAAACTCTGGATCTTCAAGGTCCCTTCCAACCCAAACCATTCGATGATTTGTGTGTTTATCCTCTGTAAATGATCTAGCTAGGTCATTGTACAAATTCTTCCTGGAGGTTAGATTTCCCTGTCTTCTGCTAGCAAGTATAAGATTTCCTGAGGTGTCTGCCTGCAAGTGAGGTGGGCGATGGCATTTTCAAGGTTATGGCTCAGTGCTCAGTTCAGAAAATGGGACGAGTACTCCGAACAGCATAATGGTTCCAGCTGTTGATCATTTGATTTCTTCTAGCAACACGTATTGGAAAGTTCACATCTGCCTATAGTTGCTCACGCTTAACTGAAAATGAGCTATAAAAGCTCCCAAACAATTCTGAGCACTGCCCCACCTGCCCAAATCCCATCAGTGACTGGTATGTCAGCCTACAAAATAACGCTGTGATTGCCGAAGGAGTCCATGCTATTTTTCCATAAAAATTATCTCATTTCTTTTAGCTTACACAGCTGTCTCTTGATGTCTTGACATAACTACTTGTCGATTAAAATTCTTGGCACAGAGCAGCCTTGACTTATTTGTACATCATCATTTTGATTATTTCTGTTCCTCAGGGGACCTGAAAGCATGTAATCTCTGATTTGTAAAGCAGTCTTGTTACAGGTATCTTATTTTATAGGTTATAAAATAGGGACGTATTTGGTATGTTCCTTTGATTTAGAAGAATATTCTGGTAAAATATGCTTTCCAGCAAGGTGCTTGTGAGGTGGCTGTAGCCACAGACCTAACCAAACACATGTACATTGATTGCATAGCAACTTGGCTTGTTCTCGCCACCCCCAGTTTGGTTTCCTTTTCCTTTACAAAGCAGACTTGTCAGGATGAAGTCTGTCCTGAGTAACTGCTCAATGTACCTTGATTCTAGACTGGAAGTCACTGATTTATTTTGAAATGTGCCTCTTGCCCATAACAAGGAGTTTCAGCCTTTCTTCTCTCTGCCAGCAGAGCACTGGTAGTGAATGGCAGGTTAGCATAGCAGCCAGAGAAGCTGCTCTATTAGGGTGCTTAACTTTAAACACCAGGCTTTAAGATAGCTCTCATTAGTGTTACACAGTTAACTCATAAAATCTCTCAGGTTTAAAAGACCGTGAATCAATAAACACTTTCCTTTTATTTAAACTGGAGCTTTAGAGTTATCTATGAATCAAATTATCACCTCACTGAAACCAAAAGTATGCGTCTTAAAATATTAATGTTTTTTTTGCCATGGCGATGTTAATCTACTTAGAAATTGGTTAAATGTTACGCAATAACTTTCATGAAATATGTGGAGGAAGTTACCTTATGTATTAAATTTATTTAGGCAAAGTCATAAAAGAGAACATTTAACAGAAAAAAAACCAGCATGGAACTATACCTAAATTCAAGTCCATCCAAAAATGTTGTTTTGTTGAAATAGAAGTGTTTCACAGAAAGATCTTGACTTAGGGAGTGATTATTAAAAACAAACAAAAACAGCAGCAACATCTTTAAGCATTCTGGTTTTTTCTGCTCTAAATCAGTTCTTGGTAAGGGCTAAAATAGCATTTAATGCTTGTGTGTCATCAAAATAGAAAAGGTTGTGGAACCCTAAATATTTTTTCCCAGTTCAATTTCAAGAGAAGCGTAGAGAATTTCTTACTTTCTGTTGCAGAACAAGAAAATACTCAGAACCCTGCAATTTATAAAGGAACAGAAATGTGAATGTTGTATAACTGTTACAGTTATATACCTATGTGCTTTCTCATTATACTGTTTTGTAGTAAATTACTTCAGTCCTAAACCTTCCATTAAAAGCAAATTCATTTGTAAGTGACTTTAGAGTTCTACTCTGTAAAAATCATGGCTGGTGTTTTCCAGTTAAAATGCTTCAGTACTGTAAACTCAGTTAAACGTAAAAATCTTAGGTTGGGTTTTCTGTGACGAAATCAACAGTTCTTGTATGAGAAAGTCAACTTCAGTTTTTGCTTACGAAACTAACAGACTAGACGTTATAGGCATTGTGAAATAAGTAGTTTTGTAGAGCCACTTAATTTACAAGTTCTGTCAGTCATTATACAGAGTTCCAGCATTTAGTTATTGCAAGCAAATGTTCATAGTGAGGAAATATTCAGTATTATCATTGAGTTAAAATAAGATGTAAAGTGTCTGCTAGTGTGCTTATGGCAAACAGTCAGACAGACACACGTGTATGTAATACCAGTACCTACGAAGGTAGGGATTTGGAGAAGTTGGAATGTCTGATGCTGGCAAAGGATCTCCAGGTGATTTTCCTTATCAAATTATCAAGTAACTGTCCTGTTGATGATGTTTTCTTTGGAAATATATTGATTAATGTTTTTGAAACATTTTTATTAAAATTCTACACCACAGAACTTGTTGCATAGAAACTAATTATACTTGGTACAAATTCATTACTGTAATTAATTTGCTAAATTCAGTTTGGTATGCATGTAGCCAAGCTCTTTTGAGCTCCTGGTTACATGCATGTATGTAATCTGTTTGCTGTTGTAAGCACACCCTGTTTCTTTAACCAGCCATATTTCTTTTGTCTCTTCTGAAGCATCTGTGTTTGGAGTTAATAGTATCTCTGGGGAGGGGGGGAAAAAAAAAAAAAGAAAAGACATAAAGTCCATGAGCAAACTGAAAATACAAAAGCAAAATAACGTTCAGGACCACATCTTGATGAAGGGTTACAATTTTCCGTGCATTTTGTTCTAGTCTGAGCATGTGCAAATTAATTTTTTGTACATGCAACAAATATATGGTTGCAGCCATATATCTTAAGTATATCTAGATATTAAAAATGGTGCTCCATTAAACACAATCTGCATTGCACTATGTAATCTATACAGTTATTACCATCAAGATTTTAATGAGAAAGTCTAGTTTCTTCTTAAAAGTTAAGCTTATATTTCTTGAAATTCCTCTCTTTCCACATTACTATTTAGTCTTCTGTAGAAAACATGTGCAAAGTTTTTTTTCCTGATCAACTTTGCATTTCATTGCATTTGGTGTTAGAGTGGTTTAAGCAGTTGGCAAATACTGTAAATGTTTCCGATCCCTTTGCTGCAGAATGTTCATTTTTTGGAAAAAACTAAAGCGCAGAGCGATAGCTTAATAAACTGTTTTACAAAACAGAGTCAAACAGATAACATTAATGGCTATATCATATAATTAGCTACATTCCTTCTGTGGTTCTGTAAACTCCAGCCAGGCTTTTCTCACTTGCTTTTTCTGTCTTGGACAGAGATGTTCCATTGTGTGAAGCTCCACTATTGTTTTATTGAATGGAGGAGCATGGAAAGAACAAGCAGTGGGCATCTTTAACCTCACTTCACCCTACACTGGTTTTAAAATACAGCTGATATTCTTCACCAGAAAAGTGAACGATAATATCAAACAGCCTGGAAAATGAAAGAAGTGACTGCACCTACCAGTTATTCAAAGTGATCCATTACTTTTTAGGGTAATGTACTATAAATCAAGGTATTTAGTAGCCAGTTTCATTTGTATCACCCTGACAGCCAAAGAGAGACAAATATTTCATGTATTTCTTTATATCCTGCTGGAAGCACTGGAAAGGTCCTGCCTCAGTGTGAATCATGGTCAAGTCTTTTAGGTATTTTCTGTTATCTCTTGGAGCCTCATCTTACTGCTATTGAGGTCAGTGAGAGTTTAGTGATTGAAAACATGTTTGCGGTGATAACATCCCTCTACTCCCTTAATTATCAATTCAAACAGCTAATAGCTCTAAAAGGAACCCTCTTATGACTGACTTCCTCAGTTGTTCAACTTTTTACTTAAAGAAGTGCTAGCTTCTTAACATTCTTATTAATTGATATTCTTGATCTCAAGGTAGGCTATAAATAGAACCCTTTTGCTGACTGTGATATGCAGTACTGCGGTTCTCTCTTTTCATGTCTGCTCTTAAAAAACACATTTTCCCCAGTAACTTTTATATGTAATACACAAATGACTGGATTTGTTGATTCCAGTTTATGATAGCATTTGGAATTTACTAAGCAGATTTAAGTTTCAAGCAAGAATATTCAGCTGTGAAAGTAAACTGAAAGCCTGCAGCGATTTTTGTATTATGAGGTACTATAGCGTACTCCGACTTAGATGTGTCTGAGTCAGGTCATTTGGGATGGCACAGGGTAGAACCAGGTCAGTGAGGCATCAAGGAACTCCAAGAAGCAGAGAAAATGCATCCCTGTGAGGCACTGTACTGCTGTGAACTATCTACAGTGATCGTTTGCTAGTTTAAGACTGACTTGAATACTTTTCATGACACTGAAGTAATTTGTGTGGGTGCAGTAAATGTCCCTTAGCTTCCTCTAATAAGCATATCTAGCTTCTCAGTTTTCAAATAGCAGTTCTTTGCCTCTTTGACAGGCATTTGCTGCTTTTCCTTTCCATTCCAAAAAGGAGCAAACCTCCTTCTGCATCCTTACTAACGAAGTGGCTCAAAATGCAGTCAAGTCTGAAGTCAGAACTTAACTCGGCTTTCTTTAGACACATACAAAAATTTCTCATTATTGTTTTACCCCAACTACCAGGGATGTGATTGTTAGAACAGAAACAAAAGAACATAAATCTTCAGATTGTATTTCCATGCTTTCAGCTTTGTGGCTTCTTTCTGATGAATGTACAAGCCCCATCACATACTGAGTGAATGGTACAGTGGAAAAAAAAATGACTCCTGAAACATATTAGCTGCCTACAATGACAGCCCAGGTCTCAGTTCAAAGAAAGTTGTCCTGAGCATCACAGACACGTTGGAACAGTCCTTCCCACGTTCCTCTGAAACCATGGGCAGGACATCCTGCACCATAATAATAAGGCCCTGTGGGCTGTTCCGAGTCACATCCCTGGCAGTTAGAATAGGGGAGAGAAGTTATACTTGAACAAGAAAATATCAGAACTTTCTGCTAGACTCCAAACTACCAAAATTATTCCTGAACCAAGTTTAAAAGACTCATTTGTGCTTTCTACATCATTTGAAACATATTTAAATTGATATTCTATGACTGTAGGGTTATACATGCTGTTTATTTCAGAAGAGAACTGTCTCAGCTACAGTTTTATCTTGATTGGACTTAAACGTTTTTTATGAGGTTTCAGAACAAACCAAACCTATAGGAATAAAACCTAAAAGCAAATTAGTATGTCCTTGACAGTTAAATATATGTATATATGCTATGTTATTTACTGGGTTTCAGTCACAAAGTACAAAGTGATCATTAATGCTGATTCCTCTCTCAAATACTTAACTGGAAGATGTTTTGGGGGCATGGCACTGCTAGCACTCAGAGATCTTTTCGAATACCAAATTGTATTTCTCTAGACAGTGTGTACTCTGTTCTCACTTGTTTAAGAAGAGGGCAGATCAGAGGCTATGGAAATGTTGGTGGATATGCATCCAAATCCAGTCCTGCTATGTTTGGTGAATAGCAGCTGTTTATGGGTGCTATTTACTTAGAATATAGAGACAAGAAAGGCCCCACCATTAAACTGCATCTGTTTGAGGTGTTCTACTCCAGGCACATGAGCTTTGCTACCTAAGAAATACTCACTTTAACCAAGTTTGTTTTCTATTCATTATTTACTTTGCCTGCTGTATTCATCATAAATTTGTTATATATTTAACGCTCATTCAGAAAAAAATGTTTTTCCTTCCCCCATAGAAAGGCTGAGAAATTGAAACAGCAATAGTAACTCAAAGAAATGGACAGCAAGCAAGTGGTAGCTTTTATAATGTGGTTCCTTTCTAAAGTGAATTAAGTATTTCTGACAGTTTTCTTATTCAATTTTGCTCGAAAACTTTCTTGTATTTTTTTTCCCCGTTCCAAAGTGGCTTTATGCAAACTCACGCTATAGTATAGTCTCTACTGTCCTTAATGCCAAAAAACGGTTTGATGGTATCAGAGACAGAAACCCTCTGAGAGAATGCAATATTCCACTTCATCAAAAAGAAAACAAAACCCTTTGACTGTAGCAGAGTCTGTTTCTTTTCTTATAAGGACTGAAGATATTTTGGCAGCTATGCTGCTTTTCTTGTGATTTGTGGTATTTTTTATTATGAAAACAAATTGCCCATCTATTGGAGGATACTAAGCCAAACTTACTGGTGTCAGTGAAGATACCCTGCAGCTGAAATGAGGTTGTTGTAATCCGTGCAGGAACTTAGGAGGCTTAGAAAACTGCTGCAGAGAAACATGTCAACTTTTCAGCTTAAGAACATTTTTAACTGGGAAACCCTGGCAGTATAAAGTGAAAGTAGGGTCCAGCTTTTGGGTTGGGTTTCATTTTTAAGTGCAAAGGGTAGGGCAGCACCAGCGTTTGGCAGCAGCAGTCTCCAAGAGCAGAGGGCAGGGATCAATCTTTTAATGAACAGTGGCGCACCTGTGGTGGATCAGCACATACTTAAACTGACCTCAGCCCAATACCTGCTTCAGCAACAGCATCACTGTGAGTGACAGCATTCCTCCAGCGGAGGGAAACTTCCCATCTGAGCTTTTGCTCTGGTGAAGGTAGATGAGTGCTAGGAGGAGACAGGGCTTTTCTAATGCGTCCCCTGCCTTTGAGACATGACGAGCTCCATGCTAAATCCTAGCAAGAAACACAAATTTACTGCTTCTTTCCATAATAGTGTAAAAAAGCAGATTTCCCAAGTGCTTCTGATTATTGCTGCCCAGTGGGGGAAGTGCTGAGCCATGAAAAATTGCGTCAGAACTTTCCCAAGCCCTGAAAAGATCAGAAAAGGCACGACTAGGGAAAATATGAGAAAGTTCTATTAGCCCATTCTATATTGTGGAGTACTTATGTAGGAGCTTCAGGCAAGAAACTGTTTCCCAGCTGCTTGCTGGATGAAGTTCTGTTGTTCTGCATGCTAGGTGATGGGATGAGAAAACAGTTCGTTTGCATTGACAGTAAAGCATCATGGACCCCTTAGTTGTGAGAAATACGATGTCTCCCATTTGTCTATTAAGTAGTAATAGCCACGTGTCACTACTGCTTGTTGAACTGCATCTCCACTTCTGTGATCCAGCATCATAATTGCATTGTGTAAAGAGAACATTTTCATAGTGAACGTAGCTTTGCTTCATATCTGGTTTTATTAGGCTGTGACAGGGCACTTTCACAGCAATTAGTTCAGTCAGTTCCATTAAATATGATGTGTTGCAAGCCTTTCAGCTTCACTCATTTCAAGTCTGAGAAACTGACTTCTCAGATCGACGGTAGGATAAGGAGACAGCACTGCCCTCTTTCACCTTGGAGTATGGAAATGTAGAAATAATACAGACTGTTTGTACTTTATGTCTTATTAAGATCTTTATCTCTCATATATATATAGCTTAAACATTCTATATATGTAATTTGTGAATGTAATATTCTTTATTCCAAAAGCATCTGACTTGCTGGACCAGTATGAAGCCCATACAGGACACAGGGCTCCCCTGGATTGCTGCTTGCTAGATTCATGCAAACCCTAGTCAAACTCTCCCCCCCCCCCTTTTTTTTTTTTAATAGAAATGAGCTTAGAGCAATAAAATAGTTTTAATTTCACAAAGGGACTCTCCTTGGAAGACTGGATTAGATCTCAGTTTGCCCCTCTCTTTAAGGGCAAAAATATTTTAGCTGAAAATTGCATAATTATCGTTCTTTTACCTAAGGCAAGTTTTGCCAGTGAACCACCATCAAAGGTATGCATTTACGCAGGAAACCAGCATTTCTGGCTGGAAAGAAAAGCAGCATTATCTCTACTTTGTTTACTTTAACTGGACCAGCAATGATTTAGCACGAACATGAGAGTTCTGCCTGCACATAGCTAAGGGGAGAGTGAGTGCCTAGGAGAGGGAAAGAGATGAAGTCCATATGTTAGACATGGGTGTATATGTGTTCATGCCTTGCTTGGAAGGTTTAGTATACATCACTGAGCGAGGCTGTGAGATGTTATCTCCTTGCCAATACATCAGCCTGTTTTGCTTGGAAGAAAATTGACCACCCTTCAGAATGCCAAGTTGTTTTTCAAAGTAAAAGATCCAAAACTGTCTGTGAGCGGCAGAGCAGCGGATTGGTCGAGGGCATATGCTGGAATGCATTTAACATCTCTGAGTTTCATGCAAGAGAGGTAGAATGCAGTTGCTATTAGCACTTTGCTCTATACTCCCATAAGAAAGATTGTTCTGTGAAATTCAACTGACCACGATAACTATAGATAACTATAGAAGGAAAAAGAAAGTAAGTGATAATACATGGGCTGTGAAACCTTATCTTAAATTGGTCTAGTAATATTGGGAAAGGATACTCATGTTACTGCTTTTACAACTACTGTGAACAGGTTAAAGCTTTGTGTTACTGGAACCACATGGAAAATGAATTCTTTGTCAAAGAAATTGATACTTCACTCGGCATGCTGTTACAGCTTAAATAATTTTAAAGTGAAAACTGAGATGGTTTGAAAAATTGTGTTGCTCTAAAAATACAGGATGCAGATGATTTCATGAAAGACACTTTCACAGATGTAAAATATGTAAAAGCTATTGTGAAAAAGTATTTTCTTGATATTCCCACATTATCTACTTTTATGATGCTGGCATGCTATTAAATGCGGTGGTGTTTTCATGTATAATATAGGCGTCATCCAGATCCCAGTGAAATTGATGGAAAGAATCCCACTGACTTCAAAGACCTTGGAATCGAGCCCTTACATAAATTGCTAATTAAACTTGATTAGTAAGTCAGGTTGGCCAATGGAAAAAGTTTACCAGATTTATGGCCTACTTGAATAATAGGTAGTGGAATTAGTGAAGGTCTTGCAACTTTATTACTGGAGTTCTCTTTGACCACAACACAGCATGAGCTATGGGCCTGTATTGCTTTTCCTCACGTTAATTCCCTGGTTCATAGAAGTAAGGCAAATGTTTCTTTCTAACGTGAATTTTTGTTGTTTACATAAGACAGGCTTCCTTTTCATTAAAACTTTTGTTATGTTTCCTTTGAAAAACAATGATATAAATTAAGGGAAAGGGAGTATAACCTGCATTAATGGGATGCAATGCAAAAAGGAAGAATTACAGAGAGTATCAGGGGAAACATCCTGACAGCAAGGGCTATTAGAGTACTGAATTGTCTCTTGCAGGAAGTAGAGGAAGCCACATCACTAGAGACAGTTTGAAACTACATTGGATGAACCACAGAAAAATCCAGCATATAAACGAGACTGGGAAATGGGCTGGATCACTTAGTAGACCTTCTGTGTCTCTGATGTCTAGAAGAATTTTAAGAGTTGTACAATTTTAGGAAAGCCTATGTATGTCTAGGCTCGACTGTGGTACTGATTGAACTAAACAGTTTACATTAGGCAGTTTTCATTAACCCACATGTAAAGCTAACCAGGAAAATCCTCAAGGAAAAAGAAATCAAAATAACATGAAAATAACATGAAAACTAAAGTTTTCAGTAACTCTGAAAAGGGCCTCAATGTGCCTATACCTTCTGCTGCTTACCTGTTTGTCTCACTGTGGTATAATTGCTTGACTGTCTGAGTGGTGGGTAGGATTCTGACCTACTGGTGTGAAAAACAGAGGCTGAGTGAGGTCAGTGTTTGGCTGAGGGTGCTCGCTATATTAACCTAGTTCTCTGGTTATCAGTGCTTTGGTAGTTTGAACATACTGTATGTGCGCTGATTTGGCACTGAAAGAAATCCAGTATACTTTTAGGGATAACTACATTTTGCTACTAGATTTTCAGTTCCACTGATTTAGTTACTTGAAGTCCGCAGCTGCCTGTCTTATTTTATTTGGTTAACAGACTGCTGTGTGTATTTGACCTCATTAAATGGAGGGTCTATGCAATAAATCCCATTAAATATGGGGTAGATAAGAACATTACATACCCCCAAAAGCTCTCCTAATATGCCATGAAAATATTATTTTCATTAACATGAAAAATGCTGCTCCAGGATGTATTTTGGAAGGAAAAAGATCTTTTCCTCATGGTTTACTTAAAATTATTGAGGTGTTTTTTGAAGACCATCTCAGTACGGCTTAGAATTAATCAACAAACTGTTCCTAAACACCATTCGCCAGGAATAATCAAGCAGGCATATGTTCAACACTCAGGAAACATTTTAGAGGATTAAAAGTCACAGCATGGAGAGGAATACGAAATCCTAAACCTCCCCCTGCACTCAGACAAGCAGACAGCCACATCATGAGCAGCTGAATCAGACTTCAGGAACTGCTTGCACAAACTATGAAGATGTCTGGCAAGATAAAATGTACCCTCAGCTGGAAGAAAATGATTCAGTGGTCACATGATGTCCCATGGCCATAGCTTTAAAACAGACTTTCAGAAACATATTCAACATGTGTTGATGATCACACAGATGAAAGCATGCATTGTACAGATGGGAGTTCCAGTGTCTTGCGCAGAGCCTTCAGGACTAATGAAAGAGAGCATTTACAGTGTACTTTTAGGACAAGCATGGAAAAAAAAGCGCTTTTACCAGTCACTACAGTAGTTATGAAAGCCTTGTTTTCTTGAACATACTGAAGTATTCACATGTACACATATGGTATTGGAGATTAATTCATCTGTCCCTTGATGCATTCCTCATCACTGAAATAGAAAAACAAAACAGAAGAAAATGGAAAAGACCGCTGTGGAAAGAAAAGCCCTATTTTATTCAGTCTTAAGCATGACAAAGAAAAAAAATGGCCAGGGTCAGTCTTTGAATGATTTTTTGCATGCCCTGTGGGCTTGAACTCCCCTAAGTTATTTTACAAAGCTTTATGACTTGGTAAAACAACCCTAGATATGTACTTGGTATATCATGAAGGGATTTTAAAAAGCATGTGCAAGACACACAAAAAAACCCCGACAACAAACAAACAAAAAAACCCACAAAACAAAACCACCCCATACTTTTTTCTTTTTTTTCTGAAAATTTATTTCATTTTTTAAAAAAGAGAGTAAGGATGTGTGTTTCAATCTTCTAAATGATGTCAGTTATGGATGTTGTTTTATTTGCTCTGAATTCGTATATCCGGGGTACTTCTGTCAAGGGAAGCCATTTAAACCTCAAAGCAGACAGTTTTCTCAAGATTGACTGTAGCTTCAGATTGACATTCCTTAATGAGCCTAAGCCTCAAATCCTGCCTTGCTGAAAACAGTCTAGGTTCACCAAGGTTTCTAATCTTTCAGTTCAACTTTTAGATGTAAAACAAACCCTCAGACCAGGCAAGAATTCAAAATAAGCAAAGATCCTTCTGGATTTTTTTCAATGTGTTCTCTGGAAACACATAAATCTCAATGTAGGTTTTATCAAGCATATTTTCCCTTGGATCTAACCTAACCTTCTGATTTTTCTCATGAAGCTTCATATTTGTATAAAGGCATGGACATTTATTTATTCATTAAACCCATAAAAACCGTACAATCTGGGCAGATCCATATTATGGATATGAACACAAAACCAGGATGGAATAGACCATTTTGTATTATGAAGCTATTTGTATCTCTGAATTTAAAGAACCAGTCACATTTTAGTAAAATATAAAATGTTTTAGCCATGTGTATATTTTGTAAGCACACAGGTATGATTTTCGGTTGTGTAGAAACCAGCTCTTTGGTGATCTAAGTGGGCTATAGTGAGGCTGTGAGTTATATCTATAGATATAACAGTTAATGTTACAGTTAAGGCTCCCTTCATTTGCAAATATTTTCAGTTTCCAGGATGAATTTGTCAGTTGATTTATGTACATTTCTCAAAAGTAAAACTACTTAAATACTTTTAAAATTAATGGTACAATTTGAGACAGGACCAACTGTCAACTGCGATAGGTGAAATTACATCAGAGATTAAATTGGCCTACTGTTAAAATTATTAATATTGGCCTAGATACCAAAAATTTAACGCAGTTCTCATTCAGTTGTAATTCTCATTGACCTTTGTCAGGTTTCCACTTGTAGAAGTGAATAAAAAATGAGAGTTTGGCTCCTTAAGCTGTATGTTATTTTAATAAAATTGTTGACCTTTCTGGTAGATGATCACAGTGGCAAAGTCAGGTTTCTTGCCAGGTTGGCTGACTATAAGATTAAACCTTGAGGATTTATAATTATAGTAAAAATTAGTCTTGCCATAGCATCCAAGCAAGGAAGTGAAGCAATTTAATACAAATGTTTTCAGTAGGCGCAGTCATTCCTGTAGAGATCAGATTTCCTTTACACTCTCTCTTCCATGCCCCGTAGGTAATAAATTCCACCTGGATGTATGGCAGCAGTAGTGATGTTCATTGTCCCAAACAGTCAGCCACTCAAGGTAGGCACTTTGCTCTAACATACTTATTTTGATCTCTGCTTCTTGGGCAATGCCATCACAAATTATAATGGACCATTTAATTGTGTAATTTCATTGATCAGATCTACCACTGCCGTCTTTGTTTCTAATACCTGTAATTATGTTTGGACTTAATGAAAAGGCCACAGCAAAATGTCTGAGGAACCCTATAACCTGGTCTTTCACATTCCTGGCCTTTTGTTTGTTCCAGGATTTGTAACATGGTAATTGATAATGATAGGTGGTAGATGAGATAAGCAGTTTTACTGTAATGCCAGGAAATTAGTTTACTTACACTCATGGCCAGATGTGTATTACATCCAACCATTTTGTAGGTATTTGCTAAGGAATAATAATAATATAAAATTACAAAAAAAAAAAACCCAAACAAACAAACAAAAAAAAAACCACCCCAAGGGGAGAAATTCTGCAGCTCTATTCCCAGCAAAATTTCGCTTCTCTTTGTTTAGGTTGGACTCTAGAAAGTTGCTTGGTAATATGTGAGCCAGGATAATAACTGACAGAAGTCAAAAACTGAGACAAATAGACAGCTAGTTCAATTTAGTAGTATTGTTTTTATCTGTGCTACAATTTCCTCATAAATAACAATTCTACAATGTTAGTTGTACTTTAAATACTAATACTTGTAGTAATATGGCTCTGGTGATTCATTTTTTTTTGAACATAGTTTACAACATTTCTAAGATACATTACAGGGTTGAAGCATACATTTCACATCTATGATAAAGATCACATTCGTGATACATAGTAAAGAAGGTTGAAAGAGCAGAGTCCTTTCAGTCAGAGGGCATTTTTCATTCATTTCACTTCAGTGACATCCTTCCAAATGGCAATCTAGTATAATCTTGGGACATAATTTCTAACATAATTTCTTCTGGGAGCTGACCAAATTCCCATTGATTTTGCAATTCTGGATGTTGCCAAAATTCTGCATGAAGTGGAAATACCCAGGCTCCAGTATCATCAAAGAGGCCACAAAATGTTCACGGTGAACATATCTTTTGTGTGCTATTGAGGAGAAATAGTGTGTTATGGCTTTGCAAAAAGAAATTTCTAGGAAGTCACTAAAACAGGTTACAAATTACATGGAAGACTAATCCTTAAAAAGACAAAAGACTTGTGAAGGGTAATTTCACAGCCAGTGTTTCCCATTTGGAAGAAGCACTTAAATGTGTCAACAAGACTTGTGGCAACACCTGCTGAGCACATTTTGATGCCATCACTTATAGCCACTCATTTTTACAGGACATAACCATTTCTGAAACATATCTGAGTCTACAGTGCTGTAAGCAGCTGAGAAATCTATAAGTTTCTTGACACTGAAATGAGGTAGACTTGTTATCTTCTTTCTGCCGTTCTTTCCACCCTTCCCTGATCTTTGCTTAACAGTTTTCAACAGGGTTAAGAAGCTGAATTGATTCAAGGAGGGGTCTGACCAGCTTTAGATATTTGTCTATATGGGCCTTGTAGCAAAACAAATGGGATGAAGATTGCGTGGATCCTTTCTTTGAGCAAAAAAAAAAAAAAAATGTTATCAGAGTCACTAACTTCATTTTGTGGATCTTAAGATATGGTGGTAATTGAAATATTCTGGGTCTCTTACATAGTTATTGAGATGCAATGTTAAGGTCAGCTTGGGCTGGTAAGGAAAAACTATTGGACCTGCATCTGAATTCCATCCATGCCATTGTGCCCTGGGCCTAAGCGTCCAATTATCTGAACTGTACACAATCACTAACTAGCTTACTATATGCAAATGATGTGTTTACATGTAACCCACACAAAAGGGTATGTTCTGAGACTGCAGGAGATACAGAAAGCTTGTTGGTGTCATTGAAGTGCTGAACACTGAGGTATCTAGATGCTATAACTAGGGGACAAGTTAAAACTGAATTGCTCCAAGAAAATTAGCAGAACTCAAAATGATAAGAGTACTGAAATATCAAACAATGCATTTTTGGTTTAATATGTAATATGCTTGGGAGAAAGAGATATTCTAATATGGGGTGATATTGTCAGCTTAGAAACTGGTCGGTTCTCCTCCTTCTGCTCATTTTCACAGAGGACTTTCTGAAGTCCAACAAGATAGAGTAACAAGCATAACACAGTTTCAAGAAGAAACATTTTGCATGGAAATGTTACAATCAGACATTCAAATGAACGTTATTTTTTTTTCCTAAGGGAGTTAGAAGGATCTTTGGAAAGGATTAATTCTCAGTATAGGCAGGACTTTACTTAGGAACTTACTAATTGGTGAATGCTATAGAAGTACTGGCATGTTCATTGTTCCCTGGACATGGGCACTACTCAGTAGATGTCTGTGTGATTAATGGAATCAGCCTGGTCCAGACAATGAAGAGTGTCAGCAAGACCTTTGCAGAGCTTTTGGAAAGTGCCTGGTTATTAGTGTTACACAGAGGTGAGGAAAGCTGAAGAATTTGTGTAGCTGTTGTGGTTTCTTGGGAGATGTCTATAAAAAATGCTGGAGGTGGAAGAGGATGTCTGAAACATTCATTTAAAGAGAAGACCTGCAGATCAGGTGCAAGGTAGCTAACAAAGGAAGAAAAACTGTGTTTGAATCTGACAAGTTACACTCAGGCAATATATGGCAGCCTGTCTTTCAGTGTGTGAATAAATCATGAGCACTCAAAACTAGCTTGGAATTTGTGAAATGCTTGTGTCCTTGTCAAACCAATGAATGCATGTGCATTAGTAATAGACTCTAGTCCTCGTGTGCAAGCTAAAAAGTGTATCAAAAAACCACAAGCTAATGAAGAAGGCAATTTGGTATGTTTATAACAAAGTAAGTCAGGAATATGAGGACGAGACAGAGAAAGAGAGAATTCAAATATCGCTAGAAATTAGTATGCCTTATAATACATCTTTCAGTATGATTATCCAAAGAAAACAGCATGTTTGTGATTACTTCGGACAACTTATAAATTTATTGTAGTTGTTTATATTTTTTTTTTTGGGGGGGAGGTGTGCTTATAAATCTGTTGTACAAAAATATGTATATTACTTTATGGGCGTGATATGTCATAGAATGGTTTAGGTTGGAAGTTCCAACCCCCCTGCCATGGGCAGGGACACCCTCCACTAGACCAGGTTGTCCAAAGCCCCATCCAACCTGGCCTTGAACACTTCCAGGGAGGGGGCCTCCACAGCTTCTCTGGGCAACCTGTTCCAGTGCCTCACCACCCTCACAGTGAAGATTTTCTTCCTTTATATATAAACTGTCCTCTTTTAGTTTAAAACCATAGTGCAGCGCTCTGTCTTACCTAAACTAAGTCAATTGACAGATGTCTTCAAAATTTATTGCTAAATTTCTGCCACCTGAGGTCATATTGTTAACTTTCTTTATTTTGCTAGGCTCCTTTTTTAGTATATGACTCAGACTGTTAATTTAATATATTTAATTAAATGATAAATGCTTTGTAAAGAGAATTTGGAAAAAGATGGGAGCATTATCTCACATGATAACAACAAAAAACTGACATCAGAGGAAGCCCATTTTGGGAAAGTACTTCAGTATGTCTCATAGTTCTTACAGTACTGAAAGGCAGAGGACTTGAGTTTTAAACATGGTTCTTTCTGCTAATGATTTCATGGTTTTATGCATTGATTTCTTGACAGTCACTTTTTCTTTCATTTTCTTATTTAGGCACAGGTAGAGGATGGACAGAATATACATATTATTCTATTGGTTAATAGCTAGCATTACTTTAACCTACGAAATCTATGTTTAAATATGCCAGAACAAACATTTAGACCATTCTTTAAAATATGTTTGCACAACATTTTGTCACATATTTCTACCCATGCAAAGCTTCATAGATCCATGTGAAATTATGTTTTCCTTCCATTTTTCTGAAAGAGTTTAGCAAAATTTGCCTGTGAGGTAAGCTTAGTTTTTCTTTAAAGAAGGTAACATGTGTAGAAAACTAATCAACAGGAATCTAGGGCAAATTCCAAGAGAGGATGCATTGCATTTAAAGAACAGCCTGCTAGCTAGTTGTGCCATTGCTTTTTTAAAGATTTGAATTGTTTTTTATTGTATAGCTATGTCCTCAGAGAGTTAAGATTTACAACCTTCATTAAGGTAATTTATAAGACTAAATGACAAGCGTACGAAAGGATCTGCAGCTGATCCAGTCAGTAACATACAGATAATTCAGATTTGTCCAACCTGGTCTTGTCAAGTCAAGCAAAACAAAATCAATCAGTGAACACAAAGAGTGGGAGTACTTGAGCTGAAAAAGAGTTTGTTTCCTGCTAGGGGACTGGGGCTGGGCAGGCTGTACCCATTTTGCATTTCAGAGAAAATACTGCAGGAAGATTTTATTTTATTTTAATTTTTATTTTAATTTTTATTTTAATTTTTATTTTTATTTTAATTTTTATTTTATTTTATTATTTTATTTTATTTTATTTTATTTTATTTTATTTTATTTTATTTTATTTTATTTTATTTTATTTTATTTTATTTTATTTTTTGAAAGTTGTTCTGACATTCTCTGAGGAATCCCCTTCTGGCTTTCATCTGTGCTGTCCTGAGAAGTAGCATGATAGCGGTGCTTGGAGATGGCTTTCTCAAAGAGAGTCCAAGTCAGAAAATTGCTATTTGCCAGAGAATCACATTCCCATCTCACAGCCACTATTAATAACCCACAAAAGTATTCACTCTCGGTTTTAGATGACCTCTTGTGCCTGCTGCTGCCACTGAAATTAACAGTCCATCAACAGAACTGGTATTTTCCTTTCAAATGAGAACCATCTATGAGTGTGAGGCACGTGTGCCATGGCTGAGGAGAAGAAAGCTGAGTCCCTGAGCCTGGGGACCTGATCACCTAGGCTGTGGATTCCTCCCCACCTTTGCTTCTCATTTGGCTGCACACATATTCACCAAATAACGCAGTTTCAAATCTCGGGTTGAGCTGGGGGTGGTGGTGATGGAAACTTAGTTCTGTTAGCTAGTGTACCAACACTGAGCTGTGGACTTCACTGAGGAGGGCCTGCTTGTGAAGAGCCTTCCTTGAAACTTGGAGAGAATATACCAACTTCATGTCCAATAACAGCTACTGAAAGGACGATGGAGAACCCTAGAACAATGGAGAACAGCCCTAGACTTTCTGCCTCGCATGTATTTTAGGTGATAGCTCTGACATGTGATGTGAGTCAATGTACCTAGTGCTCTGAACTAGTCAGAGACATGTGAGTCTGTTTCTGAACAGTTCATTGAACAAGGAACTGGATTTTGCTTTATTAGCCTTGTTTTCATGCTTGCCTGGAGTGATGTACGATGAGGTGTTTTCGGTTGAGGAGTTTCAAACTTTTTTTAGTAACAAAATCTAGTTTGTTCTAAGTAAAAGCAGAAACCAAATCCTCCAGTTAGTGGACAGAAGTAATGCACTACAATTTACATCTTGGGTCACGAAGATTAAAAAAGCAAATTCCTTATATTGTGTTTACTTCCTGGCACAGCAAAGAGAAGTAGAAAAGACTATAACATGTTCATAAGCAGATGCCTGGCTCCCTTTGCCGGTGGCTCATTAAAATGCTGTGTAACCAGACTCTATACAGGTGGACAGTTAGAAGCCAATAATTTTAATTAGTGCTTTTTTAGATCTGTGGGTCTCTAGAAGCTTGACCTTGGGCCAGAAACCAGTCTAATGTTTTAAGTCATTGTGGGCCTGCTAAGATGCTTGTCTTACTAGTGACTAATTTATGAATCATTCTCTCCTCAGTTAGTCATAGTATTGCAAGTTTCCACAGCGTGAAGCTGCAAATAAGAGGAGGAGGAACTAGGACAGAAAAAAGCTAGAGAAGAAAACTAAAATGAGAAAGATTTATTATGATACAATATGAGCTGAAAGAAAAAAAGAAACAAACTAACCGGACTTGTTTAGAGGTTCAGCAAGGTAAACTGCAAGAAACTGTTGGGGTTCCATGTACCCATTGCATATTTCTAAATTAGCATTCCATATTCAGGGGGAAAAAAATAATATTTAAAAAAACCCCACCCAACACATTGGCTATCACGAACACCTCACTGGTTAATCTTTGCTCAGTGTACCATGGATCAAACAGAAAACTCTCTTTAAATAGCCCTAGCCGTGTCCTGTGATCTAGAGTGATCCTTTACCTAGATTAGTTTGGTTGGCTCTGGTGATGGTCTTACTAAAAGACCTAGGAGAACTAGAGAAAGTCCAATAGGAAATAATATAAATCTTTGGACTGATAGACCTAAAAGGAGGAATTTTGAAAGGGGAACAAGTGGAGAACATCATAAGAAAGCTTATCAAAACATTTAAAAATAATGAACAGTAAAATCATATCAGATTGCAACGTGATGAAAGACTTGGAGGTTTAGAACTTTCACATTTGAAACTGGTCTAAAAATGCTTCTTGAAGCCCCAAAAACTTAGACATCAAGTAAGTAACAAAAATACAAACAATTTAATCCAGCATTGCCTTCTTTGACCTCCCTTCTTAGGCTATGCATTCTAGAGATGGTGGTATATTCTTATCCGCTGTGGGAGAACAGTGTGCATGTTAACACATTTAGTCCTTCAGTCAGACATATCCTGGGGTTCCATTTAAAAAAAAAAAAAGCAAAACCTTGCAACCAGAAGAGATTCTTTCTGTATAAACTGAAGAAACTTATAGCAGACCCCAAGGCAGAAACAGCTATATAATTAATTTGTGTCCATCCACCTTCAACCTAGTAACACCCATAATGACAACTTCTTCTGGTGAGACAGGAATCCATCTAATCTCAAACAGCCTTTTGCAACTCCAGGGATACTTTTTTTTTTTCCACTGAAATGACAGTAAAGACTGTCTGGTGTCTTAAATTCACTTTGGAATATAATGGCTTATAAAACCAGAACTCCATTGTCACAGGTTCTTTGCAGCAGGTTTTGTAGCCTTTAAGATACAGATCTGCACTTTACCAATGTTGAGTGAAGGTACACTTGAAAAATTGGACCAGTTTCTGTCTGAAGAACCTATTTCCACCTTTCTTTTTGTTTTTATGTCAGAAGACAGCTTGTTTAACACTGCCAGTTTATGAGCATACACTAGAAACACAACAGAGCAAGCTGGAAGTGTTTTGGATGAAAGGTTTTTGTTGATTATATGTATAGAAGTGCCAACAGCTTTTCAAATGGATAGCAACCAACACTGAACCTCAAAAAATTCAGGCTGTTTAGTTCAGATAACCATCCAAAAATTAGTCTGCTTAACGAAAACTTGTCCAAACCTCTTTGGTCTGGACTTCAGGCTGGAAATGTTACATGATCAGACCGTCTTATGAGTTTTCCAGTGCTCATTTCCTTTTGCCAACAAAGAGATATCATGAGAACAACTTCTTAGTGTGATGTGTCTGCAACGAGGCTTCTGTTCTTGGCTGAAAAAAAACGCCAACAGTCAACCAAGCCTGTTTTGAACTTGTACGGGGAATGGATTTGATGTGAAGTCCATCCCTAATAATTACATAGGAGATATAAACCATATACTCTTATGCAACGAAGTATGCATAGTATTAATTCCTTTGCAAGATTTTAAAGCCACTTCCTTTCTTCTTGTGGCACTAAAGCCAGTAGTTTCATTTTAAAACCGAACTTGGACTGCAATTGAGTTCACTTGGAAGTGAACATCAAAGTAAGTATACCAGTAGAAAAATTATTAATGCAACAGAATTGCTTCTACTCTTCCCTTTTCAATGTCTTTTAGTATATAATCATATTTTGATCCATATTCCACAGGATCCTTTTTATGAAAACCAGAAAGACAACTTTTGTTTTCAACAGGTTTGCTGTGAATTAAGCTAGGAGAGCTGTCTAATGTTAGGAAAACCTATCTGAAAAAGATATAAAGTGGAATGTAGTTAATAAAAATGTTAAACATACAGGAGCCAGGTAAGTCCTAAAGAAGGCACAAAAGCTTGCGGAGTAAGTACAAATAAAAATAAAGCTGAGAATATTGCATCACTGGTGTAGGAGAAATAGGACCTCAAATCCTGAAGACAGTGACACAGATTACTGTTTTGTCTGCTGAGAGTTATGATGAAGAACTGGGGCATTAAATTTTACAAAGTCCTAAAGAAGGTAGGTTATTAGAGTGTACAGTTGGATGTATTTTATGTTTCTAGTGTTTAGACATTCTGAAAACATAATACAAGAAACTACAGCCCCAATTAACCATGAAATATGTGAAGTATGTGACTCCTGTGACTCCTTTTTATTGGACCCAAACGTTTCAAGTGATAGGAACTTAATGGACAAATTGTGATCCATGTTATTGCCATCAGATATCCATATAAGTGGCTATAACAACTCACACAGTTGCTAGCAGTTTCATGCAGGCCAGTGGTAGTCATGTGGACCCTTGGAAGATCAGTACCATCTGCAATTAAAATTTTGTTCCTTCTACTAAAAATCAAATCACTAAGGGTAACAGTCTATAAAGGTATGAAAATTTAGCTTCAAACCCAGAAAAACTGGCCATTACTAAATAAAAAACTTCTGGCAGAGGTGGTGCTAAATCAGAGTAAAAAAGTTGGGTTTTTTACATTCAAGTGTCAATTAACTTTTTTGTGAGAAAGAGGAACAGAATGCTGGAAAGGCGACTGTGCTTTACCTGTCAACAGCCTTTCCCATACAAACTTGCATACCTTGTTCTGTTTGGTTTTCAAGGTGAATGAAAAAGGTTTTCACACATTCTTTGTGTAATACTCTCTCAGTCGAAAAAAAGAGGCTTCAGAAGTGACTAAGGACAGATTTTCCAAAAGTTTTGAGGTCACTTTGATTCCATTTGCAGCATGAACTGTGGCATAAAAATAGCTTTAAACACCTTCATATTCAGTTCTTTTGAAAATTGGAAGTCAGCTCGTATGTATTTTTGTGTTTTTCAGAATTTTACTTGAGATAAATATTTGGTTTCATTTGTTCAACTCCAGGTCTCAATTTTCTTTGTTGCTCCATTTTAATTCTGTGTATTCCTAAGAATGCACGTCAGTTTTATTTGTACTCAGAATAGGTCTCGCCAGCTCTTTTGTTTCCCATAGCTTTCTGTAAAAGGGAAACATCAGGCATCTTTTATAGTTTACATTTTTTGTTGCCGCTAGTCTGAATAATATCTGATAGGCACATGCTTTGGATTGTCAGGAAATTGATTCACCCTTTATTTCAACTGATTTCTGATGAAATTGTCCACAGAAGTAACCACAATGTCAGAGGTTAGGGAAACAACTCTGTTTAAAAAAAAAAAAAAAAAAAAAATCGGGAGAGCGCCAGACATTGAGAAATGTAGTTATTTCTCCATCTTCTCTCTCATCATGTAGTTTCTTTCTGGTTCTATAATACTCAAGTCTTTGAGGTTTTTCTCAGAAGTCTTACTTATAGTAATCTGAACTGCTTCTGCCTTAAAAGCACAAAATCTTCCTGAATAGGACCATACTTCATTAAGAGAACTAATGATCCTAAATAGTCTAAGCACTCAGGATGTTAACTCTGTGGAGCAAGGAGTTTCACTGACTAGTTACTTGCTGAACTGAATAAAATCACTGGGTTTATATCAAGAGAATGTCAAACCATGACTTTTTTTCTTCACTCCTCCTCCACTGTTCCTGAATGGATGCCATATACACAGAGAGAAGGGAGGACAAAGAGCGTGCTTTCTCCAGAAATGAAACTGTTTTAAACTAGTCTTAATAAACATTCTCTGTTTACTCTTATGCTCACCCTTTTTTATTTTTTATTTTTATTATTATTCTTCACAAAATGCATACAGGCTTAAATCTTAGGTAGCAATGAAAGGAAGATTTTTTTTGCAGGCACAAGTGTTGCGAATGTAGGCTGATTTCTGAGATTCCCCAAAAACAAGAAGCCTGGCTGCACCTAAAGTAGGCACGAAGCTACAACAGTACAATATTGGTGAACTGGGTGCTGATAAGACAGGGATAATTTAGACCTCTAAGTATGAGTTAGTCTAAGGACCTTTCTAAATCCAGGGCAGGGAAGGGAGGCAAAAGTATCCAAGGAAAGCGCAAAGAATGGTTTAATATGTGTTAACCCCAATGCACCCTGCATACGGAGATACTGTGTATATTCAAGATTGTTAGGGCAGATCCCCCAGAGAGTGAAGTTCACATAAAGGTTCTCAGCTGCTTTCCCTCCCTGATGTCCGAATGAAATACTGACTGACCACTCCCATAGGTGTGAATTTTCAGTACCTACTTTTAAATTTGCTCATATGTTCCTTCTATATTGTGTTGCAAAAGAGTTCATTTTAACCCTAGTTTCCCAAAAATCATCATTCTTGATGGGAAATTACACAAGCTAGTCTAGCCAGCACGTACAGCATGTCATACATGTGACTGTGCCTTCCTACAGCACATTTCAATGCCTATGGCAATCTAAAAACCCAGGAAAAACTTCAAATACGTTATTTCAGAAAAGAACGTTGATGCACACTTGAAAATTCATTCAGGCAACAACAGTAATTTCAAGCACACTTTCCCTTCTGGGAAAGCGCATTAAAGAGCAGGGGTACCATTCTCTTGTGTCATTTCCTTCAATAACAAAGGAAGGGCCGACCCTAGATATTTGGATTATGTTTGTCAAAACTATTAAAAAGTACATTAATCAGTTCTGAATCTTGATAGGGCTCTTTTGCCATGTAATTGTTCCTTAAACAAACTGTGAATAAGGGAAAAGAGGTTGGAAACTGAAGTACAGAATGTGATCAGGTTAAAATGCAGCTGATCAGGCTAAAAATCATTGGCAGATACAGAAATAAATACATATAAACTTTCTGGCTCTTTTACTAGAGCTATAATACCACTGTCATATGAATAGAGAGAGAGAATGTAAATATTCTGCTAGTCCCTCATAAGAACCTCTTCTAAGAGGTGAAGTGAGGGAACGAAGCAGCAGGGATCTGAAGTGCTAATGACATTTTTATCATTGGCCCTCCCAGTTCTGATGATTACATGATTAATATTAGTAGCATGACTCTCATTCTTAAATAGATTCTTATAACACATGTACCACCTTTGTTTGCATATGCATTCCGCCTCTACAAAAAAAACCCAAACCAAAACAAATCCCCAAAACAGCAACAAAACCACAAAAAGCCCAAACCAAAACAAAAACCTAATATGCAGCATAATTGCATCACCACTTTTCTGCAGGAGAAAGGCAAACCGCAGTGTAGAGCCAACTCCACCAAACTTGGGGAAGTTTAGAAATGGTAAGAACCAGAGTGACGTAGCACAACCCCATCATACTGAAATATTGTGTCTTAGCTGCTAAATACGATTAAAATCAAAACTATAAATTACCTGTACAGAGTCCAGTTTGGTCAACCATATGCACCTGAGTAATTGTAATGTGATGGACTTACTTGGACCATTTTTGTGCATTATGATGCCACGTGAAAATAACAGTGACAAAACCAGAGCCATTAAATGTAAGTAAATCTTACCTTAACACCAAGAGATGTCAATTCCACTGCATACATTTTCCCATCTACAAACCATGCCTCTTTCTCCCATGCTGTACTGCTTCACCTCCATAAAGGAAAATCTACCAGGTTTGACATGCCTGTAACTCTCTGCATATTTGACAGCTATGTAGTGGATAATTTCACAGGTCCTCTAGGTACTATCAGAACATTAAGACTACTTCCACCTCACCATGTTTACTCTGAGATCTGAATTTTTTTCATTATGATACTGAAATAGGGGCAAAGGAAATATATGATGTAGTTGCCTATAGTGTGAGTGTGTTGGATTCTAATACCCAGGAATCCTTTCCATGCCCCAAAACCCCCATTCTTTGTTGTCAAAGAAAAGATAATTTCTTATTATTCTGAATTCACTTTGGCATATTCGAGGAGGAATACTTTTTACATAATTCTTTATTTTGAGTCAGCAGAAAGACCTACGTCCATTTGAGACAGAGGGAAGAATGTTGCCTGTATGTGTGGATGATGATTCAGATACAACCAGCAGTTTTGGCAAACTTCTTCCTCCCACTCATGCAGAAATTAAGAATACTGGAATTAGAAGAGAGGAGACTGAATGGTATTCCTTACAGTGAACTGTAGTTTTCTAATTATTCATGCTAGCTTGCAAGAGAGGATAGATATTTCCTAATGAAAAACACAGGAGCATTGAAGAAAAAAAATCTTTCCCTCAAAAGACTGTCTTGATTAATTGATTTCTTTCTGTTAAGAATTTAAATTATAGCATTTTTGCCTTTCTTGTCAGATTTTGTGACATGGGAAAAAAGTACAACTTAGAAGGTATTCTGTAGCATACAGGAATAATGAACCTCTGTGACAGGATATCTGAGACAGGCATGTGACTAAACCTGGAGTTCTTGAATCCACCTCCACTATTATTAGTTATGAGTTATAAATAAAAGCTTCTCACACATTTTACGGACAAGCAATTCTGGGGATAAAAGCTTAATTATGACAGTATGAACATTTGGTAGTTCCTGAAATACTGCTTTAAATTTAGAAGCCAAGTTTCTCAAGCAAGTTCTAGTGAAGTGGGATAAGATTTGTAGGACATGATAGAGCATAGGCTGGATGAAATGTCCAGCATTTGCACTGACATACTTCCAGAGGGACTCTACAGGGGGGGGTATACAGAGAGTTGATGGATTAACTCATTTTATTTCCATGAAATCTATTGCAGTATAAACCATTTGGAGCAACAACACCTGGAGAGACCCATAACGCTTATTTAGGATCTAGGCTGCATCCAGGGTCACTATGGCTAAATGCCATTCCAGGATCATGACTGAAGCGTTGTTTGCAGTCTTGTATGAAATGAGACCAGTCAGTATCTAGTGCAGCATTCCTATTGGGTGAGCACTGGAGAAGACTGCCAAGGCCTGAAGAGGTGGGGGGAGAGCCCAGATGCTGGACTCCAAGCCCAGCTGACTGGGGCTGACATTGATGGGGTGGGACCTGAAGGGTCTTGATATTACAAAGCTTTCCCAGTGGCTACTACTATCTAAATGACTTCCAACACTGCTACTGTCACCTTCTGTAAGCATTGAAATTGTTCTGCTTGTTAACATAAAAAACCAAACCCAACAACAACAAAATCAATTCAAATGAAATTCATTGCTGTTGGGGGCAGGAACTGAAAGTGAGGGTGAACTTTCAACACTAGCTCTGTTTTCTATCTGGGAACCATTTTTGTTCCCACTGGGAACAGTTTCAGTGGAGAGAAAAGATGAAAAGTCTAGATAGGCAAAGCAAAAGACATACCGAGGGCCCTGTTCCACTGGATGTGTTTGATGGGCAATACTTTACAGATGGTGACCGTAGCTCAGTTTTCTTGGCATATTTATTCCTTGTAGGAAGGAACATACTAACAACTTAGACACAATTTTACAGTCATGGAAGGTAGGCAGAGGGTATAAAATGCTAAATAAGTCTGAAAAATTAATTTATCTTTCCTCAAAGACAGAAATCCACAAGCTTTTGATTTGGTGCTGTTTTTTTTTTTCTTTTTTGTTTTTAACTTTTTGTCAGTGCCAAGTGGCAAACAGGATAAAAAAAAATTATTCAGGTTGTTTGCACAGGTGAAAATTCTCTGTTGTCCTTTAACTTTTCAAAATTTCAAAAATGCAGGAGCTCAGTGTAAGTAGAAGTACAGGAAAAAATTCTGTGTCTAGAGTGTTCCACAACAGTTACAAACACAAGAGGAACTTCTGCAGTCACTGAATTATTTTTTCATATGTGTAAATTCAAATTGAAAACTGGGCAGCTTTTCACTTCAGCATTTATATCACCTCAGCCTGTGGTTCTGTTTCTTTTTCCGTTCTTTATTCTCATATAATCCGATGTAGTACTCCCTGTGATAGACAATTATGAGGTGCAATAGAATGAGGCTATCATGTCAGTTTGCACTTGTGGGTACTGCGTAAATATTAATGATAATTAATAAGACTGTGGTTTCATCTTTACTGTCCAAACACCATGAAGGAAGGTGTGGCCATGATTTCCCTTTTTTCTGTGGTGTAGTATTACTGATGTCATTTTGCATTTTGAACAAGGAGTCAGGATGCTATTGTGATATTTTACAAACGCATGATAAAAAAATATGTCAACAAAAAGTAACCTCTGTTGAACAATTTTTTTTTTACACATTATCTTGTTTACATTTATTAATTATGATAGTCCTTATATGAAGCAGTTCCCACCAAGTGGAATGTTAATGTTTTACTTATGTTCCTTGATCAGACAGAGATAAAAATAGTTATTCTTTTTCTCAAAGTTTTTGTTGATTTGGCACTGGTGTTTGTTCTAATTGAAGAAATAGGAGGAAAACATTTGGAATGTCCTATTAGTGGAGACAAAGCTCTTGCACTGTTTTGAGGAAGAACAGCTGGTGATCTCCAGACCCTGAAAATACAGGGTTCCCAGCAGCCTGCTGTGCGGGCTGCCAACAAGGTGGATGAAGTAGCCAACAAGAAACCAAGTTTTAAAACCTGCCTGGCAGTGAGGCTCATATTGAACCCTGCCTAGGGTTGTTGAAATTAAACCATGTCTCTGAAGAGTTCTAAATTGGCCAAATCATCAAGTTCCAATGAAACACTATTTGATAAGAATTTTTCCAACCTGCTCTAATTAAAAGGAAACTAAATCTGTACAGCCATTGCTGTGACTGTTTAGGTTCCCAGCTGTAGTTGTTTCTGGTGTTCCAGGTTGAAATTATATCTAGATATATATGTAGGTCCATAACATTTTACTGAATCCAGGAAGTCACTCTTTCCAGACAGGAGAGAGGAGGGAAAAAAAAAAAACGCCAATGTCCATGGCCAGACTCTTTATAGTGTTTATAGTTCTATCACCTCATGATTTTTCTCTGAGGAAGGGGTGTTTTTTTGCTTTCTTTTGGTTTGGGTTTTTTTTTTTTTTTTAGTAAAAGAAGTATTTCTCTCTACATAGTTTATTTCTATGTAGAGTTTTTAAAAGGTCATGCAAACTGTACTGTTCAGGCTGTCTAAAAAAAGATTGCTATTAAATATGCCTTAAACTTAATATTCCCTGGAAGATTAACTGTCTTATAAACGACATTTTGACAGATTATTTTAGCTATGAAGGGTCATGTATATATGCTGAATTTTAAAGTCTGCCTGTTAACTCTCAAAGTGAATTGAAATGAGTATTTTGCTCATGTTCAGTATTTTATTTCTGAAATATCAAGATCTTTGTCTGGGGAATATAAAAGATAGTGTAGAACCAGCAGTGCTTAGAGCTTCACACACAGCCACTCCCTTTGGACTAGGATATCAAAGGAAACTCCCAAAATACAAAGATAGATTTTAAAAAGAAGGGCATACTGAGTTCTTTAGAAAATCTGCTTGTCCATGTGAAAAGACTGATGAGTGCCAGGCAGTTTGTAAATCACCTTCATCGTGATACCTAATTGTAAATGGAGTTGTTTTGAGAAGCTTGTTCACTGTAACACTGGTGTTATGATGACAAGATCCAAACCAGAAATGTCATCTTGATTAACTGACTATATTTTCTAGACGGGAACTGATCTATTTTTTTATGTATTTACTTTCTTGGCTCCTGCGTTATAGCTCTGGCCAGGTGAAGGATCCCCATGTGAGGGATAGTCTGTGTGCAGTGTGTCTTTCTGCACAGAGGGCAGGGCCTGTGTTAATACCTATGGCTTCAGCTGCTCCACATCTGTTCACGCTGCGAATCCATTTACTTGTGCTGAATCTTGCAAAGGTGTCTTGTGTGAGAGTCTGACCTTTGCAGTTATGACAACACAAATTGTCTGGCATAAGCCTGAAGAGCCTGCTCCTGCTCCAGTTCTAGAATAATTAGATAGAAAGATGAAGCTCAGCAAAAGGATGGTCTTTGAAGTGACATTGGTTTCCACAGGTGGTGACTTGCAGTCTTTCAGGCTTGAAGAAGAGAAGCCCCTTGGGCAGACTCATGGTCTTTGTTTTCTGCTAGGGAACTGTGTACGAGAGCTCAGATGTCTGGGTTTTAGAAACTTTTGTTATGTGTGCTTCAGTGGCATGTTATTTAGAGGAAAACTGAACTTGTCCTTTTTTGTTTATTTATTTTATTTTGGCTTCTCTCTACTTGACTCCTGCACATGTGGGACAGTCAAGAAGTTCTTTTGAGAGCCCCTTCCCTCCCAAAATGTCCTGGAGATTGTCCTGTGCCTGACGCAATAACAGCCAGCTGACTGACAGCAACTACCAGTTCCAGATTATGCATCTGTCTGATTAGCAATGGCTAAGGAGCACACAGCTGGTGTGCATGAGGAGGACTGGCCTGTGTCCTAATTATTCTGTGAGAGAAAGAACCAGCCACTGGGATTCGCCCAAGCCTCACTTTATCCATGATGAGCTGTAACACTAACCATTTTTGAGTGAGTCACTACCAAAACCAGATGGGAAATAGGCATTTCAGAGGTGAAGCTGGACAGGCTGCGTAGTCTGTGGTATTCTGGGGAGTCATTTGTAAATGTTACTATAAGGAGCTGCATGGATGTTTTTTTGCCAGTATTGGTGGTCATCACAAGCTAGTTAAAAGCTTCTTGTCCATTCCTGAATATGATGGAGCATCCGTTCTGTATGCATCTGAACAAAAACAGTACTAGAGCATTAGTGTGTTTCACGACTCTGCATAGCTTCAGTCTATCTTCCTGACTGTGTTAAAGTATTGGTCTAGTGTTTATGGCTAACATGGGAGCTGTGAAAACATCTGATGGGTATCTCCCAGCCAGAGTACTTAAAATGGGAAAGTTCAGTCTTAGGATTAGGTTGCCCAGCCAAAAACAATGATGGGAGATAGCTAACACTGCTGACGCCCAACTGAGTCTTCACTGACAGACCCTTTGAGACCCAAAATATCTTGGATCAAGTTTCTGTCATGATAACAACTTGAGTGAAGTAAGCAAATTCCGAAAACTCTCCACATTGTATGAGGTGATTGTTTTGTGCGAGCTAAAGACTGATGATGAGCGATTGCTTGCTAAAGTGATACAAATATCCACTGAATAAATGTGACTATTTAGCATGCTGGTTTTGCTGGTGAGTAATATTTTTGAAGGTTCAGGAAGTATGTAACCCAAATATAAAGAAGTCATAGCACTGTGGAAGGTCTGACAGAGATGACCTGTTTCCAACACAATCTGGTTTTGTGCAAAACTCATATCCAGAGGAACCCATCTGGATTTTGTTCTTACACAGCAACCTTCATGTGAGCTGACTGTATTTCATGAAGTACTTTGTATTACAAAAATAAGACTTTGCCATTTGCTGTATACTGGGAGCACTGAGGTCCTGTCTGCCAGGTAAACTGCATTTGATTAGTATCATTATGATCTTTAATGTCTTCATTCAGTGTCAATTTTGCATGCCATTACAAGCATTGGATAGCCAGCATCGCAGGCACCTATTAATGCTTTCCTAGAAAAGAACACTACAGCACAGGTTTCATTTCTTTAAGTAACTAATACATGACAACATTGAGTAAACAAACCACGGAGCCAACAAGAAAAGGCGGTTACAAGCTGGTCCTTAGCCTCTGTCATGTTGATACAGAACCCTGCCTCAGCCGAGAGATTAACTTTTCAGATTAGGAAGAAAGGAATTGCTAGTAATCATCCAAGGTGCACTGGTTGTCTACCTCCTGTATTTCAGGATTACTTTGTCCACACTCAGAAGCATTTGTTTTTTTCCTGAGAAAAAAACTAGGTGCTCTCAGTAAGAATTCTGAGGTAAGTGCTGTCTGAAGTTTTATTAAGCCCACTCCTTCAATGACACATTAGAACGAAAATATTTTGTTCTGTTGATTTAATTTGACTTTTCCTTGCTCGGATCCTTTATAGGGCTTTGCAGAGGAGTGTGTAGGATAGGGAGTGCACCAGGTTTGCAGCCTGTACCATCCTTCAGTCCCAGAAAGTTCAGTCAGAAAAGGTATAAATGTATTTTTCACTGAATGCCTGGCAAATGACAAAGGAAAGAGGGAGGACAGGAAGTGAGACTTTTGTGTAAGCAGGGAATTCATCTGCAGCTGTACTCTCACATGAAATCTTTTAGGACAAGACGTGAACTGTGGTGCTTCTGATGGCATGAGCCAGTAGTAAACCTGGGAAATGGGCATGGTGTAGGCATTTTGAGCAGCTTTTTATTCCCCTGGCAAGGGAAGTTGGGTCCATGACACTTTGTAAGACCTGTTGATGAAGTTTCCTTTTTTACTGACGCTCTTCTAAAAGGGCCTTTCAATTTTCCTACTCTTATAAATGTTAAAAATATGATGGCCATGCTTGTAATATTAAAGCAGCTGCTGTGTATGGGGATAGAATCAAGGGATAATCTTACTACAGTAGTTGTTGCCACTGTAGATAGGAGATAACATTTGAATTCTCAGTTGTGAAACTGCCCTTATGCTCCTGCCATGTGGCCTAGACCAACTCTTGGACATGACCTATTACTTCTGGTTCAAACACACATAAAAAATAGCAAATGTCTTAAGCACTGAAAGAGATTCCCATCCTTCTAAGAATCACCCACTTTATGTAAATGTCTATAAGGAGCTTTATTTTGTTTATTTTGTGGTTTAAACCTGTCTTAATCTGGCATCCATTTTAGTTTTGAGGAGACATCAATGGAGTCTACTGAAGTCATAGAGAAGAAATGAAAAGGTTTTGTAGTCATTTCAACGTGAAAGGAAGAGAACACTTAAAACTAGCTGCACGTGGTACTCATGCACAGAAAATGAAACTCTGTTCCTGGCAGTGTAGAAATGAGTAGAAAGAGAAATTGAGCCAAAAAGATGACAGCTAAGACGATAATTACGAAATGCAAGCTCTGTAGACAAACTTTTGCTAGAAAAGCTGTAATGGAATCAGTCTTATATTGTGAGACAAACCCACACATAAACAAGAAATGTCTTTTTATTGTCCCTAAATCACATGTAAAGCTGAGGAATAATGAATTTGAATAGCTGGCCCCAGATCACACCAAATGAATTTGAGTCCTAACTTAGTTTTTTTCTGAAAGCCAGTCAAAGGCCTTAGAAACAAGACCGACTTTCCACTCAAACAGAATTTAATAGAAATATTGTAATAGCCAAAATAGCCAACTCTTAAAAGACAGATATACTATTTCAAATTTCAATAAATCTCAATTGATGTTTAAGATTTGCACCTAATCTGCCAAAAGTCTCTAGCTGCTACGAAACCTTTCTTCACAGAAATGTCAGTGTGGCTTTCTTAAGTCCAAGACTCAGGCTAAATTTCTTGGGAACTTTATGTAAGTGCTTCATCTTTCAACCTTCATATTCCTCCTCCTTAGCAGTGCCACTTATCAGTGGTTGTTAGTTTGTACTGCACAGTGAAGTGCAGCAATTTCTTTGTTATCGTCAAATATGTAAGTTAACGAGAAGTCTTTATTTCCTATTATCTGTCATGCAAATGGAGAAACACAACTGTAATGCATAACTGAAAATGTTCTTGGATGTATAACTCTGGAACTATATTTTTCCATAGACGTTAAAATCCCAGTGCAGCACTTAATGATGTCTCCTGTATGGCCAAGCTCAGAGTTAACATTGTTCCAGAATCACTGCTGACAGGCAGAATAAAGGATTGCAGTCAGCCTCAAAAGTCTATCTTTCCTGCTACTGGTTTTATTTTGTAAGCAATCCAGTTCTAAATTGCAGTTTTATCTTTCATTTCTCCATGTGTTCAAACTGGACAAAAGTGTGTTAGATACCAAAACATCAGCTCAGTACCTAGTAGCAGTTTAGCAGGCAACCAAAACTTTAGGGAACTTTAGGGATGGAGGGGGAAAAAAAAAAATTGAAAACACTTTTAGGAACAGTTCATCCACAAACTGAACGATGTGTGCTGTTCTAGTCTCCCTATCTGAAAAAGATTATATTAGAACTCGAGAAGGCACATGGAAGAGAAGCAGGGATGAGCAGCGGTATGAAGCAGCTTGCATAGGAAGAGTGATTGAGAGGAAGTGGGGACATTTGTTTTTGCAATGTTTGTCTTCTAGAGCAACGGCTATGTGTACTGAAAGCCTGCTTCCTAGGCAGTGGCCAGACACCACGTGCTGATGGGAAGTAGAGAATAATCTTTTGGGTTTGGTTTTGCCTAGCTTCCATGCGCAGCCTTTTGCTTTTGTTGTATTAAACTCCCTTTATCTTGACCCACAAGTTGGGTGGGTTTTTTCCATTTTATTTTTCTCCACTCCCTGTCTTGCTGAGGAGGGGAGTGATAGAGCAGCTTGGTGGACACCTGGCATCCAGCCAAGGTTAAACCACCAAAGGAGATTTGGTTACTACCAAATGTGATCGCAGTTTTCTCCAGTGTGAAAACCAAGGGCCAACAAATGAAGATGATAGGATCCTAGTTCAAATCAAAAGTGGGTAATTCACCTGAAGGAGAGAGCTCTTCATAAGTGAGCAATCATTGTATTGGACACCATAGGATGTTGTGGACACAAGAAATGTACGCAGGTTCAAGGGAAGACTGGACAAGTATTTGAAACAGAGGGCCCCCACAGAGTTCCTGAATAGTTTAAATCAGAACAAGCTCAGAAAATCTTCTGAGTTAGAACTGGCTGCAAGGTGGAAGAGTATGAGAGGAAATAACCTCTGTACTTACACTATGATGTTTTCTTACGTGTCCAGTTATGACCACAGAATATTTGATTAGCTAGATACTTGGTCTGAATCAGTATGGCCACTTGTATTCTTATGTTATAACAAGGCCCTAACTGTTGCTGTGACCCAGAAACACATACTGAGCCCCTAACTTCTGCAAGATTATTTTGTTTTTCTATAGAATCTGGGAAAAATGCTTTATTTCTTGGGCAATACAGTAATGGGATCTGCACTGTGCGTGAGGTAGTTAGAGCTGTACATCCCTCTCATTGCAAGCTTTCCAGAGTCTGAAGTCAGTTAGGATCTTCCATGTCTGTATCTTCACAAATGTATGGTAAAATATCAAACTCAGCTGGTGCCCTAAAATAGAGACCTGTGAGCAGGAGTGAATTTTGCAGTGCGTTTCGTAGTCTGAGAATCATAATTGTGTGAAGTTCTGATATTTTCATTTCACTTGCTTTGTATACATTCTAAAAGGCTCTGTGAATGTTTGGAGCATCTTTTGTGTATGAGAATATGAAAAGCTAAGTATTATTAGAAAACCTATTTTAATGTAGTCCTGAACTGAATATTCTTGTTGGCAATGAAATCCACATCTAAAATTATCATTTGGAGAAAAGGAGAAATGGGTTCCATATGGAGATAATGTTGTGGTCATCTTCTCTTCAAGTAATACAGAAATCACTACTCTGATGAGAGTCAGGAATAACTTGTTTATCTAGGATTTGTTTGTGCATTTATTTGGGCATCACAACACTAAAACAGGTCAGAAGGAATCTGACCCAGATATTTCCTGTCTTGATTACTGGTTACAAATGTGAACAGTAACTTTCAGCTAAGGCAAGCTTACCATAAATCCTACTAACCTGTTTTTTGAGGCATCATTTCTTATGGTGAAAGGATTGTTCTGCCTCTGCATTCAACGTAGTCCTTGGGGTTTTTTAGTGAAATATTCAGTAAAGGTGCCAATTGTGGCAGAGATTTTAGTGGTGTGGATTCCTGTCATGAGATCACCAGCTCACTGACCAACCATGACTTGCTAATGACCACTTGGTAAATGACCTACACTGGATTTGAACTGGTGACCTTAATGTGGAAAACTCTGAATGCCACTTCTAATCTCTGGAGGATTTAATTTCTGGTTTTTATTCTAAAATAAACTCTGTTCAACCTCAACCTTGTTCCTCAGGCAGTGTTGTGACAACAATCTTCTCTTTTATCTGGAAATGCTTTGTATCTTTCACTGTGCTAAGTTGATCATCTTCATAATTTCATTTAGAAATAATCTTAACATACACTTAATTCATAGAATTTAGAAAACGTTGGGGTATGGCTAGTGTTTGTGGGAACAAGAAGAAAGAATTTTAACAGCTATATTCAGCACACTTGAGAAAACACCATGCAGTGTAGCATGGGAACAGCCTTAAGCTCCTTACTCCAGCAAAAGCCTAAGTCAACAATACTATGCCTGAGGAACTACCACAGGACTGGCACAAATATTTTGATGTTTCTGGTTACAGAAGTACACAAAAAGGAGAAAGAGTCAAAAATCATTCCAAATTTCAGAATATTCAGCTGGAGCTTGTTTATGTAGCATGTTTTAGAAAATAACTATTCTGTAAAATTGTGTAGCCCAGATTGAGCCCAAATGTGTATCAGGTATATTGATTTAAAGCCCACAACGGTCTAGTTATTTAAAAACATGTTTTAACAGATGGTGTTGGCTTTGGGTGTTTCTTCAAGTAGTATTTACGTAATGATTGCAATAATCAACCCTTTACTGAAATCTTCTAATTTCATTACCAAAGTAAAAAATGAAGGTGAAAACTAAATAATTAGTGTATTCATGAACTTTCTCAACTGACATTATTGCTCAAGATATGAGCTTTTATAGCTATTTGCCCTTGATTTTTCATGGCAAAATATTCAAACTTTTATCTTAGAAAATCTTGGACTTTGTAAACCATCTTTTCAGGGAAAAGAGGGAATACGGGTGTGACTTAAGTGCAAAGTTTAAATTAATATTAGAAAAATATGAGTAATTAGATCCTGTGAATCTCAGTTAATATGTATTCTTGAGAGTTTTTGTCTTCTATGTGTTGCTGATCCCTGAATTAGGGGGAAAAATTTTACAATGAAATCCTCCTTTACTGGTGCATGACTTATGTGTCCAAGCATAAAATTTAAAAAGGTAAGTGAACAACCCTTCCCTGAAACATAGAATTGGTCAGACTGAGTGCACTAAATCAGTGCTGCTTCTTCAAGTAATGATACAGACCAACTCAATATAAAATATTGAGTAAAACAAAACAAAAGGCAGTGAGTTCTTTTCTTCTCATGTGTCCGCTAATTTGTTAAATGCATTAAGGAGCTATATATACAACTCTTCTCCTGAATAAATTATAACATGTATACTGTGACTTGCCAAAAATTCCACCTCTGCCGTATTTTGCCACTGAAATTTCTCCACCTCTTTGATCAAAATGGCCAGTCTTCAGCATCTGGTCAAATACTTAACATATTTTGTATAGCATAGCCAGGAAAATACATTTTTAATTACAGATCCATGAAACCTTTGTGGTTAAGAAGGCAAAAGAATCAAAAGTTTCATCTGAAGTCAAGCTGACTGACTGACGAAGTGAAGTCAGATAGGAAATGAACAACCATACTTACTTTGTGTTTTTATATACTATACAAAGCTGAAATCAATTTTGGAACACTGTTGCCCCTGACTTGCAAGACTGAGCAAATCTGGCAATGGTATGGACGTATGCTGAGTTTTGTTTTCCAATGTAAAGTCTAGGTATTTTTCTTACAAACCATAATGTCTATCTTATGCGGACTGTGTTATGCTCTCAAAAACATTTTCGTATCACAGATCTGTTATATAGCCTTAATTCAAGTGTGCTACAGTCCTCATAGGAAAGCAAATTGAAATTGTTATTTCAAGACATTTTGAACTAAAAAGGACTGTCCTTTTTCACTTCCCTCCCACCATGTAAAATGTTAAATTTTTAAAGGAAAAATTAGTTTTCGTAATTTAATTACCTGAACAGATAATGGCCCTTCTCTCCAAAAACATAATCTTTGCATTTCTCTGGAAAAGAAAACTTTCATGACAAATTCAAAAACTATGGAATTTTTATGATAAATTAAAAAAAAATCTTTGACCTTTCTTTCTAAGTTTCTCATTAAAATGCTCACTATTTTATGACCTGCTTCAATGTGGTAATTTCTGTTTGATTTAGCTTGGAGCCAGTACTTTCTGAACCAACAGAGAAACTCCATGTGTAGATTCATGGGACACAAGAAACATCACTTTCATTCATGAGATTGCAGGGTTTGCTTCTCATGGTTGCTGAAAAATTTTGAGAACACAATTTATTTTTGCTTACAGTTTACTCAGTATTTTCCTTCCAATTTTTCGTTATAAAATGTAACTTTTGATAACTCTGACACGGAGGAAAGAGCTTTGAAATATTGTCCTATGAGGGATGAAATGTTTATACTGTCTTATTTCTAGATGTAAATATGATTCGTTCTGTGCTAAAGTGTCTAGATTTTATTTCAGCCATATGACAGCCAGTTGATAGTAGGTTAAGGGGCTCACTAAAGAGCAAAGCTGGCAAAGTCTCTTTTCAGCTGATAGCTGAGTGGTAGGAATTAGCTGTAACAGCAGCAGCTGTCTGGAGGCAATAGCACAGAAGGTGGTAGCATGGCAGGGAATGAACAGAAGGGAATAGATACTGAGAATTGGTCTATCTTGTCACCCATGGAAGTGACAGTGTAGCAGCCATGGGTAACATAAGCTTAACTGTTAGAATACCCTTCCTTTAACTCAAGGGGAATAAACTTACACAAAAGATTTGGCTCAAATTCATGTACAGGGTTACAGGCAACTTGTGCCACTCTACGCGGCACAGCGTTGCCTCCCAGAGCCCTCTCCTGTGGGGAGAGGATCTCCGCTACAGGCAGACCCAAGGGCATCCTCTCTCCACAGGCTGGACCAGGCTCAGCCTGGCCTGAAGGCTCAGCAAAAAGTGAGATCCTGTTTTACAAGCTCATCTTTTCTTTTCCCATCATGTCAAGCAAGCTGCTGGACTGCTTGGGGGTCTTGGGAAGCTTTTTTCGTTCTCTGTCTCTATTTTCCTTTGGGAAGCTGTAAAAGATTTGACATATTCTGCTAAAAATAGAGTATGTATAAAGTAGATGTGATGATGCTTTAAGCAGCTGTACAGGGTTTCTGCATTCCCTGATGTTTTTCAGAGAAGACAATGCTTCTGCCGTCAGAAAGATATCACAGCTCATATATTTTTCATTTCAGTTCTATAAAGATAGTAGTCTTTATAAAGTAGCCTGTAAAGGAGTAGTCCATGAGATGATCAGATGTGTAAAATTATTCCAAGACTAGCTCTAAAGTTGTGAAATGCTTTTGGATTATTTTGAATGAGAAGCATGGCAGTTTGGAAATGCAAACCAGTGATATGTAGGTGGTTGTGTATACTGGTAGACAAGAGAGATGTCATCTGAAAGCAGCTAATAGCAGAGGGTTGTACCTGAAAACCTTTCTGCTACAGATTTTACTCATTTCCAGCTTTTCCTGTATATCAGCCTTTCTTTTGGTGCAGCTTGTAGGTGAATCAGTAGGTCTTTGAATCAAAGTTCTTCATAGCTGAGGGAAACAATTCCACTGACTTGAGTGAGGCTGAATAGAAGGTGTTTATCATAGAACCATAGAATGGTTTGGGTTGGAAGGGACGGCAAGAATCATCTAGATCCAAATCCCTTGCCATGGGCAGGGACAACCTACACTAGCCCAGGTTGCCCAAAGCCCCATCCAACCTGGTCTTGAACACTGCCAGGGATGGGGCCTCCACAGCTTCTCTGGGCAACCTGTTCCAGTACCTCACCACCCTCACAGTGAAGAATTTATTTCTAACGTCCAATCTAAATCTCCTCTCTTTTAGTTTAAACCCATTCTTCCTTGTCCTGTCACTACACTCCCTAAGAAACAGCCCCTTGCCGGCTTTCCTGTAGGTCCCCTTTAGGTATTGGAAGGCCACGATTTGGTGTCCCTGGAGCCTTCTCTTCTCCAGGCTGAACAACCCCAGCTCCCTCAGCCTGTCCTCACAGGAGAGGTGCTCCAGCCCCCTGATCAACTTTGTGGCCCTCCTCTGGACTTGCTCCAGCAGCTCACAGTTTGGCTGTGTTTAAGATGGCAGTGTAACTAATATATAAATTATGAGGTTCTCTGTAATGAAAAAAAAGAAGTCTACTTAAAATATCACAAGTCTAAAATTGATTCTGCTAGTGTTTACATATGAAATTTCATATAATACATATACATCTGTTTACATTATAATGTCCTCAGATTCAGAGTTGAGCAAATAAAAAAGGAATGATCTACTGATGTTTTAAAGAAAAATAATTTCAAGTAATTCATCATGCTCCACCAAAGGCAGGTGGATAATAAGGAAAAACATTTATATGTTATAATAAGAATGCTATGCCGAAAGCAAGTGCCATCTTACTATCTGTGTTATAAAACACTCAAAACGTAATTTCTTTTTGATTATTATATGCTGCATTGCTTTCCCTGAACTGGAAAATAGATCCAGATAAGCCTCATTTCTCAAAAAGGTGAAAGAAAAGTTGAAGTCAGAGTTTAGGTCTCATTTGAATTAAAAGTTTGTGAGTAAGTCAGAAAGTGAACTGTGTAATGGGTCATTCTATCGGAAATCTAGTCATTAGCTTCTGTCAGCGCCATGGAAATGATAAAGTAAAACTTTAACAATTTTATTTCTACTGCACGTATCTGAAATACTTATAAAGTAATAGTACAGTAACTAGACTTTCTTGATATCGTCTACGTAGTTCTTCTATCTGTAGTATTGCCATACTTCGTCCTGCATTTGGGATGTGATCTTTTCTTTACTCAGTGATGAGAATGACTCTTTTGGTGACATTATTACAGAATTTGCTGCGACTTCCTTATCGAGTTCAGGTTCTCCAATAGGACATTGCTGCTGGACAAGGGAAGGGAAGGGACTGGTATTCAGGTGGACAGCAGAAGAAATTTTCTAGAGACCTCTTTACAATACCAAACAAACAACGGCAGAAATACCCCTTATTACTTGATCTCTATGAATGGTGACATTACTTTGATGACTACAAAGCTAAATAAAAAGGGTTTTCTCTATGACCTGATGACTTTTTCCTGTTATATACTCACAAGTTATTACAGTAATTAGTATCTGCTGATAATTGGTACCACATAATTTTATATAACACTTTTCTAAACAGACTGTTTCTTTCACAGAGCATAAAACAAATTAATCATACAAATTTTCTGTATGTCACTTAACTTCCAGGTTACATCTGTTTATAAACATATGCCTATGTTGTTAGAGAGTTTTATATAAAAAAGCTTTTAATGTCTACACAGACTTTGATACTATCTACTTGCATTCTCAAAAAATGGGAGGAAGGGGACTTACTGAAAAGAAAATATTTGAAGTAGTGGAGGCTTATTCTTCAGGCACTAGTGGTCTCCAAGTGTTTTTGGCAAGACATTCACTCTCTTTTAAGGTCCAGTGCTAACACACAAAAGCTCAGAAGCTCAGGCATGTAACTTCTCCTCTCACAGTGGTGTATTGTAGTGATCTGCAGCGGAGGATCCAGGAACCCTGTGACTACAGGCTGCTGGGAAACATGCTTACCTAAGATCAACTTTTCATATGTTTGCTTTTCCCTGACAGTTTTCCCTAAACCTTCCATAGTACATGAGAGCTATTTTCAAAATAATCTTAGTTTATTTTCAGTAACTGGAGTTGTGGTTTTGGGGGTGTGTATTTTTGGTTTGTTTTGGCTTTGGGGTGTTTTTTTGTTTGGTTGGTTTTGTTTTTTTGTTTTTTTAACAAAGACTACTAAATTGTTTCTTTTGTGAAAATCCCATACAACTGTAGAGAAGAGTAAGCCATGTTTGGGATTTTGCAGCCTTGATCCACCTTTTTTATGTATGAGGCAAAAGAATAGTAAGAGGCAGAGACAGGCGTCCCTCAAAAGGCTCCACAATTTGAAACTTGATGCTTCCTGCGGGGAGCTTTGTCATCACCCTGCCCACCCACCCATCTCCTCCTTCTGCTCACATGTGGAGTCATTACCACATCCAACAGTGTTTGGTTTAGCAGTCAGGTAGTGTTGGCACACAGTTTTCTGTGGGGCCTCATTGTATGAAGGAACCTATCTTATTTTTTCTGCTAAGAGAGCCATGCTTGTCCTCCCACCAGTATTAACAGAGATGGCTTGGTCCAAGGTAGGACTTTGATTGGGCCACACAATCACAGCTACAAGACCTGCTTTCCTTCAGGTATAAATGGGAGACAAAACGGCTGGAAGTGGTCCTCATATAATCACTCACATGGAGACTCAGAAGACAAAGTGACAAATGTGGCTCCTGTGTAATGACTTGCAGGACAAGCCTCCACAGAGGCCCATTTGAAGATGGCAAAACTAACAGCAACCCGATTATTGTTGCAAGCTGTGTCCATGGCTGGGATCCAAGCTGAGAGTCAGCAAAAGTAGATGAAAGCAACCCGCACTGTTTCCTCTATGCCTCTTGCACTAATGAACTCTATTATCTTTATGAAATTGTTTCTCACCTAAAGCTTGCGCACGCAGTAATAACTTGGTCCTTTTAGCTCTTGCCTATTATTTAGTATACTGTTCCCAGGCCAATTCAAAATCACCACAGCATAAAAAGATTGTTCTCCACAGTGCTTTTATGCTGTTGATTTGAAATACTTTGAAAACCATTAGATTGTTCCAGGCTTACCGGGACATTTCCACAAAAATAAGCTGCATGCCAAAGAATCTGAGATTCATACATTACAGGATATGGTCTCCTCACACCCTCCGCCTACTCATTTGGAAGTGTCTCATGGTTTTCCTGCATCATTTGACACATCTGTAGTCATTTAATTGTTCTAGCCTTTCAGACTGTATTGTGAAACAATTGCTTACAGGACTCATTAAAAGAAAATATAACAAAAAATTCCCATGCGTTGTACCTCCTCCACAGTAACATAAGCCTTGGAAATTTGCAGAGTATCCAAAATTTTTTATTTTTTTTTCAAACAGTACATTCTGACCTGTGTTAGAGTAGGCAACCAGTATGCAGCATGAATATTTTGACAATATTTCTGTATGTCTAAACAAGTCATGAGTGGGATGGGAGTATGTTATACATTGCATGGGATTTTTTTTAATTGTTATTTGTTTACTCTGGTTTTGGCCCTGACTCAGAAAGGTACTTAACCACTTTATGTCAACCCTCAACTAGAAAGGCCTTTTCTTAAGTCCTGTTGAAATGAGTGGAATCTAAACATATGCTCAGAGGTAAGCATTAGCTTGAAACATTTTGCTGACTGGGATATTCTCTTACACTAGTCTTTGGAAGTTGACCTGGCAAGAGATGTTATTGGAGTGCATTTATCTCAATTAGTATTGTGTCATACAGAAAAAAACACATTGCTAAATGCTTGAAATTCCACCGTTCCCAATTTCACTCCTTAGCAGAGAGGAGAACTCCCTGCATCTCCAGCTGCATCCCAAACATCTGGCAGATCTCTAAATTCCCAACTGACTTAAGGTCATAGAAGAAGACACTTGATATTGATGCTGAACTAGGCTTCTGCAATGTAATGGATGTTTCTAGTTGCAAATGTTTAGGATTGATTGCAAAAGAAAAGGATGTTATACAGTTTCTGTTGAAATATGCATTATTGTAGACGCAAATGTGACTTGTAGGCTGATGGGAGCCTATCTGGAGAGCATCACAAGGAATACATAGAAATGCTGCTTAGGTTTTGAGGGAAGGATCACATCCGAATCAGTCCAGAACTACATGATCCACTGACAAATCTTGATTGTGAGAATCCCTTGGATGGAATTTGGTAGTGAGGCTGAGAGTGGCAGGCAAGTCAGCTGCCTTAACGTGAAAGTGACTTAGCAATAGGAAAATAGAAATTAAATGTGCTTTGCTTTCTACCTTCTTTTTAGGGGGTTTAACACACTTATTTTCTCTGAGGTGAAAAGTTTTATTTTTTCTGAGGTAATGTTTTGGAAAGACTAGAAAAGTTTTACAACATCTATAAATGTATTTGACACTGACTTTAGAACATGGTACATAACAGCAGAATCTATCGTATGGTACCGGAAGCAAGGCTAGATGTAAGGTTTTCTTAGCTCAATAAGTAGCCCCAAGTGATGAACAAGCTTCCACAACAATGGATTTTACCATATTTAAAACGGGTGTAAAATGCATTGTGCTGCTACTCAGAGTACCAGGTGAGTCCCTCTTTATTCCAGTCTATCCATATTTTTTTGCCACATTTGACTGCCTGGAGATTTGAATCTCCTCCAGTTTCAGGCACACAGATGTAGTAGTGATGAGCAGAGAAGAGCTTTCATTAGAGCTTAGGTTTCCAGGCTTCGCGGTCACTTGCAGAGGTGTAGAAAGCTCTGCTTTGAGAGCTGGGGATCTCAAATGCTGGCTCCGGTGCTCAGGACTAGCAGGAGGAATAACAGCCTTCTCCACAAAACAGCAAGGCCAGGTGGCATACGTCCTGGTCAGATGCCACGAAAGCCAAGGGATGTCTTTCTGGTCTTTCCTTCTCCATCCCTAATCACTTTTTCCTTGATTTCTTCCACCCCTGACCCCAGGACCATATGTTGGATTTGGCAAACACCTCATCAGGTTTGAGTAAAACATAGTAGGTTCCACAAGTGATCATTTCAAAGGCAACTTCATTTCATCAGAAAATCACCGACTTTCTCTTGATCCAACCCTTGCCCTAATGAGTGGGAAACATGATAATCCGTAGCAGTTGTGCTGGGACACTCCATTGCCAAAGATGTTTAGCAAGTCCGCCTTACCTGGGGAGAAACAAGGAAAATTATAATTTAGCAACCAGAGGAATAAGGTTTGTGGTGAATGTGGGCACTTGCAGGTAAGCAGAAACAGTACAGCGGCTTTGCAAACCCCTCCCCAAAGGTCGGTGGTAGGTGCCCCTCTTTGCACCTGCTATTACACTCTATGCCTTATAAACTGTACCTCAGTATTTCACTATTTTCATTGCAAAACCTAATTTGGAGTTCAGACTGTACAGGGGAACAGTGTGTAAGCACAGATTTTATCATACTTCCCATCTCAGCTCGCTTTCCAGCAGAAACGTGATGTAAGTACTCTGAGGAGCAGTTTGGTTTTATTCAGAATACAGATTTTTCTATGGATTTTCTATATCGATTTGTGTTTATTGATGGATTAGAATAGAGACAGCATTAAACAGGCTGTGTATAACTTCAAATAGATCATGAACTTTTATCAATTATAGTAGATTTAAGAATACGTATGTGTGTACAGGCATATGTACCTATATACGTGTCCATGCACAGCCACCACAGAAACATGTGTGTGTATAATCAAACAGAAAAGTTTGCGAAAAACATAAAATCTAGTGGAGAGCTACATACGTGCTCATTAATAATTGTTTTTTAGATTAAGCACCAGTTTCATACTCTCTTGTTTTACAGACGCCAAGAGTTAGCAAAATCCAGTGGACTAGACCGGGCATCTTTAGCAAAGAGAATTCCAGATGTAACTGTGTTACAAGAAGCCATTTTCCTGGGGCCTGACACGTGATGTGTTTCTATGCAGCAAATTTAACAAGGGATATGCAGCTTGCATCGTCTCTCTTTCCTCTTAGCCAGTTTTTCCAGCTAATGGAAAGAGAATGTCATTGACTTCATCTTTATTCCACCCTTATTCCATCAGGCCCAAACTCTGAGTTGGATAACTCCCAGTAGGATCAGGACACATATGGTCAAAACATATCACTTAAGTAATCCTTCTGAATCACCACATGCATTTGCAAAATACATTTTTATTCTTAAATTTCTGTGAGATCAATTCATTGCTCAGCTTACATTTCTTTATGAATAAATATATATGTATATGTTTGCATATATATATATACACATGTGTATGTGCATATACGTGTAAGTAAACCCATTTTCTCTATCCTGCTAGGCCTCCAGAAGGTGGTGCTTCCAGCTCTGTGTGTGTGAGCTGCAAACAGACATTGACTTTTGTGTATGCAGTGACAGGAAGTGGGATGCACCAGTTCACATCTGTTAACCATTAAACAACGAAATCCTAACTACAACAATAATAAAATATTATTTTAGCCTGGCTGAAAAGAACAGACATCAGACATAGAAAGCTGAAGGTGAGTCAAAAGAGGGCCCACATCCAGCTGATTTCTTCAAAGTCAAAATACTATGTACTCTTTCCTGGTTTTCGGTTCTGGAAATACCACCTTCTTGAATCATCATAACATGCCATCAGAATGAGTGGGTTTGAGGATTTCCTGTAGAAAACTATAGCAGCATTCATTCCTGCAGCACTGTTTTGAGAGGAATGAGCACGGGTCTCAGAAATTGTTGGATTCAGAAAAGCGACACTTGCCTTTTTTTTTCTTCCCTACTCACCTTCTACACTTCAGTCTGCTGATTTTTTTCCCAGGAAACTGCTGAACGATTGTGAAATGGATTAATTAGATACGTGTGCCATTTTTTAGTAGATACTACCTTAGTGATTTTCAAGGGTTGTGGGGATTTTTTTAATGTCTCGTGTGATATATTGCATCACTAGAAGGAACAAGATGACTGACTTTCACTAAAATATGATGAAATCAATGAAAGTAAAAGAGGTTTCAGAAGATCCTGCCTTAGGACATTGCTCCGAGTGATAAAATAATCTATTATTAAATCTGAAGAGAGAGATTGCTCTTTTGCTGATACGCATGGTAGTTGTTACCAGATAGCAGCTGCCATTGCAGAAAACTCTGGCAAGCTGAAGCAACATCATGATTAATTGGAGAACTGGTATTCACAGAAAATGGCTGACTGCCAATGGGCTGCAAAAGTAAATAGCATCAATTAAGTCAGCATAGCTAATTTTGTCCTGAGCTAGTAATTACACTCTGTGCACAATGACCTCTCTATTAAAATAATAGAATACTGTAGAAAGTATAAGTGTACAACTGTTGAGTAGTATTCAAGCTATTTCTTGACTATTTAATAGAAATAAAGATAAGCACTGAGTTTTACCCACTTGGGTCACTTTGGCAGATAACTATGCCTATATAAGTTGTCTATTTTTACTGTTTCTATTTAATCGATCTGTTTATGTGTAAATAGACAAGGCAAGCACTTGGTAGAGCATTTTATAAACATCATTGTGCAAATATTTGGTACGAGTTTGGATCTTAGTTTTAGGCTGCTTGTTTGTTTCGTTTTTCAAAGTCGCAGTGTGTTTCCCAAGTCTGAAGTCAGGGATCATGTGGTGGTGATTCAACGGTCGTGTGTTGTTGGTCATGCCTCACTGAGAGGACAGCGCCGAGCTTGGCCTCTTGAGTCAAGTGTTCACCTCCCTGTGTTCAGAGAGACAGGACAAAGGGTGTCCAGGACAACCTGTTCCAGGCTTTGAGGACCTGTTGATGCAAGCAGACCGGCCCGGCAGGAAAGAGTCTTTACCAGCTTTTGCTATTTCAGTAGATATCGCAGGGCTCAGTGACTCAAAGGCCCCTGTACAGTGGATTGCGCTCACTCCCATTTGGCAGGATGGGTAAGAGTAAGCCTTAAGTGCTGAGCTCAAATATAATGTGGTGTTGGCTGTTCCCTGAGGAACAGGAAAATGACCCCAATGACAATATCACTGTCTTCTCCAGGTGAGAAGGGAATGATCTCTGCGTATTTACATAGTGTCAGGTCATAACCGCGCAGACATGTACATTCGGTGTTTTAACTGTCTCACGGAGAAAGTCAACATATTATCTGAATCCTGGCCAGACTTCAAAAGTTCAGAGGTTTGGTTCAGAAAGAGCTGCAGTCACTGATCCAAAGTTTATAAAAGCTCTCCAGATTTTCTGAGACTGTAAAACTGGGCTGGAGCAGCAGTTTTCCTGTAGCTTTCAGCACTTCTGTTTCCCATCCTAGCTGGACAGTGGAATTGAAAAAACACTTCTTCAGAAATTCCAAGAGCTTAAGAACATTTGGTCCCAGTCTGGTTCTAAAAATGAGTAAAGATCTGGGAGGCTGTCTGGTGGGGTCATATCTAACCTACCTAGTCTGTTCCATTTTGTCTGCAGCTCCCTTCAGACTGAGCAGTGCTTTTGTAGCTGGAGTCCGGTGCAACACTCAGCATGCAGCCCAGCAAACCAGCATGTTGTCTTTTCCCAGCTCTGTACAGGTTCCTATTGATATTAAAGCTCTTGATTCAGAAGCTAGTTTATTCTTTGCTAGTTAGCGCTGTGTTCTGGTGAAGAAAGAGCCCAGCAGTTTGACAGCTGCAATATTGCAATGTCAACGGGGAGTCTTAAATTTCAGAAAAGTAGAAAAGCATGCTCCTAATGCCTTGGTGTTTCAGATAGGAAAACGCTGTTTATAATATCACATGACCAAAGGCATGGGCTAGTCCAGGCATGGGAAGAAAATAAATTTCAGCTCCTGCTGTTAACTCTTTCACAACACTGTTTTAGGATTATGCTGTAAGGACTAGCTATTCATCCTTTTTCATAGACTCTTTAAGGTTGGAAAAACCTCTAGAATCATCAAGTCCAACCATCATTTCCTCTTGCCAGGAAAACGCTTGGGTTTTTTGCAGAGGACAGATGCAGAAGTGCTGAACCGCTGCGACAAGTGGGTCAGTCACCAGCATGCCTCGTGCATGCCAGCAATGACCACTATCGGGGCAACAGCCTAGGCCCTATTGCTTCAGCAGAAAGAGAACTTCTTAGATTTTAAAACGTCATTTCCATTTTGTCAGGCTACATAAATATATATTTAGCCATTCTTACCTAAATCCTAGGGCCTTTTTAATCTTTTTAGTTCATTGGGAAAACTAGACTTTTCTTGATGTCCTGGGTAGTGAGGATTAGTGTTAGTATACTAATAGTTTCTACTAGCAGCAAAAGAGAACTAGGTAACATATCCTCACAAGAAATTTCAGGTATGTAGAGGTAGGCAAGCTTTTGCGGAGACCCCTAAAACCACAGATTCCAGTTCTGCCCTTCAAACTTAAAAACAATTGAATTGCAGCGGTGTTTGCATTAAAAGGCGAGAAGATAATTTTTAAGCCAATTACAAAGAGAGGAGAAATGTTAAAATTCAGTTCTGGATCTGAACTCAGATATTAAGCAGTTCAGAAGATTTTGGATCTGAGACTCTGGTTTGGGTTCATGCCTGTTACTGTGTACAGTAAGAAACTTCCTGCAACTATGCTCGTGCCTCTCTGAGGAGCAGACACTACATGGGGCTTCTTGGATCCTTCGGCAGGAACAGGCTGCAGCTGCGTGCAGCCTCCCACTCCTCCAGGGACATCTTGTATATTCTGTATGAAGGAGCTCTGAGAGATACGTATTCTCACAGAGACAGAAATCTTCCTGTCATTTCCCAAGGGGTTGAGTGCTGCCTAAATATTACAACTGATTCCCTAAAGACCTTGGAAAAATCCTTTAAAACCTTATCTGCAACTTTTAATGGTTTGGTGTGTTTCTTTTCATCACAGGAAGAATTTTTTAGTAAGTTTTCTTAACTATGTTTGAAGTCTGGAATAGTCAGGTTTATACCACTGTAATGGTACCTTCGTAGATTCTACCAGAGTTTTTCCTTTATCCGTGTTTAGATAATGACAGTAATACCCTACAAGAAATCTAAGCATAATCCATGTTTGTGTAGTACTCGGAACTCTTTCAGTTGAAGGGAGTGTATGAATGTGGTGTTCGCTTAATAGGGTGCATTTGTGATGGACACAAAGTCAGGTTAGGGAATGAACTGCGAATGGCAGTTGCTGCTTACTCACGCCAAAAAACCTTGCATAGGGCTTAGCAGAGATACGTTTTGTGGAGTGAAACTGGATTTCGCGTCATCTTAAATAAATATTATCTTTTAAGCTTTATTTTGTATTAATAGAGAAAGTTAAAAAAATAGTAGCTAGTTAATAAAAATAATGTAAAATTTTATGCCCTCATCACAAGATAATTTTACCAATTACATGTTATTTGGACTCTGAAAGTAGGAGACTTTGAGATTAATATTGTGTATGGACTTATAATGGCCTCTTACAGGCATTAATTTGATCCTTAGTAGATATAATTTTTCCTCTCATTTTTTATTCCATATTGCATTTTAGTCCAGTTTCAACCTTCTCATATGCTTGGTTAAAAAATTTAGTGTAATAGTGAGGCTGAGAGATTCAGCAAGAGTTCCCGCTAAAAATATTATCCATATGCACTGCATGTGCGAGTCCACACTAAAATAACATTATTAAGGTTTTTCACACAAGTAATCATGAAACTGAAGTTTGAGACAGCATGTACAATTTCAGTTTGGGTCATGCATTTGCATTTTAATCATAGAATCATAGAATCATGAAGGTTGGAAGAGACCTCAAGGATCATCTAGTCCAACTGTCCCCCCACCACCTATTAACCACTAAACCATGTCCTTCAGTACCACATCTAACCTGTCCTTAAACGCCCACAGGGACGGTGACTCCACCACCTCCCTGGGCAACCTGTTCCAATGCCCGACCACCCTTTCAGAGAAGAAATTTCTCCTCATCTCCAACCTAAACCTTCCCTGGTGCAACTTGCAGCAGTTCCCCCTTGTCCTGTCACTAGTTATCTGCGAGAAGAGGCAAACCCCCAGCTTGCCACAACTTCCTTTCAGGTAGCTGTAGAGGGTAATGAAGTAATCATATAGTTTGTTTTTAAACCACAAGTCGCTTACGTTTTTCAGCACATAACATATGTCTGCTCTTAGGGATGCACCAGAGCTGTGCAGTCAAGAAGGCTAGTGCCTTTGAATGTGGATTCAAAAACTGTATTATCATCTTCATCAAGTGAGGCGGAGGACAACTCTGCTGTCTGCCCATCTGTCTCCCAGAATTCCCATGAGCTAACACTAAAAAAGTCACTAAACCCAAACTTTATAAAACATCATTCAGTATTTTGTATTTCTTATTTCTGGATCCCATGTTTAGAGGTGCAGCAGAGAGCAATAGGACTTTGGGCATGTAAGTATCGTAAAAACTTAAGTCTCGGGTGTCACAACTAAAAAAATGAAATTGTGACCATTATTTCAGCTGCAAAATGGAAACTATGCTGTGAAGATCATTAATACATATGAAACACTCAGATACTATTGTATTGGGTATGACATAAAAAGTCTTGAGGAAATTAATAAAGCTATCTTGAGAACAGCTTTTGAGTAAAGTGTAGCACATAAAGGCCATGATCATACACTGAAGAATAAGTCAAAACAGCCAACTGAACATTGTGGGGGTATTTTGTGAGTACTTTTCATTTCTATTCACAAAATTAGACAAGAACACACTCAAAAAAAAAAAAAAAAAAAAAAAAAAAAAAAAAAAAAAAAAAAAAAAAAAAAAAAAAAAAAAAAAAAAAAACACCCAAAAAAAACCCCAAAACCCAAAGCCAACCAACCCTGAATGCGTAACCGTTGTATTATTATATATTCACTGGGGGACCAAAGTAAAGTATATTGTAATTTCTGATTTTCTGAGTGTTTGACTTGGCAACTTTAACACTTTTTATGTGTCACACATGTACTGGGAGAAAAGTGCTATAAATTTATGATCAGGTCTTTCTTTTGGTATTATTCTTACTTCTCAATGTCATGAAATAGCTCAGCACATCCCAGTTTCACCTCACCTTTAAAATAAATACAGGATTTTAGATGTGGTTTTGTACTTAGTGAAGAATGTAAATTTGACATAGAAGAACATGAGTTCTTTTCAGTGGAAGTTTGGTGCTAGCAGATTTCAGAAATAACTATTTTTTCCCATCAGAAGCTGAGTAAAAATGAGCTACATTTGGAAATACAGCTGACCTACTCCTGTGAAGATACCAGCAGTGTTTTTTTCAGCTTAAAAGCTGAAACAGTGTTGGGCAGTTGGTCAGGAGAGAATGGGAGTGGGGAGAGATCAAGGGAAAAGCTTTTCTTAGTGAAGCAGAGGGTGAGAAACAGACCACCCCTATGGGAAGTGCTGTTTTCCTTACATTAGCAATATTTCTTGCTCTGCATTGGAAGATGTTTCTTTCTTGATTCTTGACCATTGTCATATGCTGCTGCCAAGGGAGTAAGAAGGAGGAAATAAGGCAAAGAAAAAAAAAAAAAAAGAAAAAACCAGACCTGTCCATGGGAAGAGGATAACAACTTTAGCAGAGCTCACAGCAGAAACCCACACATGTCCCCATGCGCTAATTGCCCTGAAACAACCAGCACAGCTACAGTCACGCACAATATCCTGCTGGGCCTCCAGCCAGAGCTCGGTCCCCCTCAGAAAGGACAAAGAGGTCTTCAAATTGCCGCTCAGTTATCTAAATTACCTGCTTTTCCTCATAAACCAATGGCGTTGCTCTCTTCTACAGGGTTTTATGCTGACTTGCCAAGTAAAGGGGCATCTGCTGAAGTTAAAGGGAATATTATTACAGAAGTGTTTAGACTCAAAACGCCAAAGGTGGTAGGGGCTCTGGATTTTAGTTATCATATTGCAATTTTTTTCTCCTCAGGAAGTTGTTTTTGCATAAGAAACTTGCAGGATCAGGCTGCTGTTCACACAGACCTACATGCTGTGGCCCTACAGCCTACTGCACAGCCGTTCATTTATCTGGGGAGAAGTGGTAATAGCAAGCAGTTACCTTGGCACAGTTTTACCCAGTCAAGGTGAGGTGCAGTACTGTTTCCAATATGCCGCACACTAGGTGACTGGGGGGGTCCCCAGCTTTCCCAAAGGAAAGACAGCTTCCAAAACTGTCATCTGTGTTTACTTCAGACCGAAGCACTGGAGATACCAGGGTCTGGGAGGAACCAGGGTGAGAGAGAATAGAAAGTAATTTTCCTTACTCTCCAATGGACTCTTGATGAACGTTGTTGATTTCCTGTGAGTTTGTTGCTTTTCTTCATCTATTTAACATCCTCATATGGGAATGAGGAATAATAGATCTAGGGTGTTTTCTACTGCTTTAAGGGAAATGTGAACAGGAGGATATCAGAAGGATGGAGAAAGGTGTCTCTCTGGCTTTCAGTGTTTGTATCTCTGTGTACTTTAGTGCAAGTAACACACCTATTATAGTGTTGTATTGGGAGTAACTGGATGAAACTGCTTCACTTCTCTCATAAACTTTTTTAGCTTGAAAAAGACCTTTCAGACTTTGAAGACATTTTCATTTGTTATGAGTTTAGGATGATACAGTTTATTTTAGGAGACTTGTAGCAAGTAAAAGGAATATTCCTTTTGTGCACTCTTTTCTATGGTCTCTAAATAGAAGAAATGGAGTGGCAGAGATGCAGTGTTAGTGTCTTTGTTGAATGCTCTGGCTGAGGAGGTTCCCTAAACATTGCTTGATCATCTCTGTTCAAAGTAAGAAAATATCAAAACTTACTCTTGCCAAATTCTTCTCTATAAGAAAGCTAAACTGGGGAAATAAAATCTGTTCGTGGTCAGCATAGGCTTGATTCAATAAGAAACTAAGTCTCATAGATAATGGATGCTAATGTCTATGTGAAAAGTCCAAATATCATACAAAACCTGATTACAGTTGACAACGGTCTGATCGTGGTAACAGCGAGCAGGTAGATGTCTCAGAGTCTTCGTACTTATTTGCTGTGATTTCATCACCCCGGTAACACTTAGACCATGTTTCTGTGTAGTGATTTCTATTATGTACTCCATCCGTTCACCAGAACCATTTCCTTGTTCTGGCTGCTTCGGGCACCAGGTTTATTTCTGGTGGTTGTCTTAGCTGATGAAGCATATAACCTTGGATCAACAGTGTGTTTCAGATTTGTCTCTCAATATTGCCTGTTTTTCTTGACTGGGAAAGCCTGGGGTAAACACTACACATACTAGTAGCGAAATGCAGTACAGATTGCCTCTTCAACAACTCGCAGTCTGTTTTGTTATAGAAAAAATAAATACATTGGGCAGACAACAAAATTGCTTACAGCTATGAGTGGGAGTTTACAAACTAACTAAAGAGCTTTGATTCCTGTGTCTTCTAGTTGCGCTAAATACCAAAAGATAATATCACAGCATAGCATAAATGAAAACACTAAAGGCAAATCGTTTGTTTATTACTCTCTTGTTTTAATTTACGGATATACATGTTCCACTCTGGATGCTTCTAAAGTTGCATAAATATGGTTTTGCCCGGGTAGGTTCATTTTTTATTTTTTTTGGAGCCACAAATTATAATGTTTATCATGCTGATGAAGCAATGGTCGGGGGACAAATACGACATTAAAAATAGACTTGGATTTCCCAATCATCTGCAGCGCTGGCTTGCAAGCCCATGCAGCAATGTTGATTTGTGGGTAGTTAATTTTCTTGGCCATTGTTTTTCTACTGTGTGATGCTGTGAGGTTATTTCTAGGCAAAATGAAATATACTGTTATACATAGTAAGAGAATTGTATAGTAGAAAATGTTCTTGGCACACACACTACTCAGAATGAGTACATAACGTGCGCTTGAATGGACTAGCTGTTTTGTGTTTGTTTTTCCATTGGCAAGCCAAGAAATAAAACACAATCCATTTTGAACTTAATTTTTCCATTTTATTTTTTTTTTTAAGATTAAGATACAAAATCTTATTTTCCTTTGGACCCATTTCCAAGACTCTGGACCAAAAGCTTACTTAAGTGATATTTCCATCACTCTACAGATGTTACTTATTCACTTTTCAACCCAGTTCAAAAATCTTAAAAGATCCAGATATTTGAGAAAACAGAAAATTATTTCCTTACGACAGTACTGAGTTCAGGTTTTGACCCTGATATAAATATAGGGGTGAAATTCACCAGGGGACAGATGCCAGCAGAAAGCCATGCACAAACACTATGTTTTGCAAAGTTTGCGTGGGGAATAGCTCAGTACCTCCTTCACGACTTCAGGTTTGCATTACCTGGAGCCGAGACAGTATGTGGTTAGACAGAGCAGAGAGCATAAGCTGGGCTTGGACTTGGGTTGGACTCAATGTCTGAGGGCTGGATTCAAGGCTAATTGAAATAGAAAGGAGGTTTTCCTTTTATTTCATTGGTCTTTGGACCAGCCTCAGATTATCTGGCCCTAACTCCTCTGCTCAATGGGGACAGAGACTGCGGATGCTGTTCCAATAAATGAACTGGAGCTGCTGATTGAGAGGAGCTGCAACTTACTCCCAGGTTGTTCTTCTTCAGGAAATCAGATTATTTGAACTTTTAGAAGGTGAAATTAATTTCATGCATAGGAAGTAAAAGACAGAATTCAAGCATTCCTGGTACAACAAAACTTAATTTTCAGGGCTTGTTAAATATTCTTAAGATAAACAGAAGTTGTGGCACAGCATCCTGTACTATGAGATAATTTCCCATCATTCTAGCAATATAGTCTCTTATTATTCTGCCTTGAAATGGAAATACTGGGAGATGAATACAAGCAGGATTTGGTCTATGATTTCTAGGTACAAAAAAGTCACTTCTTGGAAGAGGTGACTCATAATTTTTTTATAAAAAAAGAGGGAATAGTGAAAGAATTCAAGTGAATTGAGCGAATTTGCATGTTTATCACCATCTATTTTCTTCCCTTTTTATCTTCACTTACATATGTAAAAGAATGGATATCCTCTTTTACCTTGGAATTTTGCATTTATGTGAAGTTGTGGATGCCCCTGTGTGGAAGTGTTCAAGGCCAGGTTGGATAAGGCTGTGAGCAACCTGGTCGAGGTTGTCCCTGTACATGATGGGAGGGGTGCAACCAGATGATATTTAAGGTCCCTTCCAACCTGAACCATTCTAAGATCCTATGATCTTGATCTTTTTTTTTTTTTTAAATCAATTTGTGTAACTGTCTTCCTCTTTCTGTCAGGAACAAAGTATCTTCAGTACAGATGGAGATGGAGTCAGACTAGGGTCAGAACTCTCTATCATTTGGATTCATGCCCTAGATGGGAAAAAAATGGTTGATAAGTTGCAGGAAACCTATTGGTTTTACTCTTGTGACACAACAGAGATTTCTGTCTGCTGTTGCTCAGGCTGTCAAATGTTCCTAGAAACAGCAATTAAGTAAACCGGTAAAAAGGGGGATGAAAAGAAAAGAAGCAGCTAGTGGAACAAGATTAGCAGTCCAGCGTGGACACCTAAAGAAAAAAAAGTCACTGTGTTCACATGTATTTGTATTCTTTGTAGAAAACAAGATGTCGAAAATCATCAGTTTTCTAACCAGACAGTGCTAGTAATTTTGTTATTCCAGAGTTCTTTTCCTTCTCCCTCCTGTCCCCAGCAGTGCTTCAAAATTAGCTGTAATTTTCATGGTTCAGTTATTAGAGTATGAAATGCATAAGGTTTGGCGGGTAGCAACAATGAACCCTAAAATTAAGCATTTAGTACTGAAATGTCTGTATTATCCTGGATAAATATCCCTATATTTTTTTTGGATAGTTTCAAGAGAGCTAAACTGGCTGGGAAAACCTGAAGTCTCCTAAAACTAACTAGGTGAGTGGAACAGAAAGCAGTTATTTGAGTCAAGTAGTGGTTGGGGAGTGGGGAGAGCAATAAGGGGAAAACTGAGCAAGACACTTGAGAGATGCCGTAATAGAGTTGGAATACAGTGTTAATATCAGAGGGTTAAGAGACAGAACTGCTTATTCTTTCTCTCTTTATACTCTCTTTTCCATACCTTTGTGCTGCATTATCTTACATTCATATTTTCTGGATATACCTCACTTTTTTCCCTTTTTTCCTTTTCTCACCAACTATCGCAATTGAGCCACTGTATGCATCCTACTTCTATATATATCTTACAGCAGCTCTTGGACCCAGATAAAACCTGCATATTGCTTTATACATTGCAGCAGAGGACTTCAACTTGTGCTGAAGGCCACAACTGTGCAGAGAAGCATTTATTTCAGGTGTGCACTTAAGTGCCACACAGAGCCCTAAGGCATTTACTGGCAGACAAGAATATGAATAAAGGGTTTGTTACCATAGGTGGAACAGCGAGCAGCTGCCTACATAAATGCCTCCAGTAGTCCTCGTTCTGGCAATCCCTTTGGGTTGAGCACTGGACCGGTGGTTCTATCTCTATTATTGTAGTATTCTGACCAAGAACAATTGCATAAGTTAATGTCATATGCAAGATATGCTGTAAGTTGTACTTCTGTTTGCCACAAACATTGTTTCCTAGTCCTCTATTTCAAACTGGTACTTCGCTTAGTGAGAAGTTCAGCTTCCCTCCAGAGCACTCTCAGATATTTCTGCTTGAAAGGCACTTCCCTTCATCCATACTTTGTTCATGACCTGATGTCTCTTTCCATCTTTCTTTTGTGTTCTTCAGGGGCTAACCTGAAATAAAAAGAACTCCTGCTCTGTACTGTGCTTGCTGTTTTCCTTCCCAAACTCATCGCCTCTGATCTCCTCTGGCAATATTTGCTTGTTCTGGCTATGGAGTGTTGTTCCATTCAGTGCATCAGATTTACTTCTCATTTCCCCTATTTTCGGCATCATCAGCTGTTATCATTTACTGGGCCAGTATCCTTTGTGAATGTACTTCATATTCCAGAATATTAGGCAGGGTCCTGTCCCCTTTCAAAAAGTCTGCATCCTGCTGATGGAGGCAACTTGGTTACACAGAGGCTGCAACAGAAAAAGTTCCACATGCTACTTAGAAATGACCCACCAAAGCTGGTGGGGGTACAGAGAATTGTAGTAGAAATGTTAAAATTAGTATCTTAGGAAAGTGAATGGGCAAGTCTGCAGAAACACCAGAATGAGTAGACAGTTGGAGAGGGGTTACAAGAACGGCATGTGCTGATGGCAGCTGGATTAGCAGGTCATGAGGATCCTAGCACACACGTGTGCTGCTTTTCAAGTCACCCAGATTGGGAGAGTTGTAGAGTGACTAAATCCTCATGACTCATGGAGGTGGAACAGGATGGAGAGATTAATCACTGTCATCCCCTGAAGGGTACAAAAAGGCACATCCAAAACCAGCACAGGGTCGCTAGCCGAGGAAGAAGAGGAGACATGGGGAGGAGTTGATAGTTGATAGGCCTTGTGTGTCACTGCAGAGAAGCCTGGGCAGGACACTTGGTGTCACGGTTTAGCCCCAGCCAGCAACTAAGCACCATGCAGCCACTTGCTCACTCCCCCCCCTTATATACTAAGCATGACATCACATAGTATCAAATATCCCTCTGGGTAGTTTGGGCCAGCTATCCTGTCTGTGTTCTCTCCCAGCTTCTTGTGAAAATTAACTCTATCCCAGCTGAAAACCAGGAAGCCTGGATATGAGCATCTGGGGGCTTGTTTGGTGGGCAAACCACCCATGTCCAACAAGCTTTAGCAGTTCTGAGTGAGGATGGGGATATGAGGATATGACTTGAAATCAGCTTTGTTTTAAAACAAAATCTCCCTTTTCCTACAAGTTCTTGCATGATATGCTGTATAGTTGCTGCAGCACTGCAGCATTATTTCCTGCAAGTGCGGCAACTTTGCCAGCTCAGGGATGGCAGGGAGCTGAACTTCCCCTGAGACAGCTCTAGCCCTAACCCAGAAGTGGGAGGAGGAAAAAGGGGGAGGGTAGCATGTAACCCTCTAGCACACGTACAGAGCAGAGACAGCACATTACAGGCATGGGGGGCCGAATCCCTTATTCACTGGGCTACCAGCTTCACCTTTGACACTCCAAGTGTGGCCTGGACCTTAGCCTTGACTTCCAGGACTCTGATGTTACTCCCTCTGTGTTGCCAGCATGCTTTCCTCCTCTTAGAAGAAGTAGGAAAATGCTTTCTCAAAAAGTACTACTGACTCTAGCTAGGACACACTGCCATGCTTTTATCATTTCCTGGATATAGGAGGAAGAGGAGACCAGTACTGTGCATGGAGGGAGAAGCGTGCCTCTTGTTGACAGATGTGTCTTTGATGCTGGAACATACAGTACTTGGCACAAGTTGCACCCTATTTAGCAAGTCTGGGCTTCCTTAGGTAAGCTGATTTGTAAGATGCTCCTCAGTGATCTGAAGTCTTAGTAAATCATGTTCCTTCATAAAGGCTTACAGTAAAATTGGAAATGCTTGAAAACCTGACTATCATGTTCCCTGTTTTCATTTGAGGTAAGAGCCATATAATCGCCTCCTCTTAAGTATCACATTCCAGATTATTCGGCATGTTTTCTAGCTAGACAAAACATTTGATGATGTGTAAGGGATCTAGAAGCAGAAGAATGTTCGCAAACACAAAAACATGCTCCTGAGAGGATCTAAAGTAAGGACCTGGGAGCTTACAGATCCTAAGTTTTAGATAGTGGACACCGAGGTGTCAGGGTTACCTCTTTACTATAGGAGTTAAAGGCTGCAGATGGTTAAATGTGTACTTCCAAAACTGTCAGCGTAGTGGGCAAGGAACCCTTAGTAGGACCACAGCAGCTTACAGGCAGCCCATAAAAACCACCGAGCTCTTCAATTTTAGGTCAAGGCTGTAGAAAATTGTTTATGTCTGCTCTGAAACCACAGACCGGAGCCCCCTTTTGATGCAGATGCTCTGACATGGGAAGACAGGCAATTTAGGGGGAGCTGCAGTTCAGAAATACAGCATTAGTTTAGCTGTAGGTGGTTTGTAGGAACACTTGTATTTTATGTCCAAGGCCATTACAATCCTAAATTGCAATTTTTACTCCAAGAACCTGTGTAATTGGCATTTCGCAAATCTGTAAACTTACCCTAAACGGATCTCCTATAAAATGCCTGTTAAAAATTAACTCACTTTCAGGGCACCTTTAGAGGTTAGTTAAAGTTTAAGTGCCATTAAGTGACATTAGAGTGAGACACAAATGTCATGATGCGTCCAAGGCTGCTTAGCTGTTGGAACAGAATAACTAGTAACAACAGGGAATGAGATGGTTGGCCTGTCTTCTGTACTCATCTCGTGCTTTCTTCACTTCCACTGTCCCATAGCACATTGCGTGTGTGTGTTCAAACCTGCAAACACTTTTACCCAATTAGCAGCCCCTCAGCCAATGGTCTCATTCAGCTGTCTCAATTAACGTCGGTGTTTACCAGGTCCCTTTGCCATTTGGATTCAATAGGATATTTATGTAAGCGAGAGCTGGGGATGGGGGACTAGTAGGACTTGACTGGGCTGATGTTCTATTTTATGCCCTTTTTAAGCGTTTGCTTCTCCCCTGTCTTTTAAGCTGGTATTCTCAGTTAATAATTTTGCTTCATTTAAAGTTAATGCCAAATTAGTGCTATTTTATAGGGTATTTGCTTCGTAAATGGAGAGCTGGTAAATCAGTGTGCTAATTTCTGTTGTCACCCCAGTGTTTAATTTGCTTTTGTGAGATGATTATCTGTTATGTACACAACAGTGTAGTCTCGTACTTGTCATTTGCGTCTCTCAGTGACGAGATCTTTGTTGCACTCCTGTCTCAAGGCTTCTTGCTTACAGACATCTGAATACAGCAAGCTTCAATTATTATTTTATAAGCCTAGAAGATACGAAGTTGCAAAAGAGGAAGAACATTTTAAATATAACTGTGCATTAAGTATGGTTACTGAGTCATTGTTTCGGTTTTATACAGTACATATTTCTGGGTAGTGTAAAATGGACTAAGAACCAAATTTAAAAACCATCTGCACCTCCTGTTTCCGTCTAAGACATTATTTATGTTTTTGGCTTTGTACCCTGAGCTAAATACAGAATGTGTAAAGACTGTTAATTAACCCTTTGAGACATGATTTTCCCATCAATGTGTGGAACAGGAACATGTTTTTAATTAGGTAGTAAAACTCCCAGGATTTATACTTGCTCCATAATGAAACCAAAGGGAGTACATGTTAAATGAATTAAGAGAAAAAGAAAAAAAAATAGACTCTGTGTTTAAGTAAAGCTTAATTTGTGTCACACTCCCACCAAAGCCAGGAAACTCAAATTTACAGCCAGTGGTACGTTATAAATCCAAGATATTTTAATGAATATGATCAGGTTTAGATACAGTTTTTCTCACTTGAAGAGGCAGCCTTATAGTCTTTCTCTTTTCTCTAACTTTTTTGGTAAGATCTGTTCATGCCCTTAGGAATTCCTTAGAATGCCCAGTATTCTCCCAATATGGTGGATCAGACAGTCAATTAAAAAAGAGTTCTGTGTAAAGCTGAACGCGGCTCCAGTCCAGCAAAATGTTTGAGTACTTGTCTAACATAAAGCAAGTGAATAGTCTTGTTGAAACTGCTGGAATTAGTTGCAAAACTGAAGTTGGCCACACACTTAAATATGGTAAGTATTTAAGAAATACTCTGGCTGGTTAGCAATAAAATGGGACACTGGTCCTGTGATGTGCCATAGCCTGCGGTAACCCAAAAACAACAGAATACTTTAGTGGGGATGTAATCTTACCTGTAGTATTATTCAATCCTTGGTTAAACTTTATAGAGAGATTTTAATATTGATACATGTAATAAAACAGGCTATAAATGAAAAGTTACCAAAGTACAGGGCTTATATTCTTATTCTGCTGTATTTGGTACTCGGTCATTTCATTTTTAAATCAGAAATTCCAAAAATGCCTAATTCAAGCAAAGGTCTTAAAGGTCTGGAAAATATCATGTTTTAAATAAAAGCTTGTTTAAGTTACACAAGCACAAGGGAGGGAAAGCTGTTCAAGCTGGGAAGCTTGTTTGTTTTTCTTTGTTCATGTTTAACTTAAAATTAAACACAATATAGTTTTCTTTTTCTTCTTTTTTTTTTTATTTTAAGGGATTTTGACAAAACCCTTCACACTCCTCTATCATATATTTGAGTGCCAGGTTTCAGTCTAAGTGAATTTTTGTGTACAAGTGATAAAACACTAAAAATAGTAGTTCAAAGTAAATGTCTCCAGACCAACTGAAAAGAGCTTCAGCTGTGTAACTGTTGGTCCAGAGAAGTTCTGTGGGCTTTCTGTTTGGCACGCTGCCATGGACCATTTTTACTCTTCCCTGAAGAAAACTTCCTCCCCCCTTCCAATGTCCTTTGTAATGATCCTGGTCAGAAGCAGGTTCTGATCCTGCTGGCTTCGTAGGAAAACAGAGCCACTGGTTAGAGAGGGTTTGCAGTCCAGAGCCTGTAGAAGTTAAAAGAACAAAACTTGAAATTCAACGCATTGGTTCGTCCATGATCTTGTTCCTAATACAGTTATTTGCATCTATGCTAACTGGGTATAAATCCATGACATTCACATATTGTGAATGAACCTGGTATTTCATCCAAAAGCTGATGCCAATGAGCCCCCAAGTTGCATAGCAATGGATAACCGTGTTCACAGGGTAGGCAAGGAATATCTTTGGAGGATTACTGCTCCATGAGATTTAAACTACAGTTTCAAATACACTTATTTAAATTGACATACAGTAGCATGACTTTCACAAGCAGCACCCCATCCTCTGCCACAAAGTTGACCACAAAATTGACCACAAAGCTGCCCAAGCAGCAACACTGAGGTGATGGATGCAGTGGTGGGGTTAAGGAGCTGTGGACAGGGACAGGGGCAGGCCATGGACACTGCTGTCAGCCGAAGAGCTGGCGTAAACTGACTGTGGGTGAAACGACAGCTTTACAGGGTAAAACCGCTGTAGCACTGGTCGATCGCAGAAGTGCAACTTGGACAAATTAATACCTTAAAGCTCAACTTGAACAAATTGCAATTTAGACTATGCAGTAAGCACATTTTTAATGCTTTCATATTAGAAAACACTATTGTTTATACTTTTGTATTAAAAAAGATCCCCACATGTTTGGCAGCAAAGCATACGTAATAGCTCTGTACATGCCCACTTGAGACCTTCATATCCCTCAGTATGTTGTTTTTGTATGTTACCTGGCATATTCAAGTGCACAGAACTGACACTGCACTCTTGTACTGAAAGACCTGAATCCCTGCACTGAGATTATGAATAAATAAATGAGCATCAGTTTTGAAATTGGGATTATATCTCTCTTATATTGAAGTAAATTGCCTATTATGATAGCTTCATCACCTCAGTGCTTCCTTCTGCTTTGCTTTCTGGCTCCTGACCTTCTACTGTATTTTGGGAGTGCTCTGATGGGAGAGCAGATCTGGTGAGTCACTTCTGTTGCTTTCCTTTTTGGCTGCTCTTTGGCCTGATGCTCCCACTTGCAGTCCCATTAGCCTCATCTGGTTTTTCTCTGATCCCTTGACGAACTGATTCAGTTTGCTAACACAGAAGAAAAGTATTTGGTGGTTGATTTTTGGGTGTTTTCTGAGTTACTCTTAATTTAATGTCCTGGGTCTTTTCTCAGGAGGACTGGATGTCTTAACATGTCTTAATATACTTTTAAATGAGTATATCTCTGATGGTTGGTACTTCAGTACCTTCTATGTTGCAGATATTTCTATTCTGGGTTTAAATATCAAAACTCTTTAACTAATGTGATCAGGAGGAACAACTGAACTTTAGTGGTACAAGTAATTAAGCATTTAAAACACCTGACCTGCCCCCTCCTCCGGTGTTTTTTTACCTTGCATAGTCATTTATACTTGAGCAAGTGAGTGCAAAGTGGGTGAAATAATGCCACCTCATCAGCTGGTAATGTTTTACAAGTGTGTAAATGACTATACAAGCTGCAAAGCTGTGTAAAAATCAGGCTTCTTATCTTGGTTGATTGTGGAGAAGCCATTGTATTTTTTAGATGTCTCGCAGGCTGCTCCTCTTTCTTTATGTTCAAGTGGTCTTTTCCTTGTTTCAGGCTTCTAGCAAGGCAGCAGCGACACTGAAGTGCAACAGAGAGAAGGTAAGATGCACCCTATAGGCTGGTATGCTCTTCCACATTTACTTAAAATAACCAGGAATTGCTGAAAATGCTATGGCGCAACCAAGGGGATTGTAAATCAGGATCCTTCACATTGTATTTACCTGTTATGCTTGCTTATATGTTAAAAGTCTGAAGTCTCTGGCTAGTTATTGTGGTATAATGGGAAAAGGAGCACAGTACAACTATTTGCTAAAGCATACCGATTGTTGTCCTCTCTCTTTGTTATGTTTGACGCTGGAAAATTAGAGGTGGGTGCACAACTGAAATCTGTCGTTTGTGGCTTTCGGATCCTGGCAATGAATAAGCAAAGCAAATAATGTTGTGGGTTCTTGGTCTGTTTGTTTGCTGTTTGTTGAGAAAGTTGCTAACAACTCATAAGTCCATGATCCCATTTTTGCTGTGTCTTTTTGGGGCACAACTGGGCCAAAGCAGTTTGCTTAGTTTTGGAGTGTAAGTGGACCGTAACAGTATTCCACTATGGTTGGGTGTGCTCTGTGGGCAAGAGTGTCCTGACTTTATCCTCTGCTTCTCCTATCTTGCCACGTTACCCTTGTTCTCATAGGTTTCATGTGTATCATGTTCTCAGACCTATACTACTAACGTAGACTCTTTCTTGGTACTAATTGTCTCTTGCTTTCAATTGGATAGGATCAAAGCATTCTAATATAATTCAAATGCTGTTTGTGGAAATACAAGGAGAGCGCAATTCTATACTCTATCACAGAAAAAATGGCTTATAGAAGTTATGTAGAAAAATCTTATGTAAAAGGGTCATCTTTGAACATTGTTGGTTAATAAGAAGTTATGCAGCTAGGTAGAGAACGAATATCATGGATAACTGGGACTTAAGAAGATGGTTAAACACTGGAACAGTTTCTCAGAAATGCAGTGAAATCCCTGTCCTTGGAGACTGGGTAATTAAAACTTTACTGGTACTTACTGGTCTGATGTTACTCTTAAGTTGGCTCTGCTTTGACTGAACAGATTTCTGTTTGTCTGCTTCAAGCTCTCAATCTCAGTTATTTTGTGTTTCTTTGTTTTGTTTTCTGAGATGTGCTCTACGTCCACAGCCTGCGCTCTTAAGTCACAGGCTAGTCTTTTACCTCAGAGGAGTGCAGGCTGTAAGTGAAGCAGTGATGACTTTTCAGTGGTGTGTTAAATGACCTCAACAGGTAACCAAGTACTGACACTTCTGTGCTGCAACATGTAGCTGGTGTATTTTGGTGATGCTGTCACACAAGAGGCCAAGAACTAAATGCAATGAGTGTGGAGACCTGTGTGTAATTCTGAAGTTAGACTACTTCATGTATGTGAGCGGTCAACTGACCACCTCCCCAGCTGGCCTAATTCTGTGAAAATCCTCACCCCACCTGACATTCTTATTGCTTACTAGGTCTGTATACATCTACAGAAGATATCTTTGAGCTCTGGAAACTCTTTATCTCCAATAGTGTTATTATCTGAAGGGTATATAATTATATAATATTGCATTAACTCCATGAAAGGAAAAAATCACTTGTATCAAATATGTTTGAAAAATATCTATTGTGGAGAAAGCAAAGCCGATGTGTTGCAATTCTTGTAGCATCTGAATCAATAGGTTGTTTGAAAGTTATTTGCAAAGTAAATGAATTATTATAAAGGTATCTTGGACAACATGTCATTCACTACTGTTTTCATGTATTTTATTTCTGTACACAAAAATGACTCAAAATAGGTCACTTATGTGAAATCAGAATTCGAGTGTAGTGCTCATGGGCATTTGAACTACTTGATATGCAAAGGTGTCTAAGAACCAAGCGTGGGCTACACTTCCTATAGATTTCCAAGATAAAATACATGCTATGCAGAGTTTGTTTATTTATTGTATTGGTGTGTGAAAAGGCTAAGTCTATAGCAGGAAACTCCAACAGGTCATGCTTGTAGCCTTGAGCACTCTTCTGCAGGTGCCCCATTCATTGTGAGCGTGTTTCCTGGCACGATTTTGATCCTTGCCAACTGGCAGTCTCCTAGGAAGTCCTTGGGCAAGCTCCAAGGAACAGCATAGGCCAGGGGCAACACCTAATAGGCAGTGAGACAGGGGTACGCATTTTGGGTAGGGAGAGAGTTTAGCTATATTGGAGGTCAACTGTGTCCTGCCACTTGTCCCCGGGGCTTTCAGTGTTCTCGAGGCTCCTTCGGTATAATAGACAAAACATTTTAGATTTTGCTCTGTAAAATCACTTTATGCTTGAAAACTGTCCAGCATGAACTAATTTTTCCTCTCAGTTGTCCTCATCTCCTTTGAGGCCAGCTCTGTACTGGGGATGTCTGCCAGCATAGCCGTGTCAGTCTGCGTACAAATAGGTGTGATTCCTGACCAGCACGGCAATCCCAGCGGAACATTCCAATAGAGCCATGGCTGCCTTGTCAAATTATTCTTTAACGCTATAGCTGGTTTAGTTCTGTCAAAACAATGAGCAGCTCTATAAGCTGTGCCTATACTATATCTGAGAGCGAGCGTCACATTTCTGTAGCAGCAGCGCTGCAGCTCAGCATGCAGCCTTAGGCAGAGCGCGATACAAAGATTGAAGTGATACAACTGGCCTATGAGGTAGTTTGCAGGTGAGCAAACCCACCATCCACCCCCTGGCAGATTGTACAAGCAAACATTTATTACCTCTGCAAGCTCTCTGTGTAGATTTTTGCATGCTTATTTCTCCCATACAAGCAAGAGCATGTTGTATATTGACTCAGTTGCTGGAGTGAAACTCTGTTTGAACTTTTTTCCAATCCAAATGTGAAAACATAACTAACTGAAAACATAATTCTTGGTCTAAGGGAAAAGCAGCTGCAGTTATGCAATTTTTCTTTTTTTTTTTTCTTCAATGTCTTGCCAAAAAAAGGTCTGCAAAGACCTGTATGGGAGAGGAACTGTAAAGTTTCTCATTTAATCATTAATAGGAACCATTTTTGTTGGTGGCTGGTACACTGCTGTAAACTGGCAGAGCAAATTTATTTTTGCACTCTGTGGACCAAACTTAGCTCTGGGATAAGGAGACTGAGATTCCACTGAAGATTATAGGAATGGTGCCCATGTGTAGAAGCATTTTTTACTCTAACCATAGGAGAGAGAGAAATACTTGTGTTGCCCAAACCTTAGCAGGAAGGCAGGGATATCTTCCTTAAGACTGAAAGTCAGTGTCTCCTTTGCTAAAGTTGATTCATCAAAGCACTCGTCTTTCCAGGGCCCACAACGAATCTTCTTTATTACTTATGACAGAAAGGACTTAACCTGATCAGCACTAACCTTCCTGCTATTCCACCATCTGTTTCCGTGCACCTACTCCATGGTGCCAGACACTGGCCTGTTGATTTTTGCTCATAATAGTGGGTGCCCAGACTGGGGTTTAAAGCTGAAAAATTAGTGACCTTGCTGTAATAATGCCTGCGGGTAGAAAACATGGAGATGTGTACATGGTTTGATGAAGTATGATGATAAAGTATGTCAAAGATGTATTGTTTGTAGAGGTCTGTGGGAGGAGATGCTAGCCATGATTCATGGTCTATTTACCCTTCGCTACTCCTGAAGTCTCATAATTGCTAATTGTTAATTATTACACATGACTCTTTCCTGAAGCAACCTTCATAGACCAGATAGATGTCTGATCCTTTAAGAAAACTTTGCATCCTCATATGAACTGATTAGCTGCATCATACCTTGCAGTAGAAGTGTTGCATTTGTAGTTCATCAGCATTCAAAAGGAGGTTAGGGAAGAAACTGGGTCTCAGAGAAGAGAAGCTTCCACCGATTGGTTTTGAGTTGACAGCAGGACTAAAAATGCTCCATTGTAAGTTAGTGCCTGCCCTGTTTCAAGCAGCAACCTTGTGAAAGAAAATATTTTAGCTCCCATGCTATTCCTCCCTCGAGTAATAGAATAGAATAGAATAGAATCATTAAGGTTGGAAGTGACCTCAATGCCCTCTGTTTGCTAACCCTTAAAAGAGAGAGGCTCGGTGAGGTGACACCAGAGTAGCCTTTCACAACTGCAAGGTTTTCCTGCACTAGGAAAATGTTTTGTTGGCCCTGTGGACTGTTTTTAGACACCATAATGCATCATAATAGGCACCAAATGCATCATAATGCACTGTCTAGTCAGAACACTGAAAGGCAACATCAATCGCAACAAGGGTAACAGGCTTTGCTTTCCTCGTGGGTTCCTCTCCTCGGATATACATGCCCTGTCTTTCTGCATGAGGCTGGATCTAAGGAGGTGTGTTCAGGAAGGGATCTGCTTGGACTGAGACTGCATTGCTATCATTCCCAGGTCCTCACAGGATGACTGGATCTGTTGTAAACATTGATAGTCTTTTTTTGGAAGGAAGAGAGTAGAGGAAGTAACATGGCATGGGTTGGGATGGAGTACATGTAGGCTGGAGGTCCGGAGCTGTGGCAGTATGTGACAACAACTGAGACTTAAGGCAGCCATTTCACTTCTATTGGGTGGGGGGGAAGGAGCATAGCTGCAAGTTCTTGTTTTGGGCAGGAATAAGAGGAAGCACATTTATGAAAGCAGGGTATTCTAAGACAAGCAAGAAGAGTGCATTAGCCCATTAGCTACACATCTCATATTTTTATTTCCCCAGATTCTGGAGTATTTGGATCTAATCTTTCTGTCTTGCCAAGCTTTTGTCTTCAGTATTTTGGATTTGTGAAACAATGGCAGAGCAAGCCAACTCTGAATGTGCAGTCTGGCCAGACTGCCGGATGGAGGAGTGGCATATAATTCAGTAACAAAAACACTGTACTAGAGTTTCTTTTGAGTTTGTTTTGGAGGAAGTATCATCATGGACAAAGGTCTTGCAGGCAAGACAAGACTTCTAATATTCCTAAAGCTGTCTGCCCTTTACATGTCTTTTCTCCTCTGGATGGCAGCACTGTTGAGGAATCTTTGTCTAGAGTAGGAGTGACAGGATAGATTAGAAACTCATTTCCTTTAATTGTTGGAATTCATTCTTATGGCAGCAAAGTGAAAGGAAAATTATCCATAGCTTTTCACACAGATTTTCTTTAAAGATTAAGTTCCCTTCTCTGAGTATGGATGAAGAATGGTGCAAAAATAAAGTAAGCCATGAAGGTTTTAATATAATTTGTTCAAACTTGCTGCTTTCATAGTCTGACTGATGAATATTTATGCAGATCATAGAACCAAATCGTAACTCATTATACACACTGTAGGTATAATATATGTAAAAATGTACACTCCTAAATGGGTTCTTTACATATATAGTGTGATAAAACAGAATAAATATAAATAAACATAAAATACGCTTCTTCAGTCTACGAAAGTAAACAGAACCCAGAGAGATCTCAAAAGACATGTACAGATGAAAATGCAGATGAACTTGGACCCTACTGTACCCACTCTTTTATCACCCTGCTTTTTTTTTTTTTTTGATACAAGCCAAGAATAACATAACGTTTTCCATGAGCCTGAAAGCAGAATTTTTTGCTGGAGTTATGATTCATTTATAGCCGTAGTTAGATGGCAGGAAAGGCTGTCTGTGAGCCACATGCTAACTGAGTTGGTTTTCCATACACATATACATATGTTCATACATTCTCTATATAAAGGCACATTTGTGAATGCGTGTGGAGAGTGCGTGCACACATATGCACCTATAATAACTGATGTAATACTTGCTTTGGCAGTGGACAGAGACAGGATAGTGGAATGATACTCTGGGCCCACTTTTATTCCAAGTTTCTGTTTATTAGAGTAGACCTAGTGTAATTTATCTACTGTATAAAAGCACAAGTATTGGGACCTGGAGGAACCTATTGAATGGATCCTTCATTCTTATTGCTTCACCTTCAATTAGTAGCCCTAACGGGAACTCCACTTGCAAGGTCCTAAGGGACAAATGCACTGTAGAATTGCTGTTAATGGCAATGCTGTTTATTGAGCCAATGAACACAAACTTTGTAAGGCTAGAGTGCCATCTTTGTTTTCCAAACCAAGATCCCCAGCTGTACTCTGTTTGCACAGACTACTACAAGTGGCCGTGGGAGGAAGATACAGCTAGGTGTGGAAGAGTAGTTGATATGCACAGACTTATTTTTAAACCAGTCAGACTATATAATCATTTTATTCATAGGTGAAAACTTAATTTGGTGAGGTGAAAAATGGCTGGGATGTGTGAGGCTTGAGAGAAAGGAAAACAAGCTTGAAGACTGGAGTACTAACTAGAAGTCACTTTCTGTGGCTCGTTCTTCACAGCTGGACTGCATTTCCCACAATATACTATGTCTGTCGGATTTCCATCACCCTCTACATAGGATTCAGCTAAAGGGAATACTGTGGAGGTCATTGGAGGTAAAATCTAGTATGGAGCCAGCCCATGCAGGCGAACAGAGACATCCAAGCTATAGTTTTCCATGAATCATTGTGGCATCTCAGTCAGGGGCAAATTATTGCCAAACTGAACCTAAATAAATTGTTGCTTCTTGACAGCTGAAATATCTTGACTTGGATTCACCTAACACTGCGTAAGTTGTTAAAATTTTCCTGGTGGACAGTCAAAAATATAATATTTCCTGTAAATAATAAGAGTGTTTAAATAGAGAAGTGCCTCTCAGGTAATGTCACTTTCCATCTGTTTTATCTAGTTCTTTCTGCATGGCATATTTCAACTGCTGAGTATTATTTTAATTAATAAAAAAGATACATAAATAATGCAAAGAAAATACCAAAAGAGGTCAAAGAGGGTTTTTTTTTCTTTTTTTCGTTGGTCATACCCTTCTAACCTTTTTAGATCTTCTCTACTGTTCTCCTCACATGGTAGCAACTGTTTGCTTAGATGTATTTTTAACATGATAGACATGCTGATAAAGACACAAATAGTAATATGTATGCTTACAAGAAATTTCTTTTCTCCAGATGTCTTTGCTAAGTTATCTGTGGGCCAAACTATGTATCACTTATTTACAATATTGAGCACTTACTAATAGAAAGACTCAGAAGATTTAGTGAGGTTGCTCATGTGATTAACAGCCATGAAGAGAAGAAAAAAATATCACTTAGAATTACTCTTTCCTGTTATGAGTGTTTTTTCATCTATTAACTTAAAGATAAATGCAAATCCTGAATGAGTTTGCTTATTTTCACCCTTGAAGGGTGAGGTTGATTCCTTGAGCCAAGGCACACTTTTTTTTTTTTAGATGGCCCAAGTTGTTTAAGTCCTTCCCCCCCGCCCCCACTATTTTTAGGGAAGTTACAAAATGAGGGGTTTCTTGTAATTTTAGTTATTTTATTTTTTTTTAAGACCACCCCTAGCATCAAATCTCTGCTTTAAAAAAGTTCAATTGTTATGGTTTGGCAAACCTCAAACAGGTCTGTTTGGACAAAAATAGCTTTTTTTAATAAGGAAATGAGCTGAAGATGAATATAAATAAGTTTGTGTATAAAAATAGAGCTATTGTTGGTCTGTGTCTGAATAATGGTCTCATTTGGCCACTTAATCCCTCTGGCCAGTTTTTGATGGCTCATGTATTTGGACAACTCCAAGCTGAAAAAGACCTATATCCCAGGTTCCCACTTCCCAGGATAATGCTCCAGCCACCCTGTTCTCACAATAAATGTTGTCTGTGGTACCAAATGTTGTTTAAAAGGGTAACTTCTGCTTGAGACTATGAAAAACATGGCAAAGTCTTATGTGAAGATATGTCCCAGGCTGCTGATCTCAAATAGGGAAAGAAAATCACACCGAAGCAAGGAGTGAAGAGCAGAAACCCTGGGAGGGGTAAATATCTGGGGCAATGCCTCGCATTCAGCATTTTCTCTTGGGCGGTTTCAAGTAGCTGCATGCTGAGCACGCTTATGTCAGTTGTGTCTCCATGTTCAAAGGTTGCTTTAGCTTCTGTACTGAGGCTCCTATCATTAACTGTATAGAAATCCGAGACACCTACTGCCTCTGAATGCCACAGGGAAGGAGGCAATATGCCATTTTATTTTGATTGCAACTGGCTATAAATGACTTTGGAACATGCGCTCAACTGTGCTCTTCACTTCCAAGAAAATCCCAGCCGTGATGAAGCATTTGCAGGGTCAATCTCATAACTTGACAGCGAAGATATTAAACTGGAACAATTTTAATGACTGCCTTTAATTTTCTGTATTAAAATGATCTCTTTATAAAACTTCTCTTTGGAATCTGAAGGTTTCTGTACAAATGTATCTTTCTATAACGAGCAACATTTTCACATAGAAGGCGAGAGAGAGGAAAAAGAAAGGTTGTCCTTTTTAAAACATACCTGTCGTGTTAGTAACGTGTAAATCAAGGGGCTGATATTAATTTCACAGCCTTCAAAAAAAGTCTCTGTGGATCGTATCCATTACTGCCTGTGGCCCTGATTCAACTTTTATAGAAGTCAATAGGCGGCCTGGCTGTTTCTTCCCATAGCTGCTTGGATTGGGCCCAAGGCAAACAAGAATAGCCATGGGGAGATGCTACGAACAGGAAAATTTAAAAGAAAAATAGAAGAAAAAAAAAAATTAGACAGCATCTGGTGAGTGCCAGCGAGAATGCCCTACATGAGGGTAGCACAAACTAAACAATTGGTTTGTGCCCACAATTTATTTAAAATATATTACACTTCCTGGGTTTTTGAACTGGAATTCGTAGGGTGGAGATAAGATCAAAGAGCTCACACAAAACCTTTTCTTCCCTTGCTGAGCAGCAGTTCACAAGTGAAACCCGACTGCCAGTGCCGCAGGCCTGGGGAGGGGGTGACGGGGCCGTGCTGCCTGCTGGGGTGTCACCTCCCGCCTGCCACCAAAACTCAGTGCCTTGTTAGGGAGACTGCCAAGAAGGTGGGGGGAAAGTCAGCCAATTTCTTCAGGGGGGGCTTTGTGTGAGGGCCTCTCATCCCCGCACGAAGGCTCGCACAAAAGGGCTCAGAAAGGAGGGCGACCTCCTGATTCCCAGCGATGGCCAAAAAATAAACGAGAACTAGCCCTGAGACAGTCCCTCTGTGGGTGCGAAGTGATCCTCCCCCCGCCCCGTCCTTGCTGTGGTTTATTTATAGATAGCCTTATTTGTTTGTATTGTCAAGAAGCAATAATTCCTAGATTATTTCTTAAGCGTCTAGAGAATAAAGATCAAATGCTGCCAAGTGTACACATGACAGATAAATGAGAGTATAACACCAGAATCCTCCTTTGTCATGGAAATTGTATTGGTTTCCTGTTAAGAAAATGAAAAGCAGATGTTAAAAAACATAGCCGGTTGTGTGGATACTCATGCTGCATTGGGACAGCTTGGATTGTGAATACTCAGGGGAAGGAGGGTGGTTTTAATTTTACTTTTTAGAAGAAAGAAAAAAAAAAGTAAAGAAATAGAGCTGCCATTCAGATGTTTCTGGTAAACTAGAATATAACACCTTCAGCTGGTTGATGTGATAGGAAATATTAACAAGGATCCTTCCTAGATGAGAGCGCTCACAGCAGTCCTGCAAATGCTGGGCTTTGCTATCTCTTATAGTGGGTACTTTTTGTCATGAACAAGAACTTGGGTGAGTCAGAGCTTTGCCTTTTTCTTTTTTTTTTCCTTTTTTTTCTTCCCCCTTGGATTCCCTTTAGCTGCCAGCCAGTCTTGGCTATCCCACATCAGCTTTTTGAGAAACGACTCGGTTGTGACTTTCCTTGTAATATGTCAAGGTGGAAGGCGGGGAGAGGGAAAGGATTAAAGCCTGCAAGGGGGGGGGAAGGCAGATCGCAGCTTTCAGGGTGCCTCTGCACGGAAAGGCTCCTACGAAAGGAGAGAGAACTGCTTTCTGAGTCTCTCTTCCCCATTCTCTTACCACCCTCTGTAGAAGTTCTGTATGTACAGACAGCAATAGAGCAGAGGCAATTAAGCGATAGCAAGGGTGTTATGGGAAAAGGCAGCTTGAAAATACCTGATTATTTATAACACTGTCTGCTCAGGTAGTTCCCTGAAACACACATCTCTCTTCTGTGAGGGTATGAAACTGTGTGAGATTTAGGATATGCCAACCGTGGCACTGGAAAAGGCTTGATTTTTCTCCCCCGTTTTTCAGATTACTCTCCTAGTTCTTGGTTGGTCTGCAGCCTTTTTAATGACCTGTTGCTGCAGTGCTGCTTCCTGTTTGTACAGTATGTTGACATATGGGAAGTTTGAAAGACTGCCCTGTCTTCCCTGTAATTGATATTAAATATATATATTACATATATATGTATGTATACAGGCTCTTAACAGGAAATGGGCAGGGTTGAGGCAGACTTCAGCTTTTGCCATGGGAGCAATCCTCCAGGTAGGGAGAAGGAGCTCCCCAGGAGTGTAACTGCCTCCAGGGACATCTCCCCAGGGATGGGGAGGGCGATTTGGGGTGAGCAGGGAGTGACAGCAGGACCAGGAGAGAGGAAGGTCAGCACCTTCCTCCAGCACCCCACCAGTCATTTGGGAGCACCAGCACTCCTCTGCTTTTGAAGTAACACTAGGTCTAGCAGTGCCGTTCGAGGTTGTACTGTGTGAATTTACCTTGGCCATCGTATTGTGACTACTCCTAGTCCGTGTTGTGCAAGGGAAACGTGTATCACAGCCAGTTGCGGAGGAGTCGCAGGGAAGGCGTGCGTGCACGCTCGCTGGAGAGCTTTAACTGATATTTCTTCTTATGCAGTTAAGTGTATTAGGACTGAATGTTCCCGAGAGCAAGGTGGGGGATGTGAAATACAGTCATATTTCACAACAATAATCAACATTTTTCAAGAGTTTTCAAAAGTTGAAAATACTCTTTTTTAATTATTTGATGTTTTCAGCTATTGTTTTTGTGCTTTTTTGACTGTCCTCTATCTTTGCCTTTTTATTTTTTTCCATTTGCATTTTTTCTCCCTCTGTAGTTAACTGGTTGTGGGGGTGCGTGTGTGTATACGAAAGCTTTAAATATTTAAAGAGTTAACATTGAAAATCTGGCTGCAGTTTCAGTGGGTTCTGAGAACAGAAGGTAGACCACTCTAACAGCTTTGCTGAAGTTGCTTAAATTCGTAGGAAGATAGTATGCATTTGGTGTATAAGTGAGAGATTTTTAATACCGCGTGCGGTCAACTCTGCTACAAAGTACAATAAAACACTTCTTTATTTACTGTAGGAAACCTGTATTTTTCCCTGCATATGCATGGATGTGTATGTAACCTCAGCATGTGCTTCCTCTTGATTCTGCTGCTTCTCTTCCTTGCTTGTTGAATGTCTTCAATCCATGCAGCGAGGACAGGCAAGCTCCAGATTCCTGGATGTGATTAAAAGGTCACATCCTTTTGCAGTTGTTGTTATTCCACTTCTAACCTCAGGATTGCAGGGGAGACCAAGTCTTGAAGTGTTCAGGGCCTTATTTTTCATCTGAATCGTCCGATGCAAAACTGTATCTTAAAAGAAAATATCTTTGGGAGTATGTTTCCTCATTAGAGTTACACGCGGAACAGAAACATGTTATGTTTTTCTCTGGGACTTTATTGTTTCCACATCCATCCCAGGTAGAAACTGGAAAAAAGAGATGTATGAAAATGTGTAGGCTACTACTTGTGCTATCCGGTGACTGAAGTGAAATTATATCGATGGCGTATGTACTTAATGATCACAGCACCCAAAATGGTTCAGACAATTAGATTTTTTATTTTTATTGTAGCTGGCATCAGAAGAGCCTCTCAGTGTCCATTGCTTCAGAGAAGCAAACTGGAGAGGCCCAGACCTTATTCTCACACCTTGAGGACTATATATGATTTCATGTTATATTTAATGTACTTCGAGGCAACAAAACAGAATCTTCCTCTGTGCTGATGCCAGCTCTGTGCTGTCTGAGTCTCACCAGAGCATTTGAGCTCTGAGGACATCTGTGTGTCGTGCTTCATAACCCCAAAATTCTTGGAGAGATGTAATATTTTTTTGTGTTGCTAGTTCATTTCACGCAGACAGAATCACCAACTGCAGCCATGAGTCTTTCGACACAGGAAGAGGAGATGGCTTTCCCAATGGGCTCTTGTCAGTGATGCTCCTTGGCGGGCCAAATGGCTCGTTAGCGAGGAGCTTAGCATCTCTTCCAGGGAGCTGATGGAGGGTTTAGTCTTCCCCTTGCTGGTTTAACAGTGCGTTGAGTTGCTGGTTCTGAGCGGGGAAGGTTATAAAACTTTATATCCCCCAAATATAACATTCTACCAGACTCAAATATGACTAAAATTTTTTTAACGCCAGCTAAAATCTTGCGTTGCTTTAAAGTCCTGCTGTAGGAATGTTTATATATGAAAAAAAAATTGTTTGTATGGGAGAAACACTTTGCTTCTGATAAATTACTGGGAAAAATGTGGGTTTTACATCAAAGAAAATATCAGAAGAAAACTCAGAAGAAATTTTTTTCTAGTAGAAAGATTGTCTAAAAACAATAATAATAATAATGCGCCTTTTAGGAGGTGGCCGAGTTGAGTCTAATTTTGAGTGACTTCCCATGAGTTTAAGCCTGTGGCCTGTCCCCGCAGAGCCAGGGGAGCAGGAGCTGGTCCCGGGGCGTGCTGCGGCTCCGGCCGCCGGGAGGGTGCGGGGCCCGCCTGCGCCTGCCCGGGGTGCCGAGCGAGGGTCCCCCGCGGGACACGCCGACGCTGGCCGTCGCAAGAGGCCGTTTCCAGAGCCTGCCACTAAATTCCTTGACAAGAAGGTGGCGCTGGCACTCTGAGTTTGGGATTTCTTGCACTGGGTGACTCCCAATCCACAGAAGTGGATTTTTTAATTTTTTTTTTACAGGCTGCATCAAGTGGAAAAACAACTTCCCTGCAGCTGTTTTATGTTGTTTGGGGGTTGGTATTTTGGGGTGGGGGGTGGTGTTCCTTTTTNAGGCTTGGCACTTAGAAATCCTGCTCCCCTGCGAACAGGGTCCTTTTTTTCTCCTGTGAAATGCAGCCTCAACTAGTTCATGTCTTACACCACCTTCATTGTATCCCAGCACTAACCAGCTTCAGGAAGCTTTTGGTTACAATGGGCTTCTTTGTAAGGAGGGTACGTGGCTTTGGGGGTGACCTCTGCAAGCAGTGGTTCATTTTGGTAGGGTGGGGGACACGGTGCCACGAGGGGGGACCCCTGTCCCTGTGTCAGCACTGGTTTTTGGTAGTTTTGCTGACTTAAGAGCTCAGGGTGTGACTTCATTCTGTTCCCAAAGCTGTGTTTGTGGGGTTTTTTCATGACCACCTCTCGCTTGTTTGTGCCTAAGTCTGTGTTTCGTACAATTTTACCAAGGTGCAATGTCCCCTCTTCTCCTGGTGACCTGCGAATGGTGGGTGTTTTAATAAGAGTGAATTGGACTCACTTTACTCTTGAACTTCAAGGCGTAAAAATTCATTGTCCTTTTCTCTCCCAACACCTTAGTTTTGGTGTTTAACCAAAACCAAATCTTTCTGGTGAGTACCAGCCATATACAATGCAGGGCAAGTGATTAGTGTTATTTTCAGTATGCTTTAGGTGTATGTGCGTGATGTATGCATAAAATACACACTCCCATTTACAAGGCGCTCTAGAATGCCAAATATTTCTCCTTCTAAGACTGCTTGTGTACTTTGCCACATATACTGACTACAGTTTTCACATACCATAAAATAAGCATGGGATATGAAAGGGTTAAATCTCAATAGTCACTGGCTGTTCAAATGGTCTGTGTGTACAGAGCTGTATTTTTTCCTAGACAGATTTTTTTAATATATAATTTAATTATGGCATTAAAAATTCAAGTTGTTCTTAAATCCTATGGTTTGGGGTTTTTTATGGAAGGAGTAATTTAATAATAAAATACTATCTTTATCACAAATTTATCTATATTAATTTCTCTTTTAAGTCAGTAGGGGAGGGATGGGAGAGCTGAGGAGGCGGCAGCGTGTATGAACTCAAGGCTGCGTTTGGCAGTTTAGCCGAGCGCTCCCTGCCAGCACAATGGTTACCCCAGTATGCAATTTGTGCAAAGCGGGTAGATGATTTCCTTCATAGGCGTTAAGTACAAAGGGTACTCCATGATGCCATCTAATTGCTTAATCCCCAAGGAGTTCTTCAGGCATTTATTTAACACTAATTGCATGTGTAAACGTTCTTAATTTACAGCGTGTGAAAGTTGCAATGAATGCACACAACAGAGGATGTCAAAGTGACACTCATGGCAAGATGCAGTTAAGGCAGTGTTAAGTTACTTCTAAATAGGATTAATCATTTATTACAGTTCAAAGCTCATCAGAGCACAGGAGCAAGCATACGATGGCTTGTTATTGTTCAAAAGTAACTTGTGGAGGGGAGTCACACCTCTAAAATTTCTATGATATAACTTAGTACATTGCGGTAAATGATGAACTTAAAAAGCTAAGCAGGGCAAATGATTCAGCACAAGGCGAAGAACTTGGCTTGGCAACCGTTGCACAAAGCCTGCCTGGGCTGTTAATTAGTGCTTGCATTGTAACAGAGCCATGGAGTCCCAGGCACTGTGCAGAGCTGTAGTTGGGGGGGAGGGGGGATCCCTGCTCTAGAGCTCGTACAGATTGGGCTGACAACATGTGGGAACAAATCACATCTTGCAGAGTACTGTACATCTATAAAGGTCTCGGGACAGGTTAAGTGGCATTATTTGGAAAGGAACCTGCAGCCCTGGTGCCTGGTGCCCTGTCAACTATTTCCCACCAGTGGAATCAAAGCTTTGACCCTCTCTGCAATCTTGAATATCAGTGCAGATATACAGACAGGAACACAAATAACAGCTGGCACCTGAGCTTTCAGGAAAAAGTCCCAAGTCCTAGCTTCTCTCTGTTTGTGCTGGATTTCATCAGGCCAAAGTAGCTCAGGAAATCATACAATAAAGAAAATTATACATTTTGTGACATGATTATATGCTCTAGAAACATAATTGCCTGCGAGCCCTGCTTTGTGGTGCATACTGCTCAGGCATACAGAAGTAGC